>UESW01001335.1:391018-411355 GCA_900491605.1 Calamus simplicifolius | reverse complement strand
CCTATGGGGCATCATAGTAAATGGTCCTCATACACCCACATAAGAGTAGATAACATGGTGATTCCTAAGCCAAAATGGAATGGGATGAACATGATAAGAAGTTGGCTCAGCTCAATGCTAAAGCCATGAATGTTTTGTACTGTCTTTAGATGCAATGAGTTTACCCATATTTCTACTTGTATTTTTGCAAAAGAAATTTGGGATAGATTAGAAGTTACCTATGAGGGTACTAATCAAGTTAAAGAATCTAAAATTAATATTTTAGTGCATAAATATGAATTGTTTAGCATGGAACAAACTGAATCAATCACTGCATAACTAGATTCACTGATATTATGAATGGGTTAAAAAGTCTAGGAAAAACTTATACTAATTCTGAATTGGTGCGCAAAATTCTTAGGTCTCTTCCAAGATCATGGGAAGCCAAGGTGACTGCAATCCAAGAAGCCAAAGACTTGAATGCTCTACCTTTAGAGGAACTACTGGATCCTTGATGACTTATGAGCTGACAATGAAGCAACATCAAGAGGAAGAGGTCAAAAAGAGAAAATAGCTCTTAAGGCTGCAGAAATTAAAGAAAGCAGCAGTGAGATGATGATGATGATGATGAAACAGCTCTCCTTGCAAGAAAATTTAAGAAATTTATGCAAAGAAGGAGACCCTTCCATAAGAAAAGTCTGGAACAAAATAAAGGAGAAAAGGAGAAAGAGAAGGACAAAGAAAAAGAAAAAGAACCCTTAACATGTTATGAGTGCAAGAAGCCGGAGCATTTAGATATGATGTCCTCAATTAAAGAAGGATTATAAGAAGAAGAAGGCATATGTTGCAACATGGAGTGATAGCGAAGAATCCTCTTCTGAGGAGGAACAAAAAGAAGTTGCAAACATTTGCTTTATGGCAAACGATGATGAGGTAAGTTCTGAAACTCATATTTTATTTGATGAACTATATGAGGCATTTAATGAGTTAGTTAGTGACTTCAAATTTTTGAAAAGAAAAATAATCTTTAAAAACTGAAAATTTAAATCTTCTTAAAGAGAAAAATGAAGTAACTCTTGAAATTAAGAATTTAAAAGCTGAAAGGAAGGTTTTCTAAAAGAAAAAGAATCAATTTCAATGAAAACATTAATTTAAAGAAAGAAGTTGATAAGTATAAAAATTATTGATAAATTTACATATAGCTTAGAAAAATTAAATTTACTTTTAAGTAATCAAAGAGCAGTTTTTGATAAAGCTGGATTAGGTTATAGACTTACATGAAACAAAAATTTGTAAACAATTTCTTTATTAAGAAAACAACCAAAATGATGTTTCATGTTATTGCAACAAGAAAGGACATAAATCTTATGAATATAATTTTAAAAAACTAATAAGAATTTAAATATAAAGGCAAGAAAATATAGGTTCTAAAAGGAACAATTTTTACTACTAACCATGAAGGACCCAAGAAAGCTTGGGTACCTAAACATAAGATTTGATTATTTGCAGGAGTGTCTTGCGGCCAAAAGATCAAAAAGAAAGTGGTATCTTGATAGTGGCTGCTCAAGGCACATGACGGTGACAAGGATCAATTCATCACCCTTGAAGATAAAAGAGGAGTTGTTACTTTTGGAGACAATGGCAAAGGTCAAATTATGGCCTTAATAAAATTCAAATAACTCCATCCACTTTATAGAAAATGTTTTATATGTTGATGGTTTAAAGCATAATTTAATTAGTATTAGCCAATTATGTGATAAAGGTTTCAAAGTTTCATTTGAAGCTTCTATCTGCACTGTTTCTAATCCCATTGATAATAGCATTGTATTTATTGAAATAGAAATGGCAATGTATACTTAATTGATTTAGACAATTTGTCTACTAGTAATCATTGCTTAGTTGCTGATAATGTTAATGTAAATGAGATTGGATGGCTATGGCATCGTAGATTAGGTCATGCAAGCACACACCTAATTTAAAATTAATCAGAATGGATTTAGTTAAAGGACTCCTAAACTAGATTTTGAAAATAATAGAATTTGATGCATGTCAATTTGAAAAACAAACTAAAAATTCTTTTAAATCTAAAAATATTGTTTCACTTTTAGGCCACTAGAGCTACTTCATATGGACCTTTTTGGACCTACTAGAACCACTAGTCTAGGAGGAAAAAAATATGGTCTTGTGATAGTAGATGATTACTCTAGATATACTTGGGTATTATTTTTGGCTCACAAAGATGAGACTTTCTTGATATTCCTAAAATTCTTCAAGAAAGTCACAAATAAGAAAAACACTACCATAGTGTCTCTTAGAAGTGATCATGGCATAGAATTTGAAAATCATCTATCTAAAAATTTTTGCATTGAAAATGACATTCATCATAATTTCTCTACACCTAGGATACCCAACAAATGGAGTCATAGAAAGAAAGAATAGTACTTTAGAAGACATGGCCCGTACCATGCTATGTGAAAGCCAACTCCCAAAGTACTTCTGGGCGGAAGCTATAAACACGGTATGTTACATATTAAATAGAGCCCTAATTAGATCAATCCTTAAGAAAACTCCCTATGAATTATGGCATAATAGAAAACCAAACATAGGTTATTTTCATGCATTTGGTTGTAAATGTTTCATTCATAATAATGGTAAAGACAACCTTGGAAAGTTTGATGCAAAATCTGATGAAGGCATATTCTTAGGATATTCAACATCTAGTAAAGCTATAGAGTATTTAACAAGAGGAACTTAATTGTAGAGGAATCTATTCATGTAGTTTTTGATGAGTCTTTAGCATCAAGTTCAGAAAAGATTGATGATGAGGAAGATACAAATTTGCTTGAGAGATATATTGAAAAATTAGATATAGATGTATCTTCAGACCATGAACAAGAAGCTAAAGATGATGATTCTTCTAGAGTTGATGTTATTGATACTAATCATAATGAGGTAAATCTTCCTAGAGATTGGAGATATGCCTATGGTCATCCAAAGGAATTGATTATAGGTGATCCATCTCAAGGTGTAAGAACTAGATCATCAATGAGAAATATCAATAATCATCTTGCATTTGTATCTCAAATTGAACCTAAAACTATCGAAGAAGCCAAAAAAATAGTAATTGGATGTTAGCTATGCAAGAGAATTAAATCAATTTACTAGGAATAATGTATGGTCCTTAGTTGATAGACCCAAAGGTCATCTGTTATAGGATCTAAATGGGTATTTAAAAATAAATTAGATGAAAATGGCATAGTAATTAGAAATAAAGCTAGATTTGTTGCAAAAGATAATCAAGAAGAAGGAATTGATTTTGATGAAACTTTTGCACCTGTAGCTAGATTAGAAGCAATTAGACTATTACTTGCATTTGCATATCATAATATTAATTTATTTAAATGGATGTTAAAAGTGCATTTTTAAATGGATTTATAAATGAGGAAGTTTTTGTTGAACAACCATCAGGTTTTGAAGATCATGAATTTTCAAATCATATTTTAAATTACACAAAGCACTTTATGGTTTAAAACAAGCACCTAGAGTTTGGTATGATAGATTAACTAAATTTCTAATTAAAAAATTTTTTTAGAGGAAATGTTGATAAAACCTTATTTTTGAAAAGAAAAGATAAAGATTTATTGGTAGTATAAATCTATGTAGATATATTATATTCGGTGCTACTAACAATCTTTTGTGTCAAGAATTTGCTAAGTTGATGCGGGGTAAATTCGAGATGAGTATGATGGAGAACTCAACTTCTTCCTAGGACTACAAATCAAACAAAGAAAGAGGGAATCTTCATCAACCAACAAAGTACATAAAAGAAATTCTCAAAAAGTTTGGTATAGAACAAGTCAAACCTCTCGGAACACCAATGAGCCCTTCATGCAAATTGGATAAAGATGAAGATGGTAAAAAAGTTGATAAAAAATATTATAGAGGTATGATCGGATCTCTACTTTACTTAACAGCAAGTAGACCAGATATTATGTTTGTTGTTTGTCTATGTGCTAGATATCAGTCTGAACCTAAAGAATATCACTTAATTGTTGTAAAAAGAATACTTAGATATTTAAGTGGAACTAAAAATGTAGGATTATGGTATTCTAAAGACTCAACACTAAATTTAATTGCTTATCTAATTCTGATTATGCTAGTTGTAAACTAGATAGAAAAAGTACTGCATGCCAATTTTTAGGAAGTAACTTAATCTCTTGGTTTAGCAAAAAGCAAAATTCAGTTACATTATCTACTGCTGAAGCTGAATATGTTGCAGCTAAAAGTTGTTATGTCAAATCCTTTGGATTAAGCGACAACTTGAAGATTATGGCATAACACTTGATAAAACTCCTATTAAATGTGATAACACTAGTGCAATAAACTTAACTAAAAATCCAATTCAACACTCAAGAACTAAACATATTAAAATTAGATATCATTTTATTAGAGAACATGTAGCTAATAATGATATTTATCTTGATTATGTTTGTACTGATGAACAATTAGCTGACATATTACAAAACCCCTTAGTGAAAAGAGATTTTGTTATCTTAGAGGAGAGTTAGGGATTTGTGACCCATTGGAATGATTTTGAAACCCCTATGAATGACTATCTAGAATTCAATCAATTTCTTGAAATTCTTTCATGATTCTAAGGACAATTCATCTAGATTTTGAACCATTTGATTCACCACATTCCAAAGAACTTTATCCTATTTATTGATTATTCTTTTGACAAGTTTCAGATCCTTGAAACTCTTTTTTTTTGTTGAAACGGTCTTGGAGTCGACACCTTAGTCAGTGGAGTTGACACCTCTTCTGTGTCACTCTCGATCTGAGACCTTGGAGCCAACACCCGTATTAGCGGAGCTGACTCCAGTTGGGCGCTAACTGTTAGCAACTTGGAGTCGACACCCGACTTTACAGGAGCCGACACCTTGTGGTCCCAATTTAACTATTTTACTGCCGAGTCGACACCTTTTCATCCCCATTCATTTCCAATCTCTTCCAAACTCTCTCAAAGCCTATCCAAGCCTTCCTAAACCTAGAATTTCTCAAATCTACCATTCCCTAGGACTCTATGGCACCTAAGCGAAGAGGATCGATCTTTGGAGCTCTCGTGGCGACAAGGAAGAGGACAGTGAGGCGTCCTGCCCGTCAGCCCTGCCTAGCTCGGATTCCACTTCTTCATCCTCAACGCCCAGTGCTGTACCAGATCCTTCTGCTCCTCATGTTGATGTTTTAGCAGGAAGAGTGATTAAATGGGAAGAAAGTCATTTTGGATTTTTTGAAGATAAGGGTTTCACCATTGACAAGCAAATTAAGGATATGGGTTGAAAAAATGTATGTTCTTTGGATGTACCCACCTATCCTGCCCTCGTTAAGATTTTTATCTTAATCTGTCTAGAGGAGATGGGGCCTTATCAGTTTTGTTAGAGGAACTAGGGTTCATCTTACCTCAGAAATTTTGGAAAGATTGTTAGATATACCTGTCTCTAGAGTGATTGCTAATGCCCATAGCGATAGAGGAGTGGCATTATCTAGAATGCTTGGCAGAGATGTAGCAGAATTTAAGAAGTTAGGGCTAACCAGTTGCCCTTGGAGCTTAGGCTGTTACACAACATTGCAGTAGGATTTTGTTTCCTAAGACTGGCCGTTTCGAGTATGTTTCTGAGGGACATACTAGTGATGGACTCTGTTGTGATCGGCCAGCCTATTAACCTTCCGGGTATGATGATTTGGTATATGGCCGAGGCTGAAGGCAAGAAGAGATCTACCCTTCCATATGGCATGATTTTGACCATGGTTTTTCGAAACCAGGAGTTAGCATATTAGATAATGAGCCCTTAAAAGCTTAAGACACACTGATTACTACAACAAAGCTACATTGCATCGGATGGGATTTAAAATCAATGAAAACTGGGAGAAAAGGAAGCATGGATGACAAGGCAGTAGAGATGGATACTGGAGCCCATGGCACTTCGAAGGCAGAACCCTCAGTGAGGCATATGTCACTTGGCCCCAGCTGTCCAATAACTTCTGCTCCTACACCTACTCCTTCAGCTTATATTCAGTCCTCTGCTGGTTTTTCTGAGATTCAGATGGAGCAGTTGAGATCTTTACTTTTGGATCATGAAGCTAAAATGAAAATTGAGTTTGATAATAGACTTATGGGTATAAGAGAATCATTTTACTCCTTAGAAGACAAAGTGAACAGAATCGAATCTTCCTTGGAACTTCTTTGAAGCCCTGAAGTGTGATTTAATGCATATTTTTGAGAAGATCAAGGACATTGCGGGTGATTTGATACATATTATAGAAGCAATGTAGAGCTACAAGATAAAATCAAAAGGCAGCTAATTTGGTTGAAAGGATGCTAATGATTTTATGAAAATACAAAGGAAGAATGGAGAAGATCTTAGAAGAGCTCAAGGGACTTCTCATTTGGATATTAAAGTTTGAGTTTGCTTTATGATGTATTTTGACTTTGTTTGCATTTTGAGTAATGCAATGAAACAATTATGTATATGAACATTTTGTTGTAATGTTTCAGTATTTAATGAATATCATAGTTGAACTTTGATATTAAGTTGTTTGGATTTGAGTTAACATTGTTCTGTTCAAAGATTATTGATTCTTATGTTTAAACTTTTATAAAGAGGGAGAAAGAATGATTGATGTTAATTTAAGCTAAATAAATCTTTTCTTAACATTTTTGTTGATAACAAAAAAGGGAGAGAGAAGATAATTGTATATGCATTGAATGTACTTATTGAATGAATTTGATTAATTGGTATCAAGCATTAAATGAACTTAATTGCATGAGTTTTAAAGATAAGGGGAGAGAAGATGTTAATTTGAGTATCATAGGTGGAGCTACCTCATTCAGGGGGAGCTTAACTATGAGAACTTATCTCTGCTTTGAAACTTTCATTGATTAATCATGCATATACTCAATGTTTTTGTCATCATCAAAAAGGGAGAGATTGTTGACCCAATTATTGATTTTGATGATTAACAAAAGCCATGAGTATATTCATTGTGTTTTTGACAAATTTGAGAAGTGTTTCAGGGATTAAGAATGTTTAATTATCCAAATGATACACAAATCAGTTTTGAATTAAGTTTAAATAGAAAATATTTAAGTTTAGAACATGGAGTCGACACCCACTGTGTCCGGAGCCGACATCAGGGCGTATCAGAACAATTCTAAGTTTTCGGCACGGTTTGGAGTCGACACCTGAAACTCTAGAGCCGACTCTAACCTAAGATACAGAGGAGTGCTTTCTGCATTAGTTTTTGAAGCCGACACCTGGAGTTTAGAAGCCGACACCTAGAATTTCTGGAGCCGACTCTAACCTGAGATCAGATAGCGTATTTTAAGACATCATTAGAGTCGACACCCTCGATATTGGAGCTGACTCCTGAATGCGCCGAGCCAAAACATCACTTTTTCGGAGCCGACTTCCCAACGAACTTTTTATTACCATTTTTGGAAACCCAAGTTGGAGCCGACACATGCAAAATTGGAGCCGACTCCAACCTATCAGGAACGGATTTTCAAATTGTCAGAACGGACTCTAACGGCAATATTTTTCCACCTAATCTCTAACGGCTATATTTCTTTACGTGTAGAAGCAATCCAAGTACCTTGTAATGGCTATTTTCTCACCTAATCTTGGATTAAGAAATCTATAAAAGAGGGCATCCGTCCGTTTGAAAAAAAAGAGAAGAAAAATCAAGAGAAAATTGAAAAAATTAAGTGAAAAAGAGAGAGAAATTTTCAAAGACAAATCTCTGAGTGCACGCCCATATCTGAAGAGAGATTCAAAAGAAATCCAAAGCTTTCAAAGATCAAAATCGGATGATTTTCAAAGGAGAAAAGAAGAAGCTCAAAAGCCCCTTTTTCTTCAACTTCTCTACAATAAATTTCTGTGAAGAATCAAAGCTGAAGTTTGATTTAACCATTCAAAAGAGAAGAGAAAAAGTAGAAAAGAAGAAAACCTCACATTCAAATCACTTCAAATAGGCTTTTCTAATCTTTGTTCATTTAAATTGCATATTTACTTATTTGAGGAGCTATTTGTATTGTAAACTTTATTTCTAAATTATTGTTTGCTAATTCAATTAGGGGGATTGAATAGTGGACGTAGTTTACCTCGGGACAAGCTAAGGTTAGCTTGGGTTTGGGTTGTGTGCTGGTGAGCCCGAAAAAACTTGCTGGGTTCATTGTGATCCCGGGTAAAATAACAAGTTGGAGTTGTGAGCTTGTAAAACAACTCGACTGTAATCGGTGGGATTATAGTGTGGACCCAAGTGTTGCTTGAGAGTGGACTTAGGTGTTGGATACATCGAACCACTATAAAATCTTTGTGTTTGCCGTGCATTTATCTCTCTCTCCCTCTTCTTTATTTGTGCTTAGATTTTTTCAATTCAGTTTACTTGAGCACTTTCATATCAATCTAATAATTTCAAAGAGTTAAATTTTTTAAAGAACTCAATTCATCCCCCCCCCCTCCTCTTGGGTTGCCATCTGGGCCAACAAGGGCGCGTTTCAATAGGCACTCTGCTAGCTGACCATCACAAAGCACCGAGATCATCGCCGGAGGCAATGCCGAGCCCACAAAGTCACCAGCTAATGGGGGTGCCTCTATCGATCAGGAGGCCCCTGCCGCCTCGGGTGCAATCATGGGAACTGCCACTGCACCATCGCCTCCAGTTCACAGGGGAACCTCCTCTGCCCTTGGCTCTGTCGCCGCTGGGGCCACTTCGGTTGGAGCCTCTTCGGCCGAGGCCACCTCGACTAGGGCCACCTTAGCTGGGGGCACCTTCATCGGGGCCACTTCCCCGTGGACCCCTAGGAGCTAAGGCTGAGTCGATATCGGGTCCAAAGTGTGAGGCCTCCTCGCATCACCAGCCGTCCCTTCCTTTTTCTGCTAACCCCTTTCAACTGGTCGACGAAAACTTCATTCCTGCAAAAGACATAGAAGGTCAGAAGAACATCAAAAAGAAAAGCAGAATAAAAAGAGAGGATCATACGCTCACCTAGGGTTGGCATCGGGGTTCACACCGACATCAAATAGGTTTTTATCCGATAGGAGAATCCTACATGGGGGACTGGGAGTATAATAATTGGTCAAAAACCTCCCTATCACTCTGCTCACCATTGAGTTCTTGTTCAGGGACAAGTTTGGCTCTCCCCATCTCTCTCTCGCACCATCCAGGTGGGCGAAAAGGAATCAAGATTTTCATCCCTTGATGGAGGAAGGAAGATTAAGTTTCAAAGCCCTACCCGACCTAGAGGAGAAAATCCACCATCCTGCCTTGGAGGGATGGTGGCGGAAGGAGTACATGGCCTGGAATAAGGAGACCCAGGCCATGATATCATGATAGTGGTAGAGAACGATGAAGGCGTAGATGGTCCTAAATGAGTTCGGAGCCAACTGCGCTGAGACAATATCATACCTCCTTAAAAGATTGGCGATAAAAGGGTGGAGAGAAGCCAGAGCCTGCCCTGAAGAACTCCTTGTATAGGGTGATGCCTTTGGCATGGCCGGCAGTCACCCTATCGTTGGGTACAGGGGAGGACAACCAAATCCCTTCATGACCCTATACCTAATCCTAAGGCTTTCTACTTCTGACTGGGACATAGTAGAAGGGATGCCCTCTGGGCCGATCGAACTTGGGACGATGGCTAGAGAAGGCGTCAGATGGATCGAAGAAGCCGAGGGCTTGCGAATCACTATACCGCTGGCCCTGCGATGCAGCCGGAGAGGGATATCATCCTTAGAGGAAGAAGAAGAAGAAGAAGAATAGGTGACGGGTCTTTTATCCTTCCCTTGGATGAACCTAGGGTCCATGGATAACTCAAAAAGACGAGAAACCCATGAAGAGGAAAAGAAGAACAGAAGGATCAAAGGGACTGACTTAAGGAAATAAAGGACACCTGGAAGGCTCAGGCTACAGAAGGAAGTAGGAGGAAGGTTTTGTCTTTCTCTCTAAAGCACTGGAAGCACAAAGGGCTGAGCAAAAGAGGTAGAAGGCTTTTTATATGGGATTTTTGAATCATTCTATCCAATGACACAACTATGTGGACGGCCATGATTGAAGGTTAACATCTCAACTATCGGGCGATTCCTCACTGCCCGAGACACGACATTCTAGAAATGCATGGGGAGGTGCAATTTGCAGCTAATGATGGCACGCTAATGATAGCATGCTAGTGATGGCACACCATTCCTCGCTGTCCGAGAGGCGTCGCCTAGATTCTAAAACTGCGGCTCACCGTATGCCAACAGTACTGCGCCTCACTACCTCTCCTTAGATGTGAAAAGACTACACTTTCTAAGGGCATGTGCTGGACTCTGCAATGAATAGCACCCAAATATTTGATGCATCAAGACTCTACACTCCTCTCGCTTGACGGATGCAAGGCACATGGCCGCACAAGCTCAGGAGTGGAGAGAGATTTGATGGGGCTGATGGAGCCACACCCAATCAATGGTGGAGAACACACTTTCGAATGGACCCCTCATCTGATGAAGCCGATAAGGTCACGCCTGATCAACAGCGGTGATCACCCTTCCAGACCAACTCCAGTCGGCTACCCGGGTAGGACTCCAACCTAGTCGCTCAGGTAGGACCTCCAATCGGCAACTCAAGTAGGACCTCCAGTCGGCCACTCAAGTAGGACCTCTAGTTGGCCACCCAAGTAGGACTCCAACCCAGCCGCCCGACTAGGACCTCCAGTCAACCATCCAAGTAGGACTCCGACTCGGCCGTCCAGATAGGACTCCGACCCAGCCACCCAGGTAGGATGCTTTATGGAGCCCATCTATACGAACCCACTGCTCACAACTGCCCGTATGACCTTTTCACAGTCCAAAATCTCCATAGAGATGTGGGGGATAGATTCGGCAAATTTTGGCCATTCAGGCTTGGCAAATTCTGCTACCCTGGCGATGGCTGCCTGGGTCTGACAAGCCCTGCTAACCCGACAATGACCGTCCAAGTCTAACAAATCCTGCCAACCCTAACATGCCACGCAGGAGACAAATCCTATGATTATGGCCACTTTGGCCCTGCCACGCATGCTCTGATATTTGGGTACATCATGAGCTCCGCTAACCTCAATAAAATGGGTTAGAGGGACCTTTGATCAGGTAAAACATATGTTGCCCACACATACGCTCACATAGGGCATCTCCCTCTAAGACTCTCAAGCTTTCCTTCAAGCTCACGACTATTGCCCAAGATACTAACTTGAGCATCGAAGGGTCCTCGCCGGAATCTTTGGCCCCAGAAACTTTTTGCAGGCTCCTGACAGAGACAAGTCCATCAGAGAATCCTTGGCTCTTCGAAGAAGGTGATCAGACACTCCCCAACGATCAAGAAAGGTGACTTGGCGACAACACCAGGTATGAATAAAATGGTAGCTAATGTTTAATTCACTATTAGGTTGCTTGCTTTCTATTTCTTTCCTTATCAAAATAGGGATGCAAGTCTCATGCTTGCCCAACCCAAGATATTGAAATAAAAGCCCAAAAAATGCTTTATTGATACAATATCAACTAATATTTTGTAATTGTATGCCAGATGATGTAAGAATGAATATTTTATAATGAATATTTTATAGAGGAGTGCCATTCGGTATTTCATCTGAGTTCAGTCCTTCTTATACTCTTAACTTGGCTTCGGATTTATTAGGAAGATGGGACTTATATTTTGACGTAAACCTCATCAATAAAGAATTGGAAAAAAATTGGTCATGGCTCGATTAGGTAAACTTAGGTTCAGGTTGGATTAGGACTAGGTCCCATGTGAAGCTAGCACTACTTAGAAAAGTGGCGTATTTTACATGCCCAAAAATTATTCCCTAGCAATAATTAATTCATTGTACAATTAATGAGTCTTATTTTAAAAATAGAAATATAAAGATAAAATATATGCCAAATAAATTATCTGATCTGAATCAAATTTAGGTCACAATTGGATAATCTTTTAGTTGGTCTAATTCAAAATTTTATGGATGTATCATCAAATCAGGCAAGTGCAAATTTTGCAACCTCAGTACTGGTCTAAATTTATTCCAAGATGCCTAAGATAAAAATATTGTTTTATACCGTGAGTTCAGCCTCCCCTTCAGGCTCAAGTCCCTCAAATTGCCTTCTTATTTCTTTGATTTAAGCAGATATGTGGAACTTGATATTGTTATTAAGGCAAAAGTCTCTATTCACTACTACAAAAAGTTAATTAGACTATGCCTAAAAAATGTAGTCTTTTATATACTACTTTTGCTAAACCGTTATCTAGGTGAGTGCAGTTAAAAGTGTGACTGTAGTTAAGAGTTTCTTTTTTTAGACGTAGTTAAAAGTTAAAAAAACATAGTCTTTAAATACATTTAGACTACGTTTTTATTAGAAATTATAGTATGTAATTTATAAAAGACTATATTTTTATCAGAAATTATAGTTAAAGTTAAAAAAATGTAGTCTTTAAATATTTTAGACTATTTTTTATCAAAAATTATAGTTAAAAGTCAAAAAAAATGTAGTCTTTAAATTCATTTAGACTACATTTTTATCAGAAACTGTAGTTAAAAAAAAAAAATGTAGTCTTTAAATACATTTAGACTACATTTTTATCAGAAACTGTAGTTAAACTCAAAAAATGTAGCCTTTAAATACATTTAGACTACTTTTTTATTGAAAAACATAGTCTATTATGTACATTTAGACTATATTTTATCAAAAATATAGTCTATAACTGTACATTTAGACTACATTTTTATATTAAAAACGTAGTATAATATCCAATCCTATCATACAAATATACTTTTAATACCAAAAAAAATCCTAAAAATATTGAATTGAAATATCTAATACTGTCATATAAATATTCATACTGTCATACAAATATATACTTTCAATTCTAAAAACCTCAAATACATTGAATTGAAATATCCAATACTGTCATACAAATCCATAACATTTTTAGATAATTCAAACTTTAATAAAAATTCCCATAACATTTCTTCAAATGAAACATTGTAAGGACTTGATCCATTCTCCGTATAATGTCGATCTCTTCTTGTTTATAAGTTTTCTTCTCACCAAACTGCATATATACATAAGTTATTTAGAAAAAGAGCACTAAATAACACGTGATATAAAAATCTAAAACCATAAAAAGTACTACTTATATGAATAACGTACGTAATAACCTACCTTTTCATCAGTTGAAATGAGATGATTCTCAATGGTCTCCTTCATATACATGATGACATAATAGCCACATTCAATACCTGATGGTTGCTTAGGATACTTAAAAAATAAATTTAAAAGATTTTATAAGATTCAAACAAATAAGATCTAATTTTATGAATTATAAAAAAAATGTGCAACTCAATATACCTTAACTGACTCCCAAGTAAGTATTTTTCTTTCAACTCGGTCAGCTTTAGCGAAATATATTTTGAGTGCACTGATATAGCAAAGTATAATAATAGCGTGAGACTCAAATATATAACCCAGAAAAATTACTATAAAATTCTAAAGAAATAAATACTTACGTATTAATAACACCTTTCAATTCTTTTCTTGCTAAACGTCCAATAGAATCACAAAAATACACTTTGTCCCCGTGAGGATCAATAACCATCAAGGACCAGTGATTCTTTTATAACATAATAATAATTAACAACTTAATATTAAAAGTATCAATTTTTATTAAAAAAAGTACTTACCCAGAGTTATAAGAAGCTAGAAACAATTGATCCACATAACAACACTCTAATCTTTTAGTAATAAAATTTGATCGTACTCCAGCCAATCCAGAGTGTATAGAGATCTGTCCAGGATCTACGAAGCCATACATGTTGAGCAGTTTTGATTTCTTGAGTTGGTTATACAAATAGCTACACAAATCAAATTATTCAATTCCACAGTTATTATTAGAAACTTGTAACATTTAGTAATTGCATATGAAACGCAAAAAATATAAAAATATCTTATTACCTCAAATATAGCACAATACAACTAGAAGTAATCTGCTCCATTGAGCAAAAATGATCGATATCTTCCCGAATAATATAACATACCCATTCATGATCAAAGACACCAACATCCAACACCATAGTTATTGTATTTGTATCTTCCAAACTTTTTGCAATATGATTCTTTAAATATAACAAACTCCATGGACCCTTTTCTTTGTTTTTTATCTGTATCTTTTGTGAGAAAATCTTAGTCTATTAATAATAATGAAATTCAATTCGCAAATGCTACATAGCAAAGAGTTTATCAATATAAATTAATCATAAATTTATGGATAAGTTAAAAAGTTTCAAATACCTTGAGTCGATCATCAATAATTAATGATCGAGGCCATGTAACGTGAGAACCAACAAAATCTTTAACTTTCACAGGATCATCACCAATTGTTATTGGAAGGAGAGCATCATTGTCAAAACAAATATCAATTGAAACACGATAATTCTGATCACCCAAAGGAACTCCATGTACAACATACAGATGATTTCACATTATTTGCATGAGACGTGCCATCTTGAGGATATTGGTTCTTGGTTTCAAAAATATCTTTTGCCCTTTCCCTGTTGCTTTCTTGAACATCAAAGCCAAATGATACAGACTCAATTGATTCTTGGAGTGATGATGGAAGAGGAACCTCATCTGGTGGAACATATCTGAGTATCAAGATTGAAATTGCAACTATGGTGAAAGCAAGAAGTGAGCCAACACTAACCTGCACAGAGTATACCAATTAATACCAGTTTTCATTCAGTTTCTAAAGTAGATGCTGCTGATGCCATCACATAGAAACAATGCATGATGAAAGCCTTTATTCAACTGATTAGAAGAAATGATAAATCCTGCAGCAATATCTTACCATCCCTACCAATTGTGAGACATCCGTGAAGAAAGCTAAGGCAGCTGCATAGATCCCAGTTAGGATTGTGCTCTTGACAGGAAATTGGGTACGTTTGTTGACTTTCGAGAAGAAATGTGGCAACAATCCATCTCTAGCCATTGCCATCAGTATTCTAGGTTGAGAAAACACACAACAAAGAAACTCATTCCAACATGAGGTTTGAGTTACCCTTAACCTCAAGCAAATATGTTGAATTAGTTTATACACCATGCTTCATATTCAAGAGGCTATATAATTTCTTAGTGATTTGATAGAAGATTACTCTTGCATCATAATAAGTAGCCGGACATAAACCGGTGAATTGCAATAAAATGATTAGCAGCCAGGTTTCTGACTACCAAGTTCAGTGCGAGTCATAGCAATTTAACAATGTGATTGTTGATTAAAAAATATGAGTTAGACCATGACAGATGATTTTAAGTAACTACATAGTGTGAGGGCAGTAAAATCAGTTCAAATAATAGTGTTAAAATCCAATATATATGTCCAGTCATTGCAATCAAAAGCATATGTGCAAGGAACATAAACTTATATCTGATAATCTAGGGGGCAAAAATAAGCGTCACTAATAGTGATGACGCCAAGTCACCTTCCTCAAACGTCGGGAAGACGGACGTCCTTCTCCTCGAAGTCCTGCAAGAAAAGTCCCGGGGACCGGTGGCGCCGATGGGGACCCTCCAACGATCAAGTTAGTCACTTGGGTTCAGACAGAGAACCGCTCCAGCAAAGAAGAGCTGAGGCGGTTAGGGTTTTTTGCTGGGAGGAAGAAAGCTCAGAAAAAATCAGAGTTCAGATCCCACTTACAGCGTGAGCACGTGCCTTTATACCTGTCCGAATACCCTAGCTATAGCTCCGGAAGATCACCATCGTGTCATCGCTGCGCGTGCCAGAGATATCCCGTACCGCTTGCTGGCGTGATATCATACATGTCCAGTAGCTGTCAAGGCGTTCAGTGCACGCCGCCGATTGATATGACCGGGCACCATTGCAAGCGGTAGCGAATCGTACGCCATAGCGAGGCATGGCGATGCACAAGGACATGCAACGCACCAAACACCGTTATGAGGCATGGCCCTCCGTAACAAGGCACAATCACGGGAGTACCGAATCGTACGCCGTGGCAAGGCATGGCCATGCACAGGGACATGCAACGCGCCAAACACTGTTATGAGGCATGGCCCTCCGTAACGGGGCGCAATCACGGGAGTACCGAATCGTACGCCGTAGCGAGGCATGGCCATGCACAGGGACATGCAACGCGCCAAACACCGTTATGAGGCATGGCCCTCCGTAACGGGACGCAATCACGGAGTACCGAATCGTACACTGTGGCGAGGCATGGTCATGCACTGAGAATCATGTGTGAGCACCGTGCAACCTGATAGTTGTCATTTTCCTTGGCAGTTTAGTGCATGCTAATCGCTGGTGGCCCCACCCATTGACCCCGAGGGGGTCCCGGGGTGGGGGAATGCTGATGCACTCCGACCCTGAGGGGGTCCCGGGGTCAAGGACTGGTGGCCCCACCCAGCGACCCCGAGGGGGTCCCGAGGGTGGGGAATGCTGTGCACCCCGACCCCGAGGGGGTCCCGGGGTCAAGGACTGGTGGCCCCACCCAGCGATCCCGAGGGGGTCCCGGGGGTGGGGGAATGCTGATGCACCCCGACCCCGAGGGAGTCCCGGGGTCAAGGACTGGTGGCCCCATCCAGCGACCCCGAGGGGTCCCGAGGTGGGGGAATGCTGATGCACCCCGACCCCGAGGGGTCCCGGGGTCAAGGACTGGTGGCCCCACCCAGCGACCCCGAGGGGGTCCGGGGGTGGGGAATGCTGATGCACCCCGACCCCGAGGGGTTCCGGGGTCGATAGCTGCCGTTACCTTCTATTTTGACGATGCGGGATCAGTCATATCAAACAGGTATTGCATCATTTGGACATGTTAAAGATTATCAGCAGTCGAATTTAATTGTTTGTGTTAAGAAGAGCAATAATTCGGATTATGTGATCTATCTGAGTTTTCATCAATGGGAGACCTCTCCATATTTCAGTGTGGAACATATGTATAATCTCCAAATAGGTAACTATCAAATAGGAAACTATAATTGGAAATCCTTTATTCTAGAAACAATTTTCACTTTTTTTTTGCTTTGTCTTTTGAAGAGTAAGCATAGACTTAGCCAGTGCATGTTCTCAAACATCGCTTTCCAGTAAAATCATAAATCATTGAAGGAAAAAAACTGCATAAAAAACACCAGTGAAACATCAAGGCACCAGAAGAAATAATGGAGGCACCAGATCAGTTGATGTATTATTTACCTGTGGAAGGAGTACTAGTGAACCCATCAAAGTCGAGCAAAGAGCAAGGACAGCACCAGCTGTGACAATGTACCTACAGTTGAATGAAAAAGTAATAGATGTAACAAGAACACAAGTGCAGAATGACTAATGCAGTATTGGATCACCAAACTTTAAAGGCAACTTACACAGCCCACTGCATCCCATGTCTTGCAAATGCAGATGAAATTGGAGTGTCTGGGTCCATTGCAAAATATGGAACCAAGCCGACAATAATGACAAAAACCATCATATACAATAAGCAACAAATGGACAGTGCTGTTCCTATGCCCCATGGTAGATCCCGTTGAGGATGTAAGAGAAATGCATGGAATAATATTAAAACAAGAATTATCAGCATATATCAGTGATGTATTATTACAGATCACTCTAGCTTGTGCAACTCTAGTTATAAGTAATTAACATGAACATCACATGAGTGGCAGTTAGTGCATTAATTTAGGATTATTGCAAACAATAGCCTACCTCCTCAGCAGTACTGGCAACTGAATCAAAGCCTATGTATGCAAAGAAGACAGTTGCTGATCCCGCAAGCATTTCATTCACTCCATAGGGAAAGTATCTGTGAGTTGAAAAAGCCAAATTAGCTAGTTACACATATGGAATTTATAACATAGTCTTTAATTTCACATTACCCCCTGCCAACAGTATATCCAACCCATCCAGTCTGAAGCCAATATATCCACAAGCTATTATGACAAATAACATGACACAAACATTTGCAGTTGTAACAATGGCTTGTACAAATGTACTCTGCATAAATAATTATTTTAAGGTTAGTTGTAAGATACTGAGGGTGGTGGGAGGGGTCATGCGCATGTAGAACTGAGGAGATAGCTTTAAAGCTCTCAGCTCCTGGACTTCCTTCTGAAGCCTTATATTTTCTTCCGTGAGATTCTCGCAGCACCTCTTGAGGAACTCGCAGTCCACCTCCGTTTGCTTCAATTTCGTCCTGAAATTAAATAACCTCGAGCAACGCTACGTTATCATCGGAAAATGTACATTTTCTGACCAAAACACGTACCCCTCGTATACGAGGCCAGTCTCGGTTTCATACTTCGCTCTTCGGTTCTGGAACCAAACTTCCACCTGCCTTGGTCTCAGGTTGAGCTGCTTGGCCAACGCCAGCTTCTGCTTCTGTTCGCGTTACAACAAAAGGAAGACGCGCAGGGTCATTCTCGGAAGATGGCAAATTTCTAACTCGTTCGTTCCTAGACTAGCCCTGGGAAGAGAGAGAGAGAGGAAGGGAAGGGGACGACTTACGGAGTTGAGGGTGTTGTGTTCTTTGAAGCTTTCCATGAGGAAGGCGGCGGACTGGTCCTTGGAGAGGCGGAGCTTCTTGCGGGAGCCCTCCCCGTCCTCCTCGCCGCTGATCCCCAGGGAGCAGGCGCGCTCCGCCTCGTGCTCTTCCAGGCCGGGGATCTCCCGGTCGCCGCACTTCCCGCTGACGCTAGAACTGTGCTGTTGCGCGATGACGACGCCACGGCCGCCTCCTCGCTCTCCATCTCCGCCCTCGGTGCCCGGTTCACGTCGATCCCTCGCAGCAGCGGTCCCTCTGTTCTCCTCTCTGTAACCCAAAACATACCTCCTCGCGTGGATGCCGCCCATGGCCGGGGCCCGGCCAGCCGGTGGGCACTCCGCCGGGCCGAGCCAAATGCGAGAGTCGGTTTGGCTTTCGTAACAGAGAAGGGCCATCCGACGGCCCTCTCTCATGCGCCAAGCCCTTGCCAGCACCGTCCTCTTCTCTCTCTCTCTCTCTCTCTCTCTCTCTCTCTCTTTTACTTAGATCAATCTTTAAATTAAATAAAAATAAGAAAAAAAAAGATAAAATATTACCTACGTCAACTTGGTGCAGAGACAACAAACAAAACTCTAGTGGTGGTGGAGTCTTTGTAAACAAACCCTGATGATAGTGGAGTCTTCTCAACCTTAATCTCACATGGTGGCTAATGAAGTCTTCGCAAATAAACCCTAATCTAGAACAAAATTGCGGATGAAAGAAAAAAATTTGACTTTGAATATCGAGGGTTTCGTTTAGAAAAGAGAAGTAAAATTAAGAGGAGGAAAAGAGATAAATTTTTAGTTTTATATTAGACTACATCTTAATTAAAAACAATCTTTTATATTATAAAATAATATAAGACTACGTTTTAATTAAAAATGTAGTCTTTTTTATATTATAAGATAATATAAGACTATATCTTATTTAAAAATGTAGTTTTTTTATATTATAAGATAATATAAGACTACGTTCTTAATAAAAGATGTAGTCTTTTAATTTGTAAAAAATTATGAAAACGTAGTCTAAAATATTAGACTATATTTTTTACAAAAAATTAGTCTTTTTCTAAACCTATTATAGTACTTTTTATAGTAGTGATTATTCTATTCAGATTTGTTTATTGAGTTAGGAATTAATTATTTTTGGTCAGGATGATAAAGTTATTTTTTAGATAAAATTGCCTTTTCTTCCTTTGATCGCTCTTTACTCGCATCCTCCTTTACCGATTCGCTGGAACCTTCGGCTTGAAGGTCCCGAGCCACACCTTCTCCCATGGAGTCGAGCCATGGATCTTCGCCATCCAACGGCCCCACGACCGTTTTCAGACACCGCAAGACTTCTTTCGATCAGTGGCCTTTAGCATCCTCACTGGTAGCTTTGAATATCATTTATAAATACAATTTTTTTAAACATTATCATTTATAAATATAATTATTTAAATCAAATATATAATATATATAATTTTTAATAAATTTAATTTAGGAATATTTTAAATTTTGATGTTATATGACTGGTATCTATTTGTCATACCAAATACAGTAATCAATATTATTGTAGCATTACATGTGTATACCAACACAGTAATCAACATTACTAGTAATCTATCAAGTGGTAATCTATCTTGTAGGCAATTCATATTACTATTCAAAATTACTTGCAATGCATTAAATGCAACCTAAGTGTAACATCAGTCTCCTCTTCACATTCGACAATAAAATGGGAGCATAAACTTAATTCATTAATTTTCTTGGTTAAAACTATTCTCTCTCTTCCAA
>UESW01001335.1:280719-387630 GCA_900491605.1 Calamus simplicifolius | reverse complement strand
CATTTCAAACGGTATTTCTGGAGTCGTCTCTGGCTTTTCTGGGGTCGACAAGAAACTTTTCCGGAGTCGACTCTAACTTACCCGGAGTCGACTCTAGGTCGGGGCCAGAAAAATCGACTTTCTGCTTCTTCTGTGAGAGTCGACTCTAACAGTCTCGGAGTCGACTCTAAGTCCGTGCCAGTTCCGGAGTCGGCTCTGTGATTCTCGGAGTCGACTCTAATGTCTGCAATTCTTACCTAGACATTAGATTCGATCCAGAACACTATGTAACTCCTGATTTTGATCATTCAATAGTCTTATAATCTGAAACACTAAATCAAAATCATCAGAGCCTTCAAGAGTTATACTCAGATAGTTTTGTTAATCATCAAAATCATCAATTGGGTCAACACAGGCTAATGCTAGGGCTTGAGTTCGGGTCGGGCCACAAGGCGGTCCATTTAATCATGAAACTTCACAAGCATTCAAGTGTCCTAAATTAATTCTACCTTCACTCCATGTCTAAAAGGTAAGGCCCTATCCCATTCAAGAAATTTTTTTGTGATATGTTATTCTGCTATAAATTATTATCGATCGGTTACGTTGAAATTTCGGCAGCATTTTTCCATATGTTCTCCTAAATGTGTGGCATATAAGCCACACTAGGAGAACGTATAAGCAAATACAAACGGTAATCTCACTCAACGATGATTAATAACAGACTAACATATCGCAAAAAAATTCCCAAACTGTCCACCAGGACAATTTGAGAATTTGCAAGACTAAGGCTTACAAATTCTCAAACGGATCTAAAGGTTATAGTGCTGTGATTAATAATATGGAAGTCCGAAGACAATCGAACTTATGCTTGTTATTCTTAACTTCTTGTCAATTATACATATATAGGAATAGTTCTATAAATATAGTCACTGACTTCTTAAGATTATTGTGTCGAATACAAATGTTTATGAAGACTAAAATATAAATCATTGAAACTACTAATTTGTTGCTGCAAATTAAATAATAATACAACAAGACTTTCTATCTAGCATTATATAATTTAATACATCATTCAATTTGAAGCAGAATGTAAATAATCAAGACATAACAATTGTAAATAACTACAAATGCACAAATATTATTGCATAAACATTCTGCTTAAATTAATTATTGCATAAACATTCTGCAAATTAAATAATAATACAACAAGACTTTCTATCTAGCATTACAAATATTATTGCATAATCAAGACATAATAATCAGTCTATCCAATCCCTGATCCCGACTAATGACATAAATTAATTAATTTATAACTAATCTAATAAAAAATTAGATTAGTGGTCACATTTTTTTTAATATTGTCATCAAATTATTTGAAAATATTTAATAACAATAAAATATAATAGAATCTAAATTTTTATTTAATTTTTTTCATGAGTCTTAAAAAAAAATTTGAAGGGTCCGGGGGGTTGGGAAAACCCCCCTAGCTGTTACTTTTTTAAAAAAAATTAAGTTGCCCATGTTTTAAAAATATATTTATAATTTTTTATATTTATCATCAAATTATTTGAAAATAATTTTAAAAACAATAAAATATGATAGAATCTAATTTTTTTGTTAATTTTTTATGAGTATATTTTTTTTAATTGAAGGGGCAGGGCGTTGGGAAAAGCCCCCTAGCTGTTACCTTTTTATTTTTTTTTATTTTTTGTCTGGCCACCGTGGCCAGAGAAGATGAACGGGAGGGGGGGGGACCCCCTAACTTTTTTTTTTTTGCGGTGGACTGGCCACCGTGGCCGAGAGGACGAACGGGAGGGGGGTGGGAAACACCACCCCCCCCCCCATTAATATTTTTTTCGGTGAACTAGCCACCGTGGCCAGGCCACCACCGGCCACCGTGGCCAGGCCACCGCCGGCCATGGCAGCGGCCGTAGCCGGAGAAGACGGCCACGGCTGTGGCTGTGGACGTAGAAGATGAAGGGGGGGTGGGGAAACCCCCCCCCCAAACTGTCAATCTTTTTTTTTTTGGTGGCCTGGCCACCGTGGCCAGGCCACGGCAGCAGCCGTGGCCGGAGAAGACGGCCACGGCAGCGGCCATGGCCGCAGAAGACGAAGGGGGGGTCTGGAAAACCCCCCCCCCCCCCCAAACAGAAATTTTTTTTGTGTGGCCTGGCCACCGTGGCCAGGCCACGGCACCGGCCGTGGCCGGAGAAGACGGCCACGGCCCTGACCGTGGCCATAGAAGACGAAGGCGGGGGGTGGGGAAAATGCCCCCCAACTGTCAATTTTTTTTTTTGTGGCCTGGCCACCATGGCCAGGCCACGGCCGGCCACGGCAAAGGTCGTGGCCAGAGAAGACCACCACGGCAGCGGCCGTGGCCGAGAAGACGGCCACGGCCGGTGCCGTGGCTGGACCCTATTTTAAACAAAAAAAAAGGAGAATGGGCTTACCTCGGTCGCGAGGGGACGCCACCGGAGTGGGGGGAGATTCCACCGGGAGAGAAGACGGGGGCAGCCGAAGGAGCGGACGGACGGCAGCGGCGGCGGCTAGGGTAGGAAAAGGAAGAAGAAGAGAAGGAAAGCGGCGGGGGGGGGGGCCGGCCCGATCAAGCCTTAAATAGTAGTGATTAGCGACGCAATATATGCGTCACTAATCACTCATTATTTTTTTTATTTTTATTATGGATTAGCGACGCAAAATGTGTAGCTAATCCATCGCAATTTTTCTTTTTTATTTTTTTATGCAAAACTTAGCGATGCAACTAATTGCGTCGCTAATGAGTCGCTAACATGGCACCAATGTTCGGCGGAAAATAATTTTTATTTTCTAGGAAATTATGTTGCAAATGCATCGCAATATTTTTTAATATTAATAATGGAAAAAAGTTGTATTTTCTGAAAAATAATTGCGACCAATTTATTGCATCGCATATTTTTTAATTTTTTTATTACATTTAAATTTCTTAAAAACATTGCGACGTAATAAATGTGTCGCAATATTAAAATTATTTTTTCTTGGGAAATAATTTTTATTTTCTAGGAAATTGCGACGCAAATGCGTCGCAATATTTTTTAAATATTTATAAAAAAGTATATTTTCTGAAAATAATTACGACGCATTAATTGGTCGCAAGTTTTTTATAAAATTTTTATATTACATTTATATTTCTTAAAACATTGCGACGCAACAAGTGCATCACAATATTAAAAATTATTTTCTCTAAGAAAATTATTTTTATTTCCTAAGAAATTGCGTCGCAAATGCGTCGCAATATTTTTAATATATTTACAACTGATAAAATTTATATTTTCTAAAATAACTGCGACGCATAAATTGCATCGCAATATTTTTTTAAAATTTTTCTTACATTTATTTTTCTTAAAAACATTGCGACGCATGATTGCGTCGCAATATTAAAATTTGTTTTCTCTGAAAAAATTATTTAAACATTCTAGGAAATTGTGACGCATTTGCGACGCAATAGTTTTTAAATATTTTTAACTGATAAATTTAAATTTTCTAAAAAATTGCATCGCAAATGCGTCGCAATATTTTTTAAATATTTGTAACTGATAAAATTTATATTTTTCTAAAATAATTGCGATGGAAATTATGCGTCGCAATGTTTTTTTTAATTTTTTTAATTTTTTTAATTACTATTATTTTTTCAAAATATTTGTAAATGATAAAAATTTATATTTTTCTTAAAATAATTGTGATGCAAATAATGCATCGCAATGTTTACTTTAATTTTTTTAATTACATTTATTTTTCTAAAAAACATTGTGACGCCATACATCCCGGACCATGGCGATCAGTCCGATCGGCGATGATCCGACGGTTGCGATCTATTCAAGCCCTGATCCCGATCGGCCGCGACCGATCCCGGACCATGGCGATCAGTCCGATCGGCGATGATCCGACGGTTGCGATCGATCCAAGCCCTGATCCGATCGGCCACGACCGATCCCGGACCGTTGCGATCGGTCCGAGATCACTGACGATCCGACGATTGCGATCGATCCAATCCCTGATCCTCGATCGGCCACGACTGATCTCGAACAGTGGTGATCGGTCCAATCACCGATGATCTGATGGTTGCGATCGATCCAAGCCCTGATCCCGATCGGCCATGACCGATCTTGGACCATGGCGATCGGATCGATCGGCGTCGATCCGATGGTTGCCATCGATCCAAGCCCTGATCCCGATCGGCCACGACCGATCCCGGACCATTGCGATCGGTCTGAGATCGCGACGATCCGATGGTTGTGATCGATCCAAGCCCTGATCCCGATCATCCACGATCGATCCCGGACCATGGCGATCGGTCCAATCGGCGACGATCGACGGTTGCGATCGATCCAAGCCCTGATCCTGATAGTCCACGACGATCTCAGACCGTGGCGATCGGACCGATTGGCATCGATTCGACGGTTGCCATCGATCCAAGCCCTGATCGATCCTGGTCGGCGATGAACGATCTCGGACCATCGCGATCGATCCGATAGGCGACGATCCGACGGTTGCGATCGATCCAAGCCGTGATCCCGATCGGCCACGACCGATCTTGGACCATTGCAATCCGTCCGAGATCGGCGACGATCCGACGGTTGCGATCGATCGAAGCCATGATCCCGATCGGCCACGACCGATCTCGGACAGTGGCGATCGGTCCGATCGCCGACGATCCGATGGTTGCGATCGATCCAAGTCCTGATCTCGATCGGCCATGACCGATCCCGGACCGTTGCGATCGGTCCGAGATCGCGACGATCCAACGGTTGTGATCGATCCAAGCCCTAATCCCAATCGTCCACGACCGATCCCGGACCGTGGCGATCGATCTAATCGGCAACGATCCGAGTTGCAATCGATCCAAGCCCTGATCCTGACCGTCCACGACCGATCTCGGATCATGATGATCGGATCGATCGGTGTCGATCCGATGGTTGCCATCGATCCAAGCCCTGATCGATCCTGGTCGGCGATGAACGATCTCAGACCATCGCGATCGATCCGATAGGCGACGATCCGATGGTTGCGATCGATCCAAGCCATGATCCCGATCGGCCACGACCGATCTCGGACCGTTGCAATCCGTTCGAGATTGGCGACGATCCGACGGTGATCGATCGAAGCGTGATCTCGATAGGCCACGACCGATCTCGGACCGTGGCGATCGGTCCGATCGGCGACGATCCGATGGTTGCGATCGATCCAAGCCCTGATCCCGATCGGCCACGACCGATCCTGGACCGTGACGATCGGTCCGATCGGCAACGATCCGATGGTTGCGATCGATCCAAGCCCTAATCCCGATCGGCCATGACGACGGACCGTTGCGATCAGTCCGAGATCGCTGACAATCCGACGGTTGGGATCGATCCAAGCCCTGATCCCGATCGGCCACGATCGATCTCGGACCGTTGCGATCGGTCCGAGATCGGTGACAATCCGACGGTTGTGATCGATCGAAGCTGTGATCCCGATCGGCCACGACCGATCTCGGACAGTGGCGATCGATCCGATCGCCGACGATCCGACGGTTGCGATCGATCCAAGCCCTGATCCTGATTGGCCACGACCGATCTGGACCGATCGGCGTCGATCCGACGGTTGCCATAGATCCAAGCCCTGATCCCGATCGGCCACGGCCGATCCCGGACCGTTGCGATAGGTCCGAGATCGTGACGATCTGACGTTTGCGATCGATCCAAGCCCTGATCCCGATCGTCCATGACCAATCCCGGACCGTGGCGATCGGTCCAATCGGCGACGATCCAACGGTTGCAATCGATCCAAGCCCTGATCCTGATCGTCCACGACCGATCTCGGACCGTGGCGATCGGTCCAATCGGCGACGATCCAACGGTTGCGATCGATCCAAGCCCTGATCCCGATCGGCCATGACCGATCCCGGACCGTGGCGATCGGTCCGATCGGCGACGATCCGATGGTTGCGATCGATCCAAGCCCTGATCCAGATCGGCCACGATCGATCCTGGACCGTTGCGATCGGTCCGAGATCGCTGACGATCCGACGGTTGCGATCAATCCAAGCCCTGATCCCGATCGGCCACAACTGATCCCAGACTGTTGCGATCGGTCTGAGATCGCAGACAAACCGACGGTTGCGATCGATCCAATCCCTGATCCCGATCGGCCACGACCGATCTTGGACAGTGGTGATCGGTCCGATTACCGATGATCCGATGGTTACGATCGATCCAAGCCTTGATCCCGATCAGCCACAACCGATCCCGGACCATTGCGATCGGTCCGAGATCGTGATGATTCGACGGTTGCGATCGATCCTAGCCCTGATCCCGATCGTCCACGATCGATCCCTGGACCGTGGCGATCGGTCCAATCGGCGACGATCCGACGGTTGCAATCGATCCAAGCCCTGATCCTGATCGTCCATGACCGATCTTGAACCGTGATGATCGGATCGATCGGCATCGATCCGACGATTGCAATCGATCCAAGCCCTGATCGATCCTGGTCGGCGATGAACGATCTCGGACTGTCGCGATCGATCCGATAGGCGATGATCCGACGGTTGCGATCGATCCAAGCCATGATCCCAATCGGCCACGACCGATCTCGGACCGTTGCAATCCATCCGAGATTGGCGACTATCCGACGGTTGCGATCGATTGAAGCCGTGATCCTGATCGGCCACGACCGATCTGGACCATGGCGATCGTCTGATCGTGACGATCCGACGTTGCGATCGATCCAAGCCCTGATCCGATCGGCCACGACCGATCCCGGACCGTTGCGATCGGTCCGAGATCGCTGACGATCCGACGGTTGCGATCGATCCAAGCCCTGATCCCAATCGGCCACGACCGATATCGGACCGTGGCGATCGGTCCGATCGGCAACGATCCGATAGTTGCGATCGATCCAAGCCCTAATCCGATCGGTCACGATTGATCCCGGACCGTTGCGATCGGTCCGAGATCGCTGATGATCCGACGGTTGCGATCGATCCAAGCCCTGATCCCGATCAGCCACGACCAATCCCAGACCGTTGCGATCGGTTCAAGATCGCGGACGATCCGACGATTGCGATCGATCCAATCCCTGATCCCGATCGGCCACGACCGATCTCGGACAGTGGCGATCGGTCCGATCGCCGACGATCTGACGGTTGCGATCGATCCAAGCCCTGATCCTGATCGGCCACGATCGATCTCGGACCGTGGCGATTGGACCGATCGGTGTCGATCCGATGGTTGCCATAGATCCAAGCCCTGATCCCGATCGGCCATGACTGATCCCGGACCATTGCGATCGGTCCGAGATCGCGACGATCCGATGGTTGCGATCGATCCAAGCCCTGATCCCGATTGTCCATGACCGATCCCGGACCGTGGCGATCGGTCCAATCGGCGACGATCCGATGGTTGCGATCGATCCATGCCCTGATCCTGATCATCCACGACCGATCTCGGACCATGGCGATCGGACCGATCGGCATCGATCCGACGGTTGCCATCGATCCAAGCCCTGATCGATCCTGGTCGGCGATGAACGATCTCGGACCATCGCGATCGATCCAATAGGCGATGATCCGACGGTTGCGATCGATCCAAGCCGTGATCCCGATCGGTCACGACCGATCTCGGACCGTTGCAATCCATCCGAGATCGGCGACGATCCGATGGTTGCGATCGATCGAAGCCGTGATCCCGATCGGCCACGACCGATCTCGGACCGTGGCGATCGGTCGATCGGCGATGATCCGACGGTTGCGATCGATCTAAGCCCTGATCCCGAACGGCCACGACCGATCCGGACCGTTGCGATCGGTCCGAGATCGCTGACGATCCGACGGTTGTGATCGATCCAAGCCCTAATCCCGATCGGCCACTACCAATCCCAGACCGTGGCGATCGATCCGATCGGCGATGATCCGACGGTTGCGATCGATCCAAGCCCTGATCTCGATCGGCCACTACCGATCCCGGACCGTTGCGATCGATCCGAAATCGCTGACGATCCGATGGTTGCGATCGATCCAAGCCCTGATCCCGATCGGCCACGATCGATCCCGGACCGTTGCGATCAGTCCGAGATCGCAGACGATCCGACGGTTGCGATCGATTCAATCCCTGATCCCGATCGGCCACGACGATCTCGGACAGTGGCGATCGGTCCGATCGCTGACGATCCGACGATTGCGATCGATCCAAGCCCTGATCCCGATCGGCCACGACCGATCTCTGACCGTTGCGATCAGTCCGATCGCTGACGATCTGACGGTTGCGATCGATCCAAGCCCTGATCCCGATCGGCCACGACCGATCTCGGACCGATCGCTATTTAACATAATTAATTTTTTTAAAAATATTGCGATGCAAAGGGTTGCATCGTAATTTTTTAATATTATAATTATATTATATAAAAATTAATTTTATTTAAAATATTTGCGACGCAACAAGTGCATCGCTAAATTAAAACATAATTTTACTAATTTTTTGGTTTATTGCATCACTATTTAACATAATTAATTTTTTAAAAAATATTACGACACACTTAATTGCGTCATAATATTTTTTTCTCATAATTATACTTTATAAAAATTCATTTTATTTAAAATAATTGTGATGCATATATTGCGTCGCTAAATTAAAAATTATTTTTCTAATTTTTTGGTTTATTATGTCGCTATTTAATATAATTAATTTTTTAAAAAATATTGCGACGCACTGTGTTGCATCGCAATTATTTTTTTTCATATTTATAGTTTATAAAAATTAATTTTATTTAAAATAATTGCGACGCAGTTATTGCGTCACTAAATTAAAAATAAATTTTTAATTTTTTGGTTTATTGCATCGCTAATGCATCGCTATTTAACATATTTAATTTTTAAAAAAATATTGCGACGCACCGAGTTGCGTCGCAATATTTTTTTCTAATATTTATATTTTATAAAAATTAATTTTATTTAAATTATTTGTGATGCAATTGGTGCGTCGCTAAATTAAAAATAATTTTTTTAATTTTCTGGTTTATTGCGTCGCTGTTGCGTCGCTATTTAACATATTTAATTTTTTAAAAAACATTACGATGCACTGAGTTGCGTCGCAATATTTTTTTCCCATATTTATATTTTATAAAAAATTAATTTAAAAATTTGCGATGCATTATTTGCTTCGCTAAATAAAAAAATAAATTTTTTTTATATTCTGGTTTATTGAGTCGCTAATGCGTCGCTAATTGCATCGCAATGTTTTGTTGTTGCGAAGGCGTCGCAAAGTGGTGGCAATTTAGCGACGCAATGATGCGTCGCTAAATTTTCGTCGCTATTTCAGTATTTTCTTGTAGTGATATGAATGAGAATCAAGCCTGGATCGAGGCGTATTAGACACTGCCCTAAGGATCAGATTTTGCCCCTTCGTGCAGGTTATTGGCGATCTGTCTTCAAGGTACAACGATCCGACTCGATCCGAACCTTCCACCACGAGCACGATTGCATGGAGGTGCAACCCAATGACTCCTTCAGATGCCCAAGAAAAAGATTAGTAAACATCAAAGAATAAGACATTAAATTTAAAATAAAAGATTAAGAGATATGCCTCTGCCTTCCCTTTTCATTTATTCAAAAGAGAGGTAGTATCACATCAGCAGCATAGAGAGACTCCAATGCAGCCAAAGAAGAGTCCTCTTACTCTTTTTTTCTTTGGGCTACTTTATTTTTGTCAAGAGATTATTTGAGAGAATTGTAGGCCTGCTGTTCTTCCGCTCCTTTTTATATTAAAGTATTTTGGCCATTGTCCTCTTGATCGTTCCTCCTGGAACACTCAACGCTCGAGCATTCACGGGATGAACGCTCGCTGGCTAGCATTCACAGGATGAACCCTCGCTGGCGAGCGTTCGCAAAATGCTCGCTGGCAGCGAGCGTTTTGCTTACGTCCCTTTTTTTCAGTTTAAAATTTTTCCCAATAGCCATGGCCATATTATGGAAGATTAAAAAAACAATATGCTGTATCTAGCTCCAATCTTCCCAACGATGAAAGATTCGAAGAAGGGCGTAGGATCTCGACTACATGCCCTTCAATTTTATATTGCAATGGTCACCAGTTGAAAGATCTGAGAAACCTTCCTTCCATACCTTATAGAATCGTGATGACTTCATGTTGAAGCAAATGATGATAGCATGCGAGTTCTCCAACTTTTTTTATTAAAGAAGCAAAGTAAGACTAAAATAAACGACTGAGATGGTGCAAAAAGGGTCTTGCTACTTAGGTAGTGTTTGATAGAAAAATAGCTATCTCTGAATAAGTGTACAAGATAAAGTTTATCCATGAGATAGCTGAGGAAATTATCATTTTTTTAATAACAGTTTTGCCCTCAAGAGATAACTAGAGGAATAACTAGCTATTTTTCAAGTCCCTAGGAATAAGTTTAGGGGATAACCCATGTTTAACCATGGGTTATCCCCTTTGGTTAACTTTATTTCCAACTATCCTTCGTACGTAGTTATGGCTTTTGAAAATAAGAAAGGATATTCAGGGGATATCCCTCCTTATTTCCTATTTCAAATACAGCCTTAACTCTAAAATGGAACCAAGAGGGAGCAACCATTAATTATTGTTAACCAAGAGGAAGCAACCAATAATTATTGTCTTTCACAAAATCTTTTCCCTAATTTCAAATTTTGGACATTTTTTAAGCTGTTTGGTTTATGGTAACTTACGGTGGTAATCTAAGATTACGTACCATGCAGATTATTAGGGATGAAGAATGAATTAGAGTAATCCAAAAATCAATACCAATCAAACTTGATTGGATTAAATTGGTTTGGTTCTGAATACTTATCGAGTTGATTCTAAATCTTAAATTTTGAAACCGACTCTTATTACATTGGTCGTTTTTTGTTCTAGAGGTCAGGGTGAGCAATGGCTTACAATGACCTAAGAATAATACCAACCTAACATAATTGGATCGGATTAGTTCAGTTATAGGTACTTATTGGGTTGATTGTAAGTCTAAAATCTTGAAACCAATCGATCCCCATTGGGTCAGTTCTTGATTCTAGAGGTCATCGTAGATTTTCTTTTCAAGAAAATAAAGCATTCTTAGAATTAGGAATCTTAAATATATTCTTAGAATTAGTTTAGTTATAGAATCTAGTCACCTTTCTCATCCTTAGACCTACATAGATCATGAAGCCACCTCACCTTTTTTTTTTTAATTTTTGAGATTCATGAACCATAAATCCAAGGATGAAGGAGATGACCGAATTTAGATTTGGCTACATTTGAATATAGCCAAGTCTACCTGTATTATATATATCCTTTTTAGTTAACATAATTAAAGAAAAAAATTAGCCATTAGATATTAGACAAGTGTCATCCAAAGAAAAGTAAAAAATCAAATAATATTTATCAATATTATGAGTTTTTTTAGCATTTTTATGATGGCTCTTAGCCTTTCATCTAGCTTTTATAACTAAGAAAAGAATCTTTAATACATTAATAATGATAAAAAAAAGTAAAAAATTAGAGCGATTATGAAAAGTGAAAATATGTTTTACCTTAGAACTTAAATAGAATTGATCTGATTGGATTGGTTCTAGGTTGGTTATAGGATAAGTTTGATCTGATTCTAGGTCCAAAATTTTGAAACTAATTTTGATTGAGTCGGTTCTTGATTTTAGTCTGGAACCAACCCAATCCATCCCATGCTCACCCTAGACAGTACTATGTTTGATAATTGAACATGATAATTTGAGTGAGAATATTTGATTCTATTTCCATGTAAAAGGTGAGTATTTGAGATTGTCCAATAATTTTAAGTTATGCTATTAACTTTCATATAAATTTTAATAATATTTAATCTAATTACATATTTAATTTGCACTAAAAATATTTAAATATTAATATTATATTTGTATTTAGTATTAAATGTATAATATAATATTTTGTATTAATATTAAATTTTAAATTATTAATATTTATGACCTTGTATATTAAATTATTATGTAATATATTAGTAAATATATTATACTATATAATGGGATATTTAATAGTATTATATACATATATATATTAATTATTTATAACATTTAATATATGATATTTCTAAAATTAGTTTACAAAATTCTTGATTTTTATTTAAATATTTTATATTCTAGCAAGAAAAAGATAATTGTTTAAAAGATAAAAAGATTTATAGTAAAATTTAAATAAAATTTAAAAACACAATGAATTGATTATATTTTGTTAATATTAACCGGATATAGTAATTTTTAGTTCCAAAGAACCCGATTACTGGGTATAAGATTATGAAGAATATGAGATTTCTAGTAATATTGTATTACTACAAACCAAACGACATCTAAATGACAATCAAAAGAGTATTCTACAATGTTTAACCCTCACTATGGCACATAATTTGATACCTTGAGTTAGAGAAATGATCTATAGTTATAACTAAAAGGAGATATAGCCAAAAATTTTAATTTTAGACAAATAAAAAAATACACCTAATCATAAACAAAGAATAGAAAATCTTAACTTCTTTCAATGTAAAGGGGAAAAAAATGTTACATGTAAAGAAAAGATCATAGCAAGAAAGTTGTACCATTTTACCCCCTTAAAACCAATCTTATCCTTAAGGTTGTAAAGCAAATAAAAAGTTGTGGGTAAATAAAATTCAACTTCAAAACTGCCAAAAATTAGCTGCTTATATTCAGTCTTAGAAACTCTAAGATATTAAGGTACGATCACATATTTGTCTACAAAGTTAAACTTTTAAAAGGTTCTTAGATAAACCAACCATTTTCAGGCACAAGATGGGAATTCAGTTACCTTATTAATACCAACATAAACAATACTAGGCTTTGGGCTTATTTTTTGGCTTCCAAACAGAGTGTCTAGATTAAAAGAACTATTTAACTAATTCTGATAGCTTGATTCATGAAGAGTTAACCTAGTTTCTTTTATTGAATACAAGTATGTAGCAGTGTCATTTTTAGTCTCCATCTTTTCGATGGCATGGCTATTTAAAGTTTCTATAAGCAAATCTTAAACCCCTCCAATGTGTATTTTTGTTTTTCAACTTTAAATTACATAAAAATGCTTAAGGAAATCCCATTAAATCAATCTTAGGGTGCAAAGTTAATGTGCTCCAAGAACCACATCGCCCTCTTTAAAGGTAACATATGAAAATATGATGTAAAATAAAAATCTTATATAGATATAAAGGGATTATCACATATACCTTGCATTCATTGCGTGCACCATTTGCCATTATGACATTCATAGGCTTATTGTTTGACCCCCGAATATTAAAATGTTTGACTAGCTTTAAATGAATAAAATTATATGTGCTACCTAAGTTAATGAGAATTGTAATTAGTTGCTTCTGCAATTTTATCTTTATTCTCATTGTCTAAAAAAACGAGATACCCATAATAGCATGCATGAAAATTTTTGTGGTAAATTGTTTAACTACTTTTCATAGTTTTTGTTCCAACTCTACTTCACGTACCAATTATCATCAATGAGAAATAATTGCCTGATTTTGCAACAATGGTCTAGCTTATATGTTTTATCATAGTTGAAGTACAAGTCGAAGGCAAGCCAATCTATAGCAATCATTTCAGTTCCTACTGAAACTTCAACATCAGCATAAGCTAAAAAAAAAAAAAAATTCTAGTACAGTTTGATAAATTCTCCTATAAAGTCTTCACAGATGCTTAGGCCAAAAGAAGTGCAAAGGCCTTCCACAAATTCCTTTCATGTCATCATACCTCAATTTTTCTCTAGACCATTGCAATGCCTCTTTCTCAAGGTACAAAGAAGCTATAGTAACTTTCTATACTTCTGAGGTGAGGTTGAACTTGAAGAACTGCTCTACTTGATAAATTCAACCATTAGGATCTTCTTCATCAAAATAAAATAATTCAAGAGGTATAGTACCAAATTAGAATATTCCTTTTATTTTTGTTTAGTAATCAAATCTTCATTGTCAGGTCTGATAACTATTGCTTAAGAATTCACCAAAATTTTTCTTTTCCGTACACATGATCATATGTTTCAAATCAACTAAAGTATCTATGATTTCAGCAATATTGCAAGTATTTCGATTAGTAATTTTTCATAATTCCAATACAAATACTTCTATCATCTCTTTAAACTTTTAATGTCACCTTTCATAGACCTCTCCCATTGTTGTAAATGAGTTCCCTCAGTCATAGCTTTGACAGCAACAAAAACTTGATTTAAACTTAAGAAAAAACTTTTCTCTCTCTCTCTCTCTAGTTTGGAATAAGGATGGAATAACTATTCCAATCTTATTCCTAATTTATTCCGGATTTATTCCTGCCTAGTTCCAGGCGTCCCTGTGCTTTGCTTCAACTGTAGATCGGCAACAGAGGCAGGGAAAAACTCTGATGGGGTCGGCGGGCAGCGGCTAGGGAGGGAGCTCCGCGGTGGCGACTGGGGAGCTGGGTAGGCGTCGGTGGAAGCGGTGAGGAAGCTTCAGCCGGTGGTCCAGACTGTAGATTCCACCGACGGCTGGTGGCATCGCGCAGCAGGGTGGTGTTGGTGGCAGCGGCTAGATCCTGATGTGGTCCTTGAAGAAGGCGGTGAGATGTTTCTCCTTGTTGGCAATTGAAAAGGCTGTTCGTATCCCAAGCTGTTGGAAATTGAAAAGGCTGTTAGTATCCCAAGCTCATCTTAGGACTTGGAGTTTTGGAAATAATTATCTAAGAAATTATGTTTACTTATTGTTGCTCGTTTCCAAATTAGCTTTAATTATTCTGTTACTTAAAGGGTCTATAAATATCATGTAATCCTTCAAGGTTTAAAAATGCAATAGAATAACTATTCCAAATTTCCTTCTTCCAACATCTGGTACAGGTTGGCTAAGTTGTTCTCGTATAAGATGGCTTCTGTGAGTAGTACCGGGAATGTCCAACCTCAACTCCCAAGGTTTAATGGGAAGAATTTTGAGCATTGGAAGATCCAGATGGAGGTGCTGTTCGGTTTTCAGGAGCTGACCGAGATTATTGAAGAAGGATTCGTCGAGCCGGGAGCAGCGGTAGATTCGACAATGGAAGAGCAGAAGACGACAAAGAAAATCGTAAGAAAGATCGTAAGGCTCTCTTTTACATCTTTCAAGCGATAGATTCGTCAATATTTGAAAAAGTGGCGAATTCGAAGACGGCAAAGGAAGCGTGGGATACTCTCATCAAAATTTACAAAGGTGTTGAGAAGGTCCAGAAGGTTCGGCTTCAGACTCTTCGTCGACAATACGAGCTCCTTCAGATGCAAAAGTCGAAGTCCATTTCCGACTATTTCTCACGGGTATCGACTCTTGTCAATCAAATGAAGGCCAATGGTGAGACTATTGGTGATCAACTTATTGTCGAGAAGATCCTTCGGACGCTAACGTTGCAGTTTGAATATATTGTGACTTCCATCGAAGAGTCACGTGACCTCTCTGTTTTGACGTGAATGAGTTGGTTGGCTCTCTACAAATGCATGAGCAACGACTCAAGGAGAAGTCCAAGACGGTGGAGGAGGCTCTACAAAGCCAGTTGGTGTTGCCTGATGAAAAGAAGAATCTTTCTACTCAAATGAAAGAAGAATCTTTCTACTCAAATGAAAGTTAAAAGGCAGCAGGAGAAGCAACCTCGACAACAAAAAGATAAGTCCCATATTCAATGTTTTAATTGTAAAAAGTATGGGCATTATAAATCTGAGTGTCGAAGCAAAAGATCTGGTGGTCAAAAGTTTCATGCTAAAGTAGCAAGTTCTGTCGATAGATTTGATGATGAGCATGATAATGCTCTTTTATTCACGTGTGATGCTTCGGTGGAGAACCATAAGAATGTTTGGTACTTAGACACTAGATGCAGTAATCACGTGTGGTGAAAAGAAGTTATTCTCAAATTTCGATGACACCTTTCGTTCGGAGGTGAGGTTCGGGAATGATACAAAATTTCTTATCATGGGAAAGGGAAGCATTAAAATCAAGATAAAAGATGGATCGGTTTCAACCATTTCCAACGTCCATTATGTTCCTGGCCTTTGAGAGAATCTCCTGAGCATAGGACAGTTGTCCGAGCGAGGCTATCGCATGATCATCAAGGATGAGGTTTGCATGATTCATGATGGCAAAGGAGGATTGATTGCGAAGGTAAAAATGGCTCAAAATCGCCTTTTTCCTTTGTATATTAATTATGCTACGTCATGTTTTAGTGCCTCGGTGCAAGATTCTTCATGGCTTTGGCACAAGCGGTTCGGACATGTGAATTTCGACAGCTTGAAGCTGTTGTGTCGAAAGAAGATGGTGCGAGGTATGTCCAAAATTTCTTCTCCAAAGGAGATCTGCGAACCATGCGTCATTGGGAAGAAATCTAGAGAAAGCTTCCCTTCAGGACAATCATGAAGAGCGTTGAAGCCATTGGAGTTAGTTCACTCCGATCTCTGCGGACCGCTCGGTGAATCATCGAATCGAGGATACAGGTATTTTGCTACCTTCATCGATGACTTTAGCAGAAAAACATGGGTTTATTTCTTGAAGTAGAAGTCCGACGCCATCGATGCTTTCAAAGAGTTTAAAGCCTATGTTGAAAACCAAAGTGGGCACAAAATTTGGATTCTCTGAACTGATCGTGGCACAGAATATTTGGTTGGTGATGGTTTCTTCAAGCAATGCGGCATCAAGCATCAATTGACAGCACAGTATACTCCTCAACAGAACGGAGTAGCAGAAAAGAAAAACCGCACTATTGTCGATATGGTACGTACTATGCTTCATTCTAAACATTTGCCGAAGCATTTTTGGGCGGAGGCGGTTGCTTGTGCTATTTATTTGTTGAACAGATGTCCCACTAAAGGTCTTGAGTTCAAGACACCGACGGAGGTATGGAGTGGTCGAATCCCTTCAGTTCTGCATCTTCGTGTGTTTGGGTGTATTGCTTATGCCCATGTGCCAAATGAGCTACGTAAGAAGCTTGATGAGAAGAGCGAGAAGTGCATCTTCTTCGGTTACAGTAATGAGACAAAGGGTTATCGATTGTATAATCCAGTAACAAAAAAGGTCGTTATCAGTCGAGATGTTACCTTCGACGAGGAAGAAGAGTGGACTTGGAACTCAGAAGAAAAGAAGCAGTTTCGCTTTGTCCTAGATGAGGAGGAGACGGTTCAGCCCGATTCAGATAGTCAATCTGAACCAGTAGGAGCTTCGATGGAACCAGGTTCGATAGCAGGGACTACAACAGCAGTTACTTCATCAAATCCTGTCGAACATCTTACTGAAAGTTTCTCACATCCACGGCGAGAACGAGTTTTGCCAACTCGTTTAAGGGATTGCATTTTGTCAAAAGATGATGATCCCTCTGATGAAGAAATTATCAATTTTGCTCTTTTTGCAGATTGTCATCCCACAAAGTTTCAGGAGGCTTCCCAAGATGATGATTGGGTTCGTGCGATGGATGATGAGATCCATGCAATCGAGAAAAATGATACATGGGAGCTCACTTCTCTCCCAGAAGGCAAGAAGTCCATCGGCGTAAAGTGGGTCTATAAGATCAAGTACAAGCCTAATGGTGATGTTGATCGGTTGAAGGCTCGGCTTGTAGTCAAGGGTTAAAACAAAAACCCGGGATTGACTATTCTGAGGTATTTGCTCCGGTTGCGAGGATGGATACTATTCGTATGATTTTTGCTTTATCTGCTCAAAGATGCTGGAAAATACATCAAATGGATGTCAAGTCCGCATTTCTCAATGGCGTACTTGAGGAGGAGGTGTATGTGGATCAACCTGAGGGTTATGTCAAGAAAGGACAAGAGGGCTTTGTCTACAAATTGAAGAAAGCTCTTTACGGCCTTAAGCAAGCCCCACGAGCATGGTATACCAGAATTGATTCTTATTTTCTGAATCACGGTTTTACTAGGTGTCCTTATGAGCATACTTTATATGTAAAGATTGGCTTGAACGGTGAGATGCTCATTATTTGCTTATATGTCGATGATCTCATATTTACTGGAGATTGTCAAGAGATGATTTGTGACTTCAGGGAGGCTATGACTCATGAGTTCAAGATGGCGGACATGGGTCTGATGTATTATTTTCTCGGCCTTGAAGTTACACAATCGAGGATGGTATTTTTATTTGTCAACAAAAGTATGCCAATGATATTCTTGAGCGTTTTAAGATGGCTACTTGTAAACCAATTAGCACTCCCATGGAGGACAGATTGAAGTTGACAAAAGACGGAAGTGGTTTCGAAGTCGATCCTACTTATTTCAAGAGGCTAGTCGGGAGTCTGAGATATTTGACTTCTACTAGGCCAGATCTTGTTTTTAGTGTTGGAATGATAAGCAGATTTATAAGATTCCTAGACAATCACATTTGCAGGCGGCAAAAAGAATTCTACGATACATTAAAGGTACTATATATGATGGTGTATTCTATACTGCTTCTAATGTTTTTCAGCTTGTAGGATATACAGACAGTGATTGGGAAGGTGATATTGGAGAAAGAAAGTACTTCCAGGTATGTTTTCTCTTTAGGAAATGAAATTTTTTTTTGGTCTTCAGCAGGTGGTTGCTTTGTCCAGTGCTGAAGCGGAATATATAGCAGCGGCTTATTGTGCTACTCAAGCAGTTTGGTTGCGTTCGATGCTTGCTGAGTTACAGCATAAGCAAAGCATTCGACGATGATTTATTGTGATAACAAGTCAGCAATTGCCCTTACAAAGAATTCAGTCTTCCATGGAAAAAAGCAAGCACATTGATATAAAGTACCACTTCATTCAAGATCTGATGAAATCCGAGAAGATTGTGCTGCAATATTGCAAGACGAAAGACCAAGTGGCTAACATGTTCACTAAGCCGTTGAAGTCAGATTCCTTCCTTAAACTCAAGAGACTGATCGCATGGTCAAGATGACCTCGGTCTAAAGGAGGCTGTTGGCAATTAAAAGGTTGTTCATATCAGCTGTTGGAAAATTGAAAAGGTTGTTCATATCCAAGCTCAACTTGAAGTTTTGAAAATAATTATCTAGGAAATTATTTTTACTTATTGTTGCTCGTTTCTAAATTAGCTTTAATTATTCTGTTACTTAAAGGGTCCGTAAATATCATGTAATCCTAGGTTTAAAAATGCAATAGAATAACTATTCCAAATTTCCTTCTTCCAACACTGCTGACAGTGTTTTGGCAGGCAGCAGTGGCATCGAGGGGGGGGGGGGGGGGGGGGGACCACCACGGTTTGGGGCGATGGTACCCGAAAGTGATGGCTGGCGAGCGCAAAGGCGACGGGGAGGGAGCGGAAGGCTTTGGTCTTGGGGTCGAACCCAGGGAGACAGGAGGGCCCAAGGACGACGGCGTTGGGAAGGGCAAGGGAAGAGGGAAAGCAATAGGAGGCCTGAGGGCTTTGGCTGAGGGCTTTAATGGAAAGAAGGGCGAGGAAGACTAGCCTCTTCTTTTTCTTCTATAAATCTTTTCTTTCTTTTTTTTATTTTCAAAGTCGAAGGAAATAATAATTAAGAGTTTTTTTTTTCTCTTCTTCTCTCTCTTCAAACTAAGGTTTGTACCTACAGAAAAGCAAGAAAATAAAATAAAATAAAATAAGGATATTACCAACTTAATCCTAGACTAGACTCTAATGTTGAAACCCTAATTATTCATATATATATATATATATATATATATATAATTTAATATATAATTAAAAAATATATTAATGATTGAAATTAAAATTTTTCATCTTTCAAATCAAGAAAATTTTATAAATTTAAAAATCTTTTAAAAAAATCTAACAGAGCAAAATCTCATAAAACCTGTGAAAATTACTTTCCAAATTTAAACAATATCTTATTGTTCTTTCATTACCAACATCGACGGTAGCAAGCGGTATTAAGGGGATCTTTCATCACTATAGCAAGGTCACGAATCTATCACCCAAGAAAAAATTAAAAAAAAACAGAGAGAGTATACCGACTACCACATCAGAGGAGGGCAAGGTGTTAAAGGGCCTAAACTCACAAAGGTTAGGGGAAAAAAAGTATAGCAAAAAGAGAATAAAGGAGAAATAAGGCAATGAAGAGGGAAGAAATGAGAAAGGAAAAGGAGCCAGAAATGAAGCCGTGCATATATATATATATATATATATATATATATATGAGAGAGAGAGAGAGAGAGAGAGAGGATCAAAATAGGACATGTGTATATAAAAAAGGTGGCAGAAAGAAACCACTGACAGGAGAAGAGGTAGAGAGACAGAGAACAGAGGATAGAAGAGAAGAGAGAAGTGGGCTTCCTAGCTTGAACAACGTTGGTCTCGTCCTCGGGAGCCCGACAGGCTCTCAGCACCCTGTACAGACATAGGGCCTAGACAAAACAAAGTAGGAAAATAATACTAAAGTAATATTAAAGAATTGCATGACGGGCTCTTATTCTTCGCCACGGGCCAAGGAAAACAAAAAAAAAGGTACCATTCTCTCTCTCCACCATACCTGATCCTCCCCTTGCATGCCCAATTTGCCTCGATGTATGTGTCACGAATCCCTACTCTGCAAAAACCCAGAAAACTAATAATTACAGATGAGATTCAAAATTCAATTTCATTTTAAGCCCTGCTAAAACAATTAGAACCCAAAGCCAAAGGCATTGCCAGCAAAATCCTCCTCTTCGCTGCTGAGAGATTCCACCACCTCACTGTCATCTTCACTCCCCTCACCACCCTCAGCCATGATTTCCAGCAAGCTATGCCCCCCTTCAAGGTCCAAATCATCTACATTGAAATCTCCATCCTCTTCCAGTTCATCTCCACTGTCAACGTCGTCGTCATCATCATCCTCATCATTACTCGTGTCATCCGAGTCTGTGTCAGCATCAACATCCAAATCGGCTCCCAGGATTGGGTCTACATCAGCCCCCGATTCATCGTTATCCTCATCCTCCTCTTCCTCGTCCGTATCACACCCATCATCGGGGTCAGAATCATCATCAGTGGGTCGTTTCCTCCCTACCTCAAAGAGCCGGGCAGAGGAGTACATTTCATCATTGTCATCCAAGGCAACCACCCCGACAAACGAATCAGTGGGATCAGTGGCAAAGTCGAGGACGCAACGGTCTACTTGGACTGTAGCAACGTCAGAGTAGTTCACAGCATCAATGGTGCGGAAAGCAGAGTACAGAGGGTGACGGGCACGACGTGCGTGGACGGCTGACATAATGTCTTCCAGATTGCGCCTCAGAATTGCATATATGACGTCACCACCTCCATTGAATGTAATCACTGTCTGGTCCAGAGAGGGCACGCTTCTCAGAAGCCTGAACTTCCGGAGATCCCATACCTCTGAATTTATAATAACCTAGACAAGTTTTTTAAAAAAATAAGTTGGGAGTTTTGGGATTTAGAATTTCCAGATATCCCCCACACATTAAAAACAAAAAACCTACTCACAGTATTTTCTGAGATTAGCATGTTTCACAGTTTGTCTACAAAGATTTGGATGTTTAAAACTGAATAAAGTTTAGAAAAGTAAAATTGACACATCCCACATCATTGCAGTCTGGCGACCATCCAAAGATAGAATGGGATGACTGATACATACATATACATACATATATTAGAGGCACTAGCAGTACTCTAAATTGTCCAACCTATTAAACAAAAGGCCATCCAGATCATCAATGTTGAACAATATCCTTTTTTAAGTAGCAGCAACGATGTTCATTTCACAAGAAATTCAGCAGATCCTTGGGTGGGATTGGAGCAATAGCTCAGTCACAAGTAAAAAAAAATTAATATAAACAGCCAAAAAAATCCCTTTATTGTTATCAATATTCTATCACGTATGTGGAAAAAAGAAAAAAGAAAAAAAAAAAAAGAAAACCAGGAAATCTGCTTGTCATTTAAAAAGCTGTTGGGTTCTACTGATTTGAATAAAACAAGTATACATTGCTTAAATAAAGATACATATGGTTTTGCTTGTTATGAAGGGAAAAAGGCTTTACACACCATAATGATTCAACTGACACAATGATGAACGCATATAAGATATTTCAGTTGAAATAAGAAACCAAAAAAATAATGGAAAATAACTAAGTCAATGCTAGTAGTATGGCTTGTCCTGAAGACAAAAATTGAAATATTTCTGTTTCAGCTTGCACCATTCCAAAATTAGATAAGGTTTCAGAGTTCTCACTAAAACTAACAAAGGGGCAATAAAGCTTTTATTCTCAGGGACAGGAATTATTTTTTAAGTTGAGCTTGCTTTTGGATGACAAATTAATTCTCCAGAAGCATATTTTGCAAGATTAATCTTGAAACTAGCTGAAACTGACTAAAATCAAATTATTGGAACTGGGTTAGAAGAAATAATGAATGAAATGTCTAGACCAAGAACATGGAAGTGCGCTATAGCAATCAGCATGAAGGACAATACATTTGTCAAAAGTAAAGCCTATATGACGGTGGATAGAAAATATATCCTCCACAGTCAAAAGCCGGCATATTCTCCAAAACAACTTATGGTTTTGATGATGTAAACTTTACCTCAGTATGATTTCATTACTTCCTTACTCTGTTCTTGCACCACGCTACCTTTTTTTTCACTTTACATGCTACTATTCGACTTATTAATGGACAAAGATGAATACAGATTCAAACCCATGAACATCTGAATATTATAATATGCAGGTGGAAAAGAAGACTTTACAACACCTACAAAATTTAAACATGGAATTTACTAATGAAAATATAAAAGATTGGATTTAATTGACAAGTTTGAAATCCTTACAATCAAATTTCATATATATTGAAAATACGTTTCCTATTCAAGTTATCAAAATGAAAGTTAATTGCATGACAAAAATTTGGTTTTAGGCAATTTGATGCTTAAGAAAGAGATCTCCAAAACAAATGATTCTTCATTTGTAGACATCTCTAGCCTGCTAAATGCCTGATAATAGTTTATATTTTCAACTTGGAATCTCCATAATCAAGGTTGTCAAAAAGCCTGGGAGGTCTTAGGCAGTGGACCCATGAGTCAAGGCAGCAAGGCACTCACCTGTAGCTATAAAATCCCTGAAAAATAATGTTTATCATAACAGTATGTGTGTGCATATGGTTTGCATAAATCACTTGAGAAAACATCATTTTCGTTATGGTAAGCCTTTTACTACCTAAGTTATTAATATGATGATCAAGCAGTGATCAGTGTATTCAAGAGCACATTATAAACAGAAAAAGAACTGAGAGGGCATGGTGATGGATGGCTGTCATTTTATGGATGAAGAGATGTGGCCTTGAGAAGTGGTCATTATAAGTACTTAGACAAATCCATCAGAAGGCTCATCAAATACCCTAACTGATCAAACAGCAAATAAAATTTTATAAAATATATTAAGAACAATGTCTAGAATTTACTGTCATAAATAATATCATAAATAGGCACCTGTCCTGTGAAAAATCAGTCAGGTGCCTGCCCAGAGCCACCTTTCATAGCTTGTATGGCACCATGCCTAGAAACAAAAGTTCGTTGGCTTTAGCGATCTCTTACTTATTTAATCAAGTGAAAAAAATGGAAGGTACCAATGAGCTAGAGTGTTAATAATATTGTTAAACTAGATGTAAAGTGCAAAGGGCTTTTGGAGCATAGGCGCAAGTCACAAAGTGCAAACTCGCATCTAAATGAAGTGAGGTGCATATTTTTTAAATAAATGATAGAATAATTTATACAAGTAAAATTTATAAAGCATAATAGAAAAAGTTTAAAAAAATCATAATAGTAATAAATTTAGTCTATTAGCTCCATGAAAAGCCTCCTCTTTCTCAAATAAAATATAGCCCCTTGACATTTTTTCCTCCTCTTTCTTCATTTTCGATGTTCAAACTCTGTCTCCAATTTTTAGCTTTTTTATAAGATAAAAAAAATAATTATGCATGGGATAATGCATCATGAAGTCAACATAGTTAATAAATATGACTTAAAATATACAACAACAGTAGCAACAAAGCCTTAATTTCAAACTCTATTCTGAGTCATTTTCGTAAGATGTGAAGATTTTAAGTCTTTCTTTATCACTTTCTTAGATATGATTTTCAATCCACCTCTCTCTTTCTTTTTTGTTTTGTATCTATCAAGTCATTTTTTTTGCATTGCACATGTCCAAACCATATAAGTTGTCCTCCTTTTAATTTATCATCGATTGAAACTACCTTTATCTTTTTACGAATGATTTTATTTCTTATTCTTTCCTTTTTGTATTACCACACATTTATCTTAACATTCTCATTTCTGCCACATTCATCTTATGTACGTATTTTTCCTAACTACCCAACACCCCACGTCATAAAATATAGCTAGTCTTATGACTGTCCTATAAAACTGTGCTTTACAATCACATAATATTTTCAATTACACTTCTTCATTTCATCCGACCTGCTTTAATCATATGAACAACATCATCCCCAATATCTTTTTTATAAATAATTGATCCTAAATATCGAAAATGATCACTTTTAGTAATTGCAAGATCCCTAATTCTTACACTACATTCACTTGGGCGCCTTGTGCCTTAGGCACACCTTTAACACCATGCATTAAAAACATGATTTGCACATAATTTGAAAATCCACTCCATTGAAATAATCTACACATCAGTGTATATACAAACTAAAATTCTATATATTTGATCCATATGGCATAGTACCACATGATGCCATTAAACACTAAACCATCAAAACTTATGAATATTTGGATTCTCAGCATATTTATTCTTGACCAAAGGTATGGTTCTTCGATTTGGATGACCCATCTATGCCTTTTGAATCAGTTTACATTTTATTAAAAATATAAATACAGATACAAACAAGTAAATATATATTGAATACACAAAAGAAGTCAATTAAAATATGTAATCATATGAATGAATCCATGTCAAATATATGCAAGGACGTGCTAATAAAATGCATGCACGCATGCATATACATATAAAGGCTTGCCACCAAAGGTGGCTAAGAGTAGGGTCGTACCTCATTCCCAGCAGGATGAAAGCCACCTCCACCATAGTCTGTGAATTGGTCAAACCGATGAACAGCAACTGCACTCCGCCTATCCCACAGTACTCCATTCCACAACAACATAGTATCTGAAGGGCTGAAATGTATAAGAGACTGTGCATGTCCTCGAACAGGGCCCAAGAGGCTGTTTGAGCTATCAGGGAGCCTCAGCTGGAGATCGCAAGTCTGGACATCATATAGAAGAACTTCACGACGAGATGTGGCCGAACAAAGGGCTGCAATAATGGTCCCTGAATTGCTAAAACGTGCAGCTTTGCATACTTCAAATGAATGCAATGGCCCACCAGATATGTTCGTGGCATCCCATAACTTCACATCAAAAGAGCCTGAAGACAGAACCAGTTCAGTACCACCAGACAAGGCTGATTGAACTAATGTAACAGGTGTGTGGTGGCATGCTTGACTATCGAATACAGTTCCATTATTTGCATCAAATATCTTGAGCTCGCCAGAGTGGCACCCAGTCACAACATGAGAATAATCTCCCAGAAAAGCGATGCAAGTTAATAGAGCAGTATCATCTCGGCAAGTCCGACATGGCCTGAACCTGCTGTAGATAAATTGGCGGTCTCTACGATGGGCATGGATCCCCCCATAGCGTTTCCTAAATTCACGGGTGCTTACCCTTGCTGTTACATTTGCCGGTGCATTGAGGTTTCGGCTAGGTTCTGGACACACATGTGGGTGCAAGAGAGAGAGTGGTGGAAGTGTGGTTATTGGAGCTGGGCACTGCCGATGTTGATGCTTCAAGTACTGCACAACCAAAGAGTCAAGCGTCACCCGTTCAAGGTTTCCAGGTTGAGGGTCCGCTGCAAGACCAAAATGGGGTGTGGGTGTTGTTGGCACCCTAGGAGTGCTCAGGCACTGGAAATCATCTGGAATGTCCCCAAGGCTGCTGCTAGATGTCATCCGACCAAAAGGTTCCCGAGGAGTATAACTTCCAACAGGAGATAGACTTGCCGCATCCATCGGCAGACAAATTTTACGACTGGCATTTGGTGTCTGACTAACTGGAGACTGAAACACAATCTCTGTCATCGCCAGCCGCTTTGCTGGTGATGAAGAAAAAGAATCCTTCAGTTCCATTAATTTTCGTTTCATTGGCAACAATATTGGTGTTTTAAGTGGCAACTCTGCACCTATATTGGACTTCAGAGCAGACAGAGATGCAGACTCAGTTCCCCCATAAGGTGTAGACGGACTCTTTAAGACACTGGATGCTTTGTTACTGATGGATGAATACGATGGATGATGACTTTTTCCCTGTGAGAAATTGGAGGAGAAAACTAGTGGTTTCTTTTTTATTGAAGGCACAGCTAAATCAGACTTACGATCAGAATCCTCTACTCGCAGGGCCTTAGTCTCTGAGAGGAACCCACAAGGCGCACGGCCAGATGGCCACTGAAGTTGCACATTTGAAGTTTCTTGGACAGAAGTTTGGTGAAGTGATGTTGGCAACCCCAATGATGGCAGAGGTGTCAAGTCAGCCTCCTTCTGCAGCAAAGAAGCGGTAGCCGTCAAGCCAGATGCTTGGAGATGCTCATGAATCAGCAGTAACAGCTCCCTGTACAAACACACACACACACACACACAAAAGAGAAAAAAAGCTTCGTAAGAACAGGATGTTAGATTTGATAACCTTTCAAAAGGCCTTCCTTGCATATAAAAGTTGCTGAAACCTGGAATGATAAGAAATAGGAGTAGCTGCAGCTATTGCTGCTCTTTCAATGCGCCTCAGTGTTGGAGCAGCAGCATCAGTGGCTGCCAAGGTGCTAGACCGCCCAGAATTTGTAACAATCTGTGATATTCATAAGTATCAAATAGATCAATGACAATTAATGGGAAAACAAGACAAAATGGATCAATAGCAGTCTGTGAAACCACAAGAAATTATACAGGAACAACTCATGTGCAACTTCAGCATTTCAGACATAAATAAGCTCAATTTTAGTAACAAATATAGATATATATGTCAGTATATGCACCATAAATGCTCAGATAAGCGCACAGATCCGTTCCCTTTTACTTACTGCAATCAACTCGATGGCCACTTGTGCTAGCTCAGTCTGCCACCTGCCCTGCTCCGTTCCAAACGCCTGGCTGCCGGAATCTCGAATAAGCTCTGACAGTTTCTTTCCCACCTGAAATATTTAGGAAATAGTGATACAGATCAAACAACCATTTTATCAATTTTAAAAACATCCATATAATTCATCTAGCAAAATAAAAGAGTGTAAGTAATGAGAGAGAGAATCAAGAGACAGCAGAAGCTTGGAAAAAAAAAAACCAAGCTAGTTAAGATCACAGTTCTAAAACATATGTTTGTCAAACAATAAGCCATACATATGGCCCAAAAATAAGTTGCATATTCTCAAGTACTATAAACCAAACATAATTAATACCCATAACTTGTTAAACCTTTAAAAACAAACAACAAATGCAAAATACACGAGTACATACATACCTGAAGCTTCGTCAGTATATGTGCAATTGTTTCATCTCTGGCTAGGCCAAGCAAGACACGGCATGCCATAGCCCTAATGCAGTCAAGAGCAGCAGGAGGTGTGATCATACGAGGGTGAAGAAGATGCAAAAGAACCTTTATGCCATTGTTTGCTCTAACAGCTTCCCTTGCCTGATGATATCCTTGTTCCAATTGAGCAGCAAGGCCAGCACAACCAGCACCAGGTCCTAAAGATATTCTGCGGTCTCCAACTACACACACAGCTGTTTGTGAACTACCACATGGAACTGAACTTAGTGTTGTTGCACCACTTCTTTCCACTAAGGTAGATTCCCAATTGTGATCCCGAGACTCATTCTGAACAGGCAATGGAACACTACGATCTGACATCAATCTTTCAGAATGCCTCTCCCTATTCTCCAACGGACCATTTAATATTTGAACTGAAGCTGACTGCTGACCTTGTGCAGGAACAGAGGGTTTGTTACTAATCGAAGGAGGAGGGCATACAAGATTAACCAACACATTTAATGCTGGGTGAATCACCTGGCACAAATTGAGAAAAAAGAATAATGAAGTTAACTTAATTTAAAAATTGGATAACCATGATGCTGATTACCAAAACTTAGTCATGAAAATCCTACTATACCTCAGGATCAACATAGCCAGCACCATTTGCAGCATCTAAGATGACTGCCATGCCTACACGATCATTGCTCAAAGTAGCATTTACAATTAACTTACGGCTATAGGGTACAAATGTGACAATATGAAGAACACCCAATGCATACTGTGCCAAATCATGCAGATAGCGCTCAACAGTTGGAGCCTGTAAAGACACATCATATAAGATCCATATTATTTCAGAAATTTAACAGTTGAAAGATATTAAAATAAAAAAGCAAGCAACTAGTACCTGACACAATTCCAACATGGTTATGTGCCCATTAGAAATTAAGAACTTATCCACCGCAGGCCAGCGAGCTCTCACAAATGCAGGCCCAAGCTTCCTGTCACGCTGTATCTGGAGAAATACTGAATCCATAGCCTCGTTGCTGATGTCCAGTGGTTTATATGCAGCCCTTGCACTTGCATTACTCCGGGCTACAGCACGAATACTTTTATTTGGACGAAGAAAATCCACAAGCAAAAGAAGATGGGCCCTGAAGTACTGGCGTAATGCAACACAAGTATGATAAGCAATCTGCTTTTCTAATGTAGTGAGGACTTCCGCAGGAGATCGATCATTTCGAAGATTTACATTTGGCACACCTGAGTTCCCACCTGATCGAATGGATGCAGCACCATGTAAAAGATTTAACATTTTCTGTAGACCATCCTTTGCGTCAAAAGAATCCAAGACTGCTCTGAAGACAAATGCAGAAGCAAAAAAAATAGCTGCATTTTTTCTAGCTTGATCTACAGGGCAGTCTAGGAGTTGAAGTGCTAACTCAACCACCTGATTCACCACATCAGATGGAAGGGCGCAAACACGTTCCATAATAGCCTGCATGGATGTTCTACAGGAATTATGACTTCTGAAGAAATGACAGATGGTGCATGCAAAACAATAAAGGAGAAGAAAAACTCAGACGATTTGAGCCTCCAATATCAGACAGGCTATGCTATACCTGAAGAGTACCGACAGTAAATAAGCAAGATGAAAGACCAAAGAAGGTCTGCGAGAATCTACGAACAGAGAGGAGTTTTTGTATGCCACCACGATCAACAAATAATGCAGCAAATTTCCGATGAGCAGCTAGGGCAGAAATTAGTTTGAGGACTTCAGGCAACAATTCTAAGCGATCAGGTGCCTCTTTATCATTAAAACTGCATTGCAACAAGGCAAGGCAGACATCAACACCCTTCTCATGCAGAATGGGTCCCAAAGCTTCAACATATTCTCCCAAAATTGCAAGACATTGAATGCAGTATTTTTCCCTGAGCTGTGCAAGAGATTCAGCATCCAAAATAATGAAGTCTTCCAGCTCTTCATCCTCCCTGGGTTCCACAGGTTTTGCATCCATTAAATCCTCATCGAGCTTGCTAGAATTCCTGAGAAGCACGATATTTCAGCATTGAAATATTAAAAATAATAATAATAACAATAATACTAATGCATGAAACCTCCAAGGGGTTAGAAATGAAAGGAGATGAGAAGGGGAGTGTTGTTACCGTGAGACCTCAATTGCCATAGCAGCATCGACGACAGTAGATGCAGCTTTTGAAGCAGCTAAAACTGCAGCTTCTTCATCATTTGTATTTTTCCAAACCTATATAAAACAGCAGCTAGCATAAAAAAACTGATGGGGAAGAAATCAAAGTAAAACCTAATGTTCAATCAGAGAATCCAGGTTTACCTCTAATGCATCAGTTTTGACAAGTTCTGCTGCAGCATCACCTGCAGCTTTGATTGCCTCAGCAGGTGCATTAGCAGCGTTAGCTTCTTCTTCTGCAGCTCTAATTGCTTTCTTTACCATTTCAGATATATCCCTTGAGCCAACATTGCACTCCTTAAATCTATCATCATTATCCTCTTCCACAACAAAACCATCACCCTCGATCCTGCTTGAGTTCTTTTTTATGCCACCCGCTTTTTTGATCTCTTCATTTTTCGGTATATTCCTATCTCTGGAACCCCGGACAATTCCACCTATACGCAATCCAGAACTTGGAGATGTCAAAGTTCTTTCATTTTCTAAGATACCTTCATTAGATCTTCCTTTCCCTCTAGTCCGTGGCCAGCCTCTGTTTGCCCTTCGCCTTGATGAGTCATCCCTCACATTTTCATTATTGTCTTCATCTCTAGTGGATCTACCAGCTACATGCCTCTCACAATATTTTGACTTCCCATCAAGTAAATTTCTGTCATGCCATCCATCACTGGAAAGATTGGCATCTTCTTCAACCATCTCATACGTACCAACAACTTCTGATGAAGAATCAGTGAGCTCAGATTTTAATGACTCACCACCATCTGCCCAACAAACTTCTCCATGTGCTTGCCTGATAGCAATATTTCTATCAAGATCCCTATCAGTACTTGAATCACCAAGTAAATCTTCATCTACAATCTTCGAACCATCCAAACGAGAGATATCCAAAAGCTGCCGTGATCTGCTTCTGTTTTCTTCTCTACCTCTTGCAGGATTAGCAACAGGAGCATGCTTAACCTCTGCTGGAAAACTAGCATCTCTTTGACTACAGCTGGCCTCACCAAGGATCCTTGTGCGCAAAAAACGCATGAGTTTTGCCGACAAGCCTGATGTTAAGATATCTTCTACCACTTGACTACCCCTGAAAAAATCATCATGAAATGCATAAAAACATGCCAAAAGAAGAAGATGAAAAAAAAAGGCAACAAGAACAGCTCAAGTCACACACCCAACCAATGATATAGCAAGAAGTCCAGTGGCATAAGTCCTCAGCATTTCAGAATCTGTTGGCTTATTACTCCCCAATTCCTGCTTGCAATTGCATTCATCACTAGAAACTACAGGGTCCTCTATCACCCAGGTTTTAATGTTATCCAGGACAGCATCATCAAAAACATGAGGATACTGGAGAAGGATCACATGCAGATTATCCACAATTAACCAAAGTCAGCTGAACTACATATGTTTAAGATAGAACAATATGCAAATTAAATTACAAATCAAACAAAATAAGTTGCCAACCATCCAAGCTAAAGAGCAGCCAAGAAGTATCCTAGCAGCAGCTGAACGGGCAGTAATGGAATAACCACTTTCTGACAAAAACTTCGATGATATCACCTCATAAAATTCATCATTTTCCTGAATGGAAGAAGCACAAAGTTTTATAAGACAACAGAAGCAGTTACAATGAGAAATAGTTCAGAAATAAGCAAATTAATGAATTACTGATTCCAAGTTATAGCATGCAGGTGAAATACAGATAATGATACATACCCGCACTAAGTTACACAGCCTTCCAATACTATGAGATGCCCGAGCATTGTTAAAAGATGAACTCCCAGACTCTTGCACATATCTAATTCAGAGAACATGCACAAAAAAACAGAAAAAAAACAATGAGCTCATGGCAGGATGCATCTCAAGGTATCCATGCAAGTACAGAAGGCATTAACTGTGATAAGCAAAAAAATTAACACGTAAGAAGAAAATTATCTTTCCAAAACTCACTCAAAAGAATCATATAATTCATAAAGCAGCTGATTTTGAGGGCAAGGTGTGTTTCAGACTGTCCACAAGTCTTAAGCAACTCTTTACATGCTCTAAGAAAATCTGTGAAGAATAAGACAATAATCATACAGCAGTGGCTTATTCAACTTGATTTATATTGGATGTTAAAGTAGATATTAGTTTTTATAACACTGGAAAATGAGTGGAAACTAGGTGTATAAACTGTACAGTGTTTTAAAAAGTGGTTGCAGTGTGCAGGAGCAGTCAAGGGACCATGGCACACATGCAATATGTGGGCTACATATGCAGGCACATATGTACCTAGTTTTCTAATTATACAAAAATGAATAAAATATATTAAGAAAAAATAAAAACAACAATAATAATAATAATAATTTTTGACAAATAATATCAATATTAGTAAAAATAATAATTAGCACTTATTACTCAGTATTTAATGCTAATAAAAATAATTGTAAAATAACTGAAACCCATATGCAACCTAATCATTCATTCATTTGTTTGAACGTGGCCCACATAAGAGTAAGCCATATAATTGGGCCCATAATGCTAAATGGGCCACATATGCAACCACACAACACTAATTAAGCAACAAATACAGCTACATAGATGGGCTCATGCTTTAGACCATAAAAGATATGACCATATATAGGAGCAACATATGGACAGTGTCGTGCAATAGGTACTGCATTTGCATATGCAGCCTCATAGAACATATTTTAAGACAGTGACCATGAAAAAAATAGAAGGACCAGTTATCCTACTGCTGACGCAAGATGGGCATCTCAAGGCCAAAAAAAATATAATGTGTCAACCACACCCAATTAGTAAGATCTGGATATAAAGAGTATATATCTAAATATGTGGATATGAGCATCCATATATAAAAAGTTATAAATCATATAACTATTCTAGCATTGTTATATGACATTCCACATGTTAGATACAAGGGTAAGATTTTGACACAGATATGCATCAAAATCATTAAAAATAGCCTCTAGTATCAAGATGACGGTATTGAAGGCAAAACTTTTCATAATGAAATCAAATGTCCCATTTTACATAACCAAGGAGCATTATTTTACAATAACACTAAAAACCCAAAAAACTCGTGCATATCGCTAGCTTAAAGTCTCAACCGCCAAAAAGTATGGTTCACCACACTAACCACCTCACGCAAACCCAGAGGCAAGCATTGTCACGTAGAAGCAAGAGCTAGTCAAAATATGAATAAACCAAAATTACCTGAACCAAAACAGGAATCCAATACAACAGTGAAAAACAATGAAAGTGATGTTATGGAAGTAAAATGCTCAAATATATACCACTCTTAAATTCAAGTGCAAGCATATTTTGTAATCAAAATTCAATTCCTTCTATTAAATAAATAAAAAGGGCCAGGTAGACACACAATGCTCTGTCCATGGTAGGTCATTTAAAGCAGTAATATTTACATTAATTAGTTGGATGGTTCGGCACTCGGTCATGCTTCCCCGTACAGGAGGAGAATCTTCGCCAGCATTTAAACAAATGCTGGCATTTAAACAAAAAACGTATATGCTGTCCAATTTAAGATTAAGCCCAGCAACTTCTTAAAATGTGCATGCTTGTTTAACAAACAGAACGTACAGGTGTCTAGCCTAACATTATCACGACTAAATGGATAGTAAACAATAATGTTGTTTACAAAACAAATTTTTTCATCATTTCTTCCAAGAAGCAATTTCGTTGGGTATCGACAACCCAATGCTCTACTCGTTCTCGAAAGAAGACATCATGCGAGATTGTAAAGGAGGCAAAATACTTCGAAATTTCATGGTCCCCATATCCCCAAAACTAACCCTCCAACTTCCACCATCTCAGACTGGGAAAAGAATATAAACAATACAGCAAAGCAAAAAAGACCCATTCCGTAACACGAAAGGTCCAAAAAAAAAAAAAAAATGAAACAAGAAAACCGATGGTAACGAAGGGCAGTCGGGCATCAATCAGAGATAAAACCCTAGCACCTCACACAAAACTACCACCCAACTCCCAGACTCAGGACACAGGGTACACCGACCTCCATACGAAAACCTAGAATTGAAACCCTAGTTTCCTAATTACGCACGAACTATACCAAGAAAAAAAGAAAGAGCGCACCTGGTTTCTTGGACTTCGAGCATGGTGGCGAGGGTGTGGAGGAGCCTAGGGTTAGGGTTCGCCTGCGTGGCGACGATCCTGGAGATCAGCTTCTGCGCCCTGGAAAGCAAGGACTCGTCCTCGCTCTCTTCCCTCGCCTCATCCGATCCCGCAGCCGTCTGCGCCGTGGCCGCTGCCTCCGCCGCCACGGAACCCGCCCCCGCCTCCATCGACCGCTCCTCCGAGGTTTCGAGCATTTGTTCTTCTTTCTTCCGGAGAAGCGATCGAGATCGAAATCAAACCGCGAGAGTGAGAGAGAGGGAAGCGATACAAGGAAGAAAAGGGCCGAACGGCGGAAAGGAAGAACGGCCCCCTGCCGCTTATACCTAAGACCCGTTACGGTGATTCGCCGGACCACGATAAATTTCTTCTTCTGTGGGCCCGTGGCACTCCAGGTGAGCAGTAATCTACGATCGTTGTACCAGAGAGCCAGCTGTGTGGCAACGGGATTACGTTGCTCCACGAGATACTGCAACATGGCATGGAGCATCGGAGCGGCGTAGGATCTGGAAGCGTCTTGGGCTTCATCGCATGCGTGGGAAGTGGCCTAACCGCCACCGGCTTATAGCCCAAAGCGCCCTCAGCAGTCAGCACACCCTCTCATCGAGCCTCAAAGCTCTGGTAATCGGCATACGGTCAAAGATCAAAGCTGGTTGGATTCCACGTGGCTGACGCTAATTGGTTAGAAGATGTGTTCGATGCCTGGGTCCTGTTGGAGTGACCTGTCGAATGACTACCATATTTATTCTATGTTACGGCCATATTTATCCTTATAATAGAATCGGTGCACTACATTTAACCTTACGAACGAGGATTCTCTATAAAAATGATTTTTGATATTAATCATCATTCATCATTCATCTCGTATGGTAGATCAAGAGTTCATCCAACTTATTATTATTTTTATTTAATAATTTGATATTTTTTAATAACTAACTATTTTATAAAACCATGTAGTTTATTTATTTATTTATAATATGGATTATGTCATTATTTTTTTATTTTTATTTTGATGTTCCCTTTACATGTTATAATTCTTGTTATTTTTTGGTTATTATTATATATTATAAATATTGTTATTATTATTCTATTAGTGTTTTTATTTTGTTATTTTAATATTATAAGGCTTTCATGATAATAAGAAATTAAGATTATTTGTTGATCCAGTAATTAGCATTACTTAAAATTTCCAAAAAGGTAACTATCTAATAAAGCATTAATGTTGCTATTTATATTTCATAAATTAAACAACATTAATAACAATCTAACAAATCTTTTAACAGCAAGCACTATAAATTATATTTATGTTAAATATGTAAAATTTAATTTACTAAATAATGTCGTCAACCATAATCATAGACTTTCATAATTACACATAATTAATCAGAATTATAATTAATCTATTTATTTAATGAATTAATTTATAATTAGTTTAGTTATCTTCTTCGCAAAAGTAATATGTTAATTAGTTCTAAACTTAACCGAGTTTAGATCTTTTCAAACCATCCGACTTCTTGGATCGATTCTAGCTGGCACTCCAGCCACGGCCGGACCTTATATCTGTTGAGGTCCGATGGAGTGTCGGTCGGGACCTTACATCCGGTGAAGGTCCGATCGACCTAGGTGCTAGATGGGTCATCAATCTTAGCCGCGAAGATTGATTCACATCAAAACAAGGCACGGTCCCTAATCCTCTTATTTCTCCCCTTCCGGTGATCATCGATGACCTGCACTAGGACCTTCACCGGAGTAGGATGTGGCCGCCGGCAAAGATTGAATACAATTCTCTTTTACGTTCCTATAGCAGAGTCATCCATGATCCCTTTAAAACCTTGAATATAGCTAATAACCCTTCTTAAATTGGCTTAAAAGACATTAGTGGATCAAAAGAAGATGAGACTGCAAGAAAAATTCTAGTTCACAGATTAATCTCACAAATAGAGCTCTTCTTCTATGCTTTTTCGTTCTTCTAAACCCCCTAAACCATGACTTAAACCCTCAAAATCTTAAGCTGGGATTTTGAGATCTCTATACAATTAAAAAGAGAAGAGAAAGCTTAGGTAGTGTTTGATATAGGGGATAAGGGAAGAGAAGGATATCTAGAGGATATCCTTTCTTATTCCCAAATGCTATAGCTAGAGAGGATAGGTCTGAAAAAGTTTATCCAGAGGGGATAACCCATGAACTTATTCCCTAGGGAATCCAGGAACAACTAAAGTTATCCCTTGATGGTAGACTTGTAATTTTAAAAAGATGCTTATTCCTAAGCTATTCCCTGGATAAATGCTATCCTGTACATTTATCTAGGGATAGCTTTTGGACTATCAAACACTACCTAAAGTAGAAAAAATATTATCATAGATAAGTGTACGGGATAGAGTTTGTCCCCTGGCTATCCCTAGGGATATCCCTTGGCTATCTCATTAATCATATCAAATGCAAAAAGGTAAATCTATAGGATAACTTTTTTTTTACTCTTATTTGGAGGGATAACCAGCTATTCTTGCATTTTCTAGGGAATAAATTGAGGGAATATCCCATGGCTAATCATGGTTAACCATGGATTATCCCTTTGGTTAACTTTATTCCAGCTATCCCTTATAGTTATGGCTTTTGGGAATAAAAGGGGATATCCAGGGGATAACCCCTCAAATCGTGTCCAAGAAGAAGATGAGTTTTTTTTTTTAGTGTTTTACCCTTTCTTAATTTGGCTTGACCCAAACTGGTCAAATGGACCTGGTTATGTTCAAGTTGGGTCTCACATATCTCATGCCCCATCTTGAACCCCAATTGAGAGATACTAGCTTGTGGCTAGGCTGGGGTTGGGCAAGAGATGTGTTAACTTAGCTTGGTTTGAAACCGGCCTAGCTGATACCCAGGTTTATCGGGAGCTTCTATTTGGCCCACGATTTTTGCTGAGCACCCCCTGCGCCACTTAAAAAATGCCATATTTGCCTTTAAAACTTTTGGACCAAAATAACCCTCCTTATACAATAGCCCCCTCCTTCCATTTTTTTTTTTTTTTCAGTTCGTGCGTCCCCACCCCCCTCGCACCCCCTTTCCTTCCCCATCGTCTTTTTTTTTTGATTCATGCGTCAGCCCCTTCCCCCTACCTGTCGTCTTTTTTTTTGGTTCATGCGTTGTTCGGCCCTGTGTGGCCGAACATGTAAATTCTATTCGGCCACACAGGGCCGAACAACCTCAAAATGTTCGACCTTGGTTGGCCGAACAGTTTTCTTCTGTTCGGCTACAAGGGGCCGAACAGAAGAAAACTGTTCTGTTCAGCCCAGAAGAGCCGAACAGAATTCCCGTTGTTCGGCCTAGCAGGCCGAATAGAGACTCTATTCGACCAACCAGGGCCGAACAGAGAACGGAGGCTAAAAAAAATGAGGGGATGAAGGGGGAGATGTGGCGGAGAGGGGGCGGAGTTGTTGGACACGTACAAACACCGGGAGGGAAGGATCTTGGCTAAAAAAAAAAATAACTTGAAGGAGGCAGATCGAGTGAGGAAAAGAGGGAGAGGAAGGGAGGAAAGGAGGGAGGGAGAGGAAGGAAGGGAGGGAGGGAGAGCTTACCTTGCGTGTCGGAGAGGACGCTCCGCTGCCGGGGAAGCCGCCATCGAGGAGCACAAGGTGTGCACGAGCAAGGGGGCGGGATGGAGAAGGATCGGACGGGGGATGCGGGGGCCAATAGCAATTTTGGGAGGGGGACGGGAGGGAGAAGGGGTAGTTTAGGAATTTTAAAAATTAGGGGGGCTACTGAGTAAAATAGAGGGCTCTTAAGTAATAAAAAAAAAGTAAAATAGGGGGCTCCTCAGTAAAATAGGCGGTCCAAATAGATTTCCCAGGTTTATCTCATGAGAGGAGATTTCAGAACAAATTGAGTTGCTAATAATTAGCTTCAATTTTCTCGTCTTTCTTTCCTAAGATTCTCAAGAAATAAGTGATTTTAAATTGCATAAATTAAAGTGTTTTCGGTTTCCTGAAGGCCTAGGTATTTATATTCCAACAACATATCATCACAATGAATTCTTATTGCAATTTCTTTCCCTCTTTCTCACAACCTCCATCTTTCCCGCAACCGAGAAGAGAAAAGCCACCCAACTCTAGGTTTAGACGCAATGACATATCGGATGAGCCAATGCATGGTAAACTCAAATATATAATCATCAAGGAATGATGCCATGTAAATGGAGGAAATATAATTCTATTTTCTTTCATTTTGTCCTCCAAGCAAGGAAAGTTAAGCCATTTAGACCTAGTTCTGGGCACATCTTGGGCTAGCATTATACTAGCAGAAAGCAATTATGACGGATTTTGTGAGAGCTCATGCAGACATGTATTTAATCTTATGTTGATTATATGCATGATAGTTCTTTGATACTTATATAAGGTCAAAATAATCTAAATAATATCTTTTGATTAATTTATTTAAATAAAGTCTTAGGTTATTACAAATAATACCAGAGTGAATCGGACAAATGACCCATTTAGACTAAGTAACACTTAAATACTCTCATGGTATTGTAATTGGTGTTTATGATTGAATTTGATAAGATTTGGATTTGGATCCTTATTTTGGTAGAGATGTTAGAATTTTAAAAGGAAGAGTATGTAAGAATCTATACTCATGCACATTTTGTCTCATATTATTTATGTATGTGATATACATTGGATACCTTTATATGGCCAAGAAAAATAAATAATATCTTTCGACTAGCTTTTTTTTTTTTGGGTGAAATCCTGCTCTACAAGGTTATGATAACAGACTTTTTTTCTTTTGCTAAAAGAGATATATTATAAATGATGGGGAAATATGACCCCTCTAGCATCTACACTCAGAATAGGAATTAGCTTCTTTAGAGGTTGATCATTTCAACACATATTGTGGGAAAGGATCACCACTCTAGTAGCAAAAAAGTTAGTAGCTTAGTTTTCTTTTATGAATGCATGTTTGACTATGCCTGCCACTTTAAAAGAAAGAAGCATTTTTTTTAATACTTCACAGTGGAGGATGAAAATAATGATATGTGAATTGAATCCACTATACTACCATAGTAGAATCACCTTTAATAATAAAGCCTTATACTGAAAAGAAAGCGATGAACTTCTTTATACCATGCTAGTAGTTGTTAATTCACCTTGAGGAATAGAAGTAGATGCTTACATAACTGACCCATAGTAATAAATATGTAAACTCATCCCGAAGAATATAATGGGGCTCTATAAAAGCTCATACAAACCTGTTAAAATTTAAATTGATCCATCTTAATAATAGGGGTTACTAAGAAACATAGGTCACATTTGATGCTCTTACTAGAGTAGGAGCAGAGCATCCTCAAGTACTAGGATGACTTGTGTAGCACAAGGCTTTGAAAACTTTTATGAGAGACATTCAGCTTAGAGCAGGGTACTTAAAGAACTACTCCTTAATTTCTTTGAAACACCTCATTTCTACTTCTCCAAATGCATTGTAAGATGTGGATCAAAGTAGATTTCACCTTCCTTTGGTCCATTGAAATAGAAAGACTACAGATGAAATTAAGTATTGACTCCATCGACTCCAAATACGAGCCAAATTAATTACTCAAGAGGCTCCACACCCATCGTGACTTAGGATAGGTTGGAAAGAGGTAGTCAATAATTTCATTCTCTTGAAGATAGCTAATATAGATAGGTGATAGAGAAGGTTATCGATTAGTTTTATTCTCTTGAAGACAACTAACAGAGTTAGGCGATAAAGAGGATAGCTTATGACGTACAAAGCAGCACTACTATAGGGAGACCTAAAAAAATAATTCTCTAAATAAAGACTAACTCCCACTGAGAAGCATTCAATTTCTGAATTTTTACTATCTGCTTAAGGTTTGGTTTGGAAATGGGTACACAACAAAGTGGTATAGATCCTTAACAATTACTAACCCATGGTAACCTATCCCCCCATATAAGAATATTATCCCAGTCATCTTCACTTCTTGGAATCTGAAAAACATAACTTGCAAGTAGATGATGGAAGACCTGAGCTAGAGTATCCATACTCCAGCCATCCTCTGAGCTCAACAAAATATCCATTGTATAGCCTAACTTATGTATGAAAATTGCTAGGAGACGAGTTAGGGGCTTACTACAAAATCAAGGATCCAAGTCCCATCTAACTAATTTGCCATTACCTATGGACCTAATAAAATCACCTACAACTAAAATCAAGGCCTTAGAAATTAACTTTCATAACAGAGAAGAATTCCTCTTAGGTAGTATCAGTCCATGTACTTGAAAGTAAGCTAATGGGAAAGGACAGCCAAATACTCCCATATAAGCATGCATATTATCAATTAACAATATTGTATTAGGCATGCATTTCAATCAATAAGAATCAACTATAAACTAGAGATGTGTACAATAAACAAATAAAAGAATCCCAAAAATTGCTTAATAAATCATAGTATCTTGAAAAAACAACTACTTATAAGGACCTGTAAGCTCAGGTGTGGCACATCCAAAGTTCAGAAGAGTCACACAGGTTTGAGAGCTTAGGTTACATAAGTTCTCATGTTCTTAAGTCATTTGGGTCGGCTTGTGACCCAAGAATAGAGAGCATGTGAGTCATGGGTGTATATAGGCTCGGGTTTGAGTGCTTTTTGCATGGCTTAGAAGAAAGTTTTTTGAGAGAATGTTTAATAACCTAATCGTAGGTTATGGATCTGGATCCAAGAGGATTGGGCTCAAGTTTCTGGATAGACTTTCATATTTTATGGAGTTTGTTAGGGAGTTGGTTACAAGCTGGTGTGGATAAGTCTTATCATCCAAGATGGATGATTATTTAAGGCTCTATCTGAATGTAACCGAAGATTGAACGAAACCTCAAAAAATAAAAGGCATTCTCTTTTTCTTCTATATCCATCTATTCTTCTTCTTCTCTATTCCCTCACGTGTCTGATCGGCGAAAGCTGCGTAACAAGTGGTATCAGAGCATCAGAGAGGCACTCGGAAAGAGAAAGAAAAGAGAAATCAAATCTCAGATTTTCTTCATCGCGTGGAAATCCAAGAACTCACAAAGGCCGGCTTCAGGTGGACATGAATCTGGGCGGTGATTCTCGTTCCAAGAAGGGAAGCTATGTGCGCTAGAGTTTGAGTTTGTGGAGAGCTCGGCTTCACAGTTTCTCATCCAGGCGCGTGGAGGAGAAGACTTCACGGCGTGCGTGAGATCGTTCTCACGGCATGAAGAAAACGCACTTCACGGTGAGTTTGTGGGGGGCTTTACAGAAGCCTAGTGTGTTTCTTAAGAGCCTCTACCAGGAAGCGGGCGTCTCAGGACGTGAAGAGTATTGAAAGGTCATGGGAGTTTCTCACGGTAACCAAGTGGACAAATTCACGAAGGAACGTGGCTGTAAAGACTTCCTTCCCTCATGTTAATTACACATTAATTTTATGGCGTGGAGGTTTTGGTAAAGCTTTCATGCTTTAGTTACTGTGGGTTTTTGAACCAGCAACCAAGAAAAGAAGCACGAGGCAACTAACTTATGCAGCAATTTGTTTGATTGCAACAAACATCTTATCCAAAGGAAGCCAAAACTTCTTGGAAGGGCTGCAGGAGAGGATTTCAACCAGGATTTTACCTTTAGGTATTTTTCTTAATTCATCTCTGTGATTACTGTTTGTGGCCTGATCAACCATGAGTAGTGGAAGCAAAGTTGAGTTTAAAAAATTTAATGAAAAAGGGAGTTTTTTCATGTGAAAGGTGAGGGTTGAGAATTTACCAGTGCAGAATTTTCTTGATGTTGCTTTGGAATCAAAGCCAGAGGAGATGTCAGAAGGGGATTGGTTGTCTCTTGAGAAGAGGGCATGTGCAGCGATCAGAGGGTGTCTTGCTGATTCAGTTTTGTACAGTGTCCTAGATGAGAAGAAACCGAAGGGTCTTTTGGGCCAAGTTGCATTCCTTATACATGGGCAAAAATATGTGCAATAAACTTATGTTGAAGAAACAATTATATAGTCTTCGGATGTAGGAAGGCGGGGATATTGTTCTTCATATTCAGAAGTATGATAGGATATGCAATGATTTGATGACTCTTGGTGTTAAGATGGAGGAAGAAGATAAATCTCTTCTCTTGTTATGTTCATTGCCTATGTCTTATGATCCTCTTGTTACTGCACTACTTTATGGAAAAGAAACAATGCTTTATGAAGATATTGTATATATGTTGAGATCCAATGAGCAGCGAGGAAAGATAACAGGGGAAGGTGTACCTCAGGAGTGCCTCATGGTAGGAGAGAGAACTGGCAGAGGCAAGGAGGTCAGCAAGCATAGGGGCCGATCTAGGTCCAAGTCAAAGAAAGGCAAAGGCAAGTTCAGGTGTTACAAGTGTAATGGGGTTGGACACATAAAGAGGAATTGTCCTCTTTGGAAGAAACCTCAAGAAAAGAAGAAAGAGAAGGAATCTGGCAGTACTGTTGAAGATGTAGGGGTCAAGGAGGACCTCTTGATGGTTTTAGATGCACACAAAGTACAACAGACAGTTGGTTACTTGATTCAGCCTGCTCACATCATTATACACCGCATCAGTCCTGGTTTGCAGATTATACTAAAATTGATGTGGGGAATGTGACATTAGGGAATAACCATTCTTGCAGGGTGGCAGGAGTTGGCACAGTTAGGATCAGAATGTTTGATGGGGTTGTGAGAACTCTTACTCATATGAAGCATATTCCTAACTTGAAGAAGAACCTAATGTCCTTGGGGTACCTGGAGAGGAATGGATTTGGTTTCAGTTGTTGTTCTGGGAATGGTGTACTCAACGTCATGAAAGGTGCCATGGTTGTGATGAGGAGGAAGAGGCTGGAAAATAATTTGTATCAGCTGGTGGGTCTATAATGTGTGGAGGGTCTGAGACAGCAGCAACAGTGCACAGTCATCAGGATATGTACCACATGTGGCACTACCGTCTTGGTCACATGGGAGAGCGGGGCATGAGGGTGCTGATGAAGGACAGGAGGATTCCAGCTTTGGATGAGGGTGTTGCAAAGGTCTGTGAGCCATGTCAGATGGGCAAGCAACACAAGGTAAAATTTTCTACCAGTTCAGCGCATAGTACAGATCCTTTGGAGCTAGTACACAATGATGTTTGGGGTCCAGCTCCAGTTTCGGGCAGGAATGGGGCTAGATATTTCATGACTCTGATTGATGATTTTTCAAGGAAGGTCTGGGTATATTTCTTGAAGGAAAAGTCAGAGGTCTTCTCCAAATTTCAAGCATGGCAGGCTAAGGTAGAGAAGGAGACAGGGAGATATGTAAAGGTGGTGCAGTCTGATAACGGTGGAGAATTCACAAGGAGTTTCTGAAATTTTGCACAGACGAAGGAATCAAAACGCAATTTGCAGTGGTTAGAACTCCTCAGCAAAATGAAGTGGCTGAGAGAATGAACCGAACTCTCATGGAGAAAGCTAGATGCATGAGATTGCAAGTAGGATTACCTACTTGGTGAACAGGTCTCCTCATGTCAAGCTTGATGGGAGGTTACCAGAGGATGTGTGGTCTGGTAGACAGGTGGAGCTTAGCCATATCAGAGTTTTTGGATGTACAGCATTTGTACATGTGGATGCTAGTCAGCGGACCAAGTTGGACGCCAAAGCCCAAAAAATGGTGTTCATTGGATATCCATGAGAAGTCAAGGGATACATGCTATGGGATCCCTTGGAGCAGAAGGATCAGTAGGGATGTGATTTTTGATGAGAGCTCAGTCCTCAAGAAGCAGGAGGTGGTAGAGGTTTAGTCGGAGGCCCAATCGGACTCGGGTGGGCAGCAGGAGGCTCAGCAGGATGCAGCTGAGCAATTAACCTCTTATGATATTTTACCTTTTGTAGGATCGCCAAGAGGACATAAGATTCAGGTGGAGCATACTCCAGAGATATCTTCACATGTGGGGACCAACCAGATGCATGCTCACGGCAGAGATGAGCAGAGGAAAGAGTCACATCCTGGGATAGGCATCGACATTGCACTGCATAAGCCAAAGAGGGTCATTCGGCAACCGGAGCGATATAGGTTTGGCGAGACCATGTTATATGCATTGGTGGATGCCAATGGAGGACCAGTTACCTACCAGAAGGCAATGACAAGCCAGGATAGAGACAGGTGGGTCCAGGCAATGGCGGAAGAGATGTAGTCCCTGCAGAAGAATCAGACTTGGCGGTTGGTGTCACTGCCAAGTGGAAAGAAGCACATTGGTTGTAAATGGGTATTTCAGTGCAAAGAAGGAGCCACAAAGAAGGAGAAGATCAGGTATAATGGCCAAAGGATTTTCTCAAAAAGAAGGCATTGACTATAATGAGGTATTCTCTCCAGTGGTACGACACACATCTATCAGGATATTATTGAGCATTGTAGCAGTGCAGAATTTGGAACTGGAGCAAATGGATGTCAGGACGGCCTTCCTTCATGGGAATTTGGAGGAGGAGATTTATATGGAGCAGCCAGAGGGGTTCATAGAACCGGGGTCATAAAGAAAGGTATGTTGTTGCAGAGATCCTTATATGGTTTGAAGCAGTCACCGCATCAGTGGTATCTACGGTTTGATACCTTTGTGAGGAGCATCGACATGTCTAGATGTGAGTATGATCCCTATGTTTATTTCCGAATTTTAGAAGATAATTTTAGATTATACTTACTTTTGTATGTGGATGATATGTTAATTGCATGCAAAAGTAAAGCTGTTGTGGAGGATCTAAAGGCAGCATTGTCAGCTGAGTTAGAAATGAAGGATTTAGGTCCTGCTACACGAATTTTGGGGATGAAAATTTTTAGGAATAGACACAGAAGGTTGCTTCATTTATCTTAGGAGACTTATATCAGGAGGATCTTGGAGAGGTACAGTATGGATAGTGCAAAACCAGCCGTATTATCATTGGCTAGTCACATTAAGCTCTCCAAGACTATGTCACCGAGTTCTGAGACAGAGGCCGAGGAGATGTCCAGAGTACCTTATGCTTCAGGAGTTGGCAGCCTCATGTATGCTATGGTGTGTTGTAGGCCTGACCTTGCATATGCTGTTAGCCAAGTTAGCAGATTCATGGCTAGTCGGGGTAAAGCACATTGGAAGCTCTGAAAGGGATCTTCAAATATCTTGTTGGCATGGTCGGTGTTGGTATATGCTATGGGTATGGTAGACTGACTATGGAGGCTCAGGATCAGGTAGCAGGTTTTGTTGATGCTGACTATGGAGGTGATTTGGACACCAGGAGGTTGATGATAGGGTATGTCTTTATGTTGAATGATGGTCCAATATCATGGAGGTCAAGTCTGCAGCCAGTGACGGCTTTGTCTACTATAGAGTTAGAGTATATTGGCATTTCAAAGGCTGCAAAGGAGGCTATGTGGCTGAAAGGTTTTGCACAGGAGATGGAGATAGCACAGGGGGTAATCAGGGTATTTTCTGATAGCCATAGTGCTTTATGTTTGGTCCAGAATCCAGTCTATCATGCTAGGACCAAACATATTGATATCTGATACCATAGGATTAGGGAGCTTATGGAGGATGGTGAGTTGGAGCTTGTGAAAGTATTTACCAAAGTTAACGCAACGGATGCACTCACTAAGGTACTACCTCGAGATAGCTTCTTTATATGTGGAGTACTGATGGGATTGATGGACTAGGTGGAGCTTACTGTAACTTTGATGCACCAAGGTGGAGATTGTAAGCTCAGGTGTGGCACATCCAAAGTTCAGGAGAGTCATACAGGTTTGAGAGCTTAGGTTACATAAGTTCTCAGGTTCCTAAGTCATTTGGGTCGGCTTGTGACCCAATAGAGAGCATGTGAGTCATGGGTGTACATGGGCTCGGGTTTGAGTGCTTTCTTGCATGGCTTAGAAAGAAGTTTTTTGATAGAATGTTTAATAACCTAATCGTAGGTTATGGATCCGGGTCCAGGAGGATTGGGCTCAGGTTTCTAGATAGACTTCCATATTTTAGGGAGTTTGTTAGGGAGTTGGTTACAGGCTGGTGCGGATAAATCTTATCATCCAAGATGGATGGTTATTTAAGGCTCTATCTGAATATAACCGGAGATTGAACGAAATCTCAGAAAAATAAAGGCATTCTCTTTTCTTCTATAACCATCTATTCTTCTTCTTCTCTATCTTTTCTCACGTATCTGATCTCGGCGAAAGCTACGCAACAGGACCAACTACACTACACTACACTACCCTATGAACTAAAACAATTGGTTATATCTTCAAGCTGCAAAACCTTCTATATCTTTCTGCTTCTAAAATTGGAAAACAATTTCAAAGGCATAATAGCTTGTTTGCTACCATCATGGATGCAATGGTCATCTTGTATGTATGGTTCTTTGATGATGAACCAATATTTGTTATAACTTATCATAGACCTTTTAGGCTCTCATTCGTTGATCTAAGAATCTAATAAATCTTCGCTCCTCTTGACATTGGTGTATCTAAAGCCATTGTAACATAGTACATTATATTTCATAGTCAAGACCTTAATATGATCTTTCATGCTATAACTTAGGACAAAAGTGTAAGGAGAAACAATCTTCGAGGCATGTATATTTTAATAATTTGATAATAATTATCAATGCGGAAATTTAAAGATTACATATTAATCTATCTAACATGCATTAAGATCATATCTTTGCCTTATACTATAGGATCGTTTGATCTAAATTATACATATAAATTAAATAATCAAGATCATATCTTGATCTTCAAGATGAGAAGTCATACTACTTGTCTTGAAGCTTGCCTTAAGATCTAGGGATCAAATCACTTACCTTAAGAACAGTAGGTAAATCCTTTGTGCTCTGCAGCCGTTCAATCGTTCGGCCTCTAGTATCGTCCACGTGAAGCACCGAACGATTGGATTCTCGAGAGTGCTAGCTCACGGAAAATAACTTTGCTGATCTTGAATCCTTCCACTTGAATCTTCCTCCAAGATCCACCAAACTTTTGCTAACACCAGAATTACACCAGGATTTTGTGTTCTAACTCTTTAGAATTTCAATCCATAACATTTCGTTGTTGTGTTTTAATCTGGTGAAGAATGTCATCTGTTTTATAGGCTCAATTCAGCCTTTAGCCTATTGAATTCTAACACTTAAGATTTTGTTGTTCGGTGAAAACCAAAGAGACGCAACGTTTGGTTAATTCCGACGTTTGGTGAAAACTAAAGAGATGTGAATTCTAACACTTAGAATTCTATCGTTGGTTAATTCAAAGAGGCACATTAATTTCACATGAATTCTAACACTTAGAATTCCAACGAAAACCGTTTGGAGAAGATTAAGTTAATATATTAAATTCTACATGAGAATTTAATCAAGTTATCTCATCATATGAGATCCTTATGCGAGGGGTTTTGGTTCGGGTTTTCATTTAAGCTGATTTGAATTTATTGGACTGAACCTACATAGATCATGGTCCTAACCCAAATCAAATTTGGCTAGTCCTAAATCTATTTAAATCCAAATCAAGTCTAATTTCAAATCAATATTTGAAATTGATTAGACCTTCTAATAGACTTAAACCTAATTGAATCTTATTCACTTGTACTTAACCCAATTAAGATAATTCAATCAATCAAATTGATTAATTAAATCATATACGATTCTCAATCGTTGATCAGCAAATAGATCATCCTAGGAAACTTCTATGCATGTGACTCTCTAGGTTCGAACCTAAGCTGGTAGCATAGGAACAACTTATCATACTAATCGATGTGCCCATCTAGCAATGGAACCCAACGTCCGGATAGGTCGAAGAGTTGCCGAGCAAACTCCAAGAACCCTAAGAAATAGTTACCGTATAATTCATCCTTTTGACCATAAATGCTAAGGATGGCTTAAGAGCCTGTCAACTCTAAACAGCAAATCCATAAAGTGATTTTAACTTTAGTGATCATGTGACCTTCACATGAAGTGCCTTGGCCAAGGTCTTGCTAAATTGAAACACAAGCATTTCTCCTTTTAACGGGATAGGTCAAATTCCATCTTGATCAACAACTAACTACCACAAGTACTTGACTGCACCCAGTAACCTTTCATAGCTGGATTAAAAATCCAGGTGGTCCGACACCTAAGTACAATGAGTTGCTTGCAAGTCACCGGTTGTGATCTTAGGTCTTAAAGATACTTATACCCATATCTTCTCGGATTAACTTTTGACAGCAGAGTATCGAAAATGAGTCACGTTCGGTAAAATGTACTCCTACACTTTCACCTATATATCATATCAGTGTCTCTACACTCCTTGGTTAAGAGGATAACCAATAAATATGATATACAACGTCCTATAATTGATAGTACTATGGCCCTGTCATAGTATATCATTTGGTCGTGAACTCTTTTGAGGACCTTCAAAGATAAATCCTCCTTTATTGTAAAAGAAGATCCTAAGGGTTTCATTACTATTATGAGTTTTAAGAAGATGTTCTTGTAATGAATAAACTGCCAAATAACTTTTATTAATATATCAATTTATATGTAATTTATATTAGCACAATCATCAAATGATTGGCTTTAGGATACAATTCCCAACAAAAAGTGTGATCAGTATAGTTATAGAATGATGTATATAGGGCATTAATGTCAGGATTTTAGTTGGATACATCCCAAACAAAAATAGAATATGAAGAGCTATCAAATAACATGCTATTGCTATAAATAAGAATGCATGAACTATAAATGCTTATGCAAGTCATGTAACATGTTATGATAAAAATATACAACCATAGGGTAGGGATAAACAATTTTCCAAAATCTATGGCTACATAAAGTAAATTTTAAAAAATAGACAAATATAGCCAAAGAAAGTATGATCAGTGTATGGTTGCATTCAGCAAAAACCAATAGCTCATCCCCAAAGAGCATGATTTTAGAAAAAATTTGGCACTAGTTTCATCCTTTTTTAAATATGGTATGAGTTATTATGATTTTTTTTTAAATTTTAATTTTTCAAATAATAGTAATAAACAATTTTGAATTTAAAAATAATTTTGGTGGTTCAAAAAAATTAGGTTTTGAAAAGAGATCGAACAATGGTGTTTTGATGGTCCGACGACCATCAGAGCATGGTGCATGGGTGTCACACATCATTGTCACATGCGAAGTTGGTCTTTTTTCTTTGCAAGATACGACACTAGTTTCTCTCTCTTTATTTCTTCCTCTATTGACCTTTATTTGAGACATAGTACGCTTATTTGAAAGGTTTCTCTAAGCATGTTCTAACCATGCTAGTTTGATAATACAAACCAAGGATGTGGAGAGAGAGAGAGAGAGAGAGAGAGAGAGAGAGAGAGAGAAAATGATAATCCGTCTAGGGTTTGAGGTTGCTCACTCAAATGACAACCATAGGTTGTGCGCCATATATCAAAATGATCCTCATCCCAAGAGGATTCTAACCATATATGGCTTCAACCATAGAGTCAAGTGTACCTAAAAATACAAATATTTAAAATTCTAAGCCTAAAGTCTAAAAATGTGATTCTCTCTCTCCACAAGGAATTAAGCCATGAAATTTTGAATAGAAGTTAAGCATAGAGGTGGGCACTGGATCGTGCCGAGCATGGCACAGCCTAGGCCTACCATGCCTCTAAAATTACCGTGCCGTGCCTGACATGGTCCAGTAACAAACGGATCATGCCAGGCATGACATGGTAAAAAAAAATTCAGGCATGGCCCCTAACGACTTAAAATGGCTATATAGCCATTTCTAGACATTGAAAATGGATAGAAACGGCTATATAGCCATTTAGAGATGGATTTAGACCAATTACCCCTCCCAACAGCCATATAACAGCTATATCAAAGGGTATTTTTTTAAAAAAATTGGGATTTCTATAAATAGCCCATTTCTCCCTCATTCTTACCATACTAAACAAACTCTTCTCTATTACTACTATTTCTCTCTTCTAGCAAGTGCTCTAATAGATTGCAATTTAATTTTTAGTTTGCAAGTGTTCTTGCAAGTGGCAAGTACTCTAGCAAGTAGTCAAGTGCTACAAGGTCACTTCTTATTGAGAGGCAAGAGCGCAAGAGGAAGTTCACAAATCTTGGCTCCACGCCTTCACCTCTGATCCTCTTCTCAATTCCTTTTTGTGGGTTAGTTTTTATTTTTTATATTTATTAATTAAAAATTTTAGATATGACATCTTTTAACGAAAGTAATTTTAACATGCACCCTTTTTATGAGGATGAGGAAACTAATCCTCAACCCCAACCCCAATCCCAACCCCAAATTCCCTCTAGAACCAGTGTCAGTGAATTTCAAACCTCTTCTCGTAAGAGGACTAGTGATGTTTGGAATGATTTCGATAGAATTATGGTTGATGAAGTCTATAAAGCAAAATGTAAAAAATATGCAAAATTTTATAGTTGTTCTAGTACTGGGGGAACAGGGCATTTAAAAAGACATCAAGAGACTCATAGGATGCATGATTCCCATAAAAAATGTATCCTTACTATACAAGAGGGACCCCAGGGCATTTAAAAAGACATCAAGAGACTATAGGATGCATGATTCCCATCAGAAATGTATCCTTACTATACAAGAGGGATCATTTGTAGGTAATTTTGCATATAACCACGAAGATCAGAGAAAATTACTTGTAAGATGGATAGTTTAGGATGAATTACCTTTTAGTTTATCTGAATCTTATAATTTTGAAAGATAAGTTCAATTAGGTCTACAACCTGCTTATAGAAGAACTAGTAGCCGTACCTTTAGAAGAATGGCTATGATAAACTTTTTAGCAATGAAACAAAGTTTAACTGAAAGTCTCTCAAATTTAAATGCTAGAATTTCTTTAACTTCTGATATTTGGTCGACATCTGTATGTAGTAATTGTTTTATTACTATTACTTATGATTATATTGATAATAATTAGCAACTAAATAAACGAATTATTGCTTTTTGTGCTTTTGATTTTCTGCATTCGAACAATACATTTCAAATATAATTTATCAAACTACGTGCTTATATAATATTAATAATAAAATAATATCAATTACTTTTGATAATGCATCTAATAATAATTCTACTGTTGCATTATTAAATGACTCTTTGCATTCCATTTTAAATGGATAATTATTTCATATTAGATATGCATGTCATATATTAAATCTTTCTGCTCAATCTAGTATGAACATAATTCAAGAGGTTATTTCAAAAATTAGAAATGTAATTTCTTTTATTCATGCTTTAAGGTTAAGACTTCAATAATTTAAACAAGTATGTGTTGATCATGGTAAACATTTAAAAAATTTAAACTGATGTAATAACTCATTGAAATAGTACCTATACATGATACATGATGCATATCCATATAAAAACTTATTAAGTGCTTATATTAATAATCATGGATTAGGATTTACATTGACTGAAACTGATTGACATTAAGGTAAAATTTTAGAAGATTTTTGGTTACTTTTTATGATGCTACAAATGTTCTTTCAGGCATTTATTATCCAACTTCTTGTTCATTTTTACAAAAAGCATATATAATTAGTGAAAAATTTAAAAAATATAGATATTATGAAGTTTTAATGCCTATTATATGTAATATAAAAACTAAATAGAATAAATATTGAAATAGGATATGTCCATTACATAACTTAGCTGTTGTTTTTATCCTAGAGTTAAATTAAATGGCGTAAATTTTTTAATTGATCAATATTATGAAAATATGAATCAAAATCTTGAACCTACTAAAGATGAGGTAATATGACTTCTTAATGATATTTATGGTTTATATAATGACAAAATTTATGAATCTAGAATACCTGCTCAAAGCTCTACTTCTTCTTCTAGATCTCGTTCGTCATCTATTTTTTCATTCATTAGAAGACACACGCATGCTTCATCTTCTTTATCTTCTTCATTATTAAGTAATGAATTAGAATTTTATTTACGAAATGATTTTCATTCTGCATATGATGAAGAACAAATAGAAATTCTAGATGTATTAGCTTGGTGGAAGAGTACTAGAAATTAATATCCTATTATGTCTGCCATTGCACGAGATATTTTAGCTGTGCCGATGTCCACAATAGCATCGGAATTCACTTTCAGTGCAGGTTGACGTATTCTGGATGAAAAGAGAAGTAGAATGACCGGCGAGACAGTTGAGATGCTTGTATGCTTCAAGATTGGTTGGATGCTGAGGCGAGGCTTCAAGATAAAGATGGATATTAACCAGTGAAGATAATGATGACACAAATACTACTGATGACTGATGAGTGAGTCATCTCTATTTTTATAATTATATATTTTTATTTTTTTTAATTGTTAAAGTGAGTCATCTTTATTTTTTTCTCTATTTTTTCTCCTTTTTTTATTGTATTATGTTTTGGAGGTCAGGCCTAGCCCCCCTCCCTTCCTATACCATTTTGATTTAAATTATAATAAACTGGTAGGGGTCTATACCAAACCCTTCACTATTAAGATGGCTTCATATTAATAAATTTTTATATTCCCAATAATTTTTTAATTTATTAAAAAATATTTTTTCTATAAAATTTTTTGAGTCTGGAATGATACGGTTTTACTGGGCCATGCCTGGCACGGCCCATGTGGGCCTAAGCCGTGCCATGCCATGGGCAGCACAGCGAGTGCCTGCCTCTAGTTAAGCATATAGAGATGTATTCACAACAAAAATATCATAGCCTAAAACATAGTATATGCAAAGTTGCCATTGATGGTCAATTGAAGCTATATATGTACATATGCAATATATACGACTTATATTTGCATGTATGGCTTAAATACATCTTATAAGCATGAAAACAACCTATACAAGCTCTAATATATTAAATATGATGGAGTTCGTACCTAGATTGGTAATGAAGCATGACAAAAATACAGCTATTTCACATACTTTGGCTTATGAACAATTATATTGATAGAAAAACTCATGAAAATTCATAACTCAAGTGCCAAGATTTTCATTCTATATGCTAAGAGTATAAATCAGATGTAGAGAAGAGAAAGAGTATATGAGATGTCTTAAATAGATGGAAGAGAGAGAATGAGTCTCAATCTTTAGCGGAGTATTCAAAATGATTACCCTAATTCAAAAAGAATAAGCGGTATCTTTTTAAATGTAAAATGTAACCATCCTTATCCATGCTATCCCCCATGTTTCATACTTCTGTTAGACTTAATTTGCTTAAACATAATTACCTCCAGCCATTATTATTTAATGGTGGTAAGGAATCCGATCTTCCTGGTTTTTTTGGACTGCACAGAAGATCTTCCTTTCTTAACGATCTCGATTGATCTTCCCTTTGATCTTCCCTCTTCCTCTCGATGGATCGGTCTTCTAATCAATGAGCTCTCGCATTCAGATGGTGTATGCCTTCATGATTGCTCTTGATCAGGGACTCAATTCCAATGCCTCCGCTTTTAGGTTTCTCTCTTCAGAACCTTAGGATCTCTCTCGAGAACCTTGTTCTGAAACTTTAGGATCTCTCTCGAGAGAACCGTGTTCTGAAACCTTAGGATGGGTCCCTTTTTATACCCATTTCCTTCAACGCATGCCCCATCAAGCGAGCGTTCAGGAATTAAGGGAGGGGGACTGTTATCACTTTAATAGGAGATACGTTTAGTCAATAAAATTAGGACCATTATTAAGATGGGTTACTACATTCTCCCACTTGGTCCGTATATTTTATCAACACTGAACAAGAAACTAAATACATGAATCATAGCGATAGGTCCTCTATAATTGAGTATTATCTTCTATGTATTACAATGCATTCAATTTCTTTATCACCATTCCAAATGTGACAACATAACATAATGAATAAACCATATGTTTATTCAGAGTCCAAAAGAAAAGTTTGTCATTTCTCAAAAGTCATATAACGTGTACACCTGAATGAGAAATAAACAAACGATTGAAATAAGAGTTTCTTTGTACAAATTGTTATCAATACAATTATATCATGGAACCAACTCCCATTCTTATCACATGATCCTTAAACTTCTTAATTGGCATGCCTTTAGTCAAAGGATCAGCTATCATCAATTCAGTGCTAACGTGTTCTATGACCACTTTATTCTCTTTAACACGTTCTCTTATGGCTAAATACTTAATGTCGATATGTTTACTTCGACTACCACTCTTATGGTTTTTAGCCAAAAATACAGCAGCTGAATTGTCACAGTACAGTTTAATTGGCCTAGTAATGGAGTCAACAATTCTAAGCCCTGAGATGAAACTCTTCAACCATACACCTTGCGATGTAGCCTCAAAACAAGCAACGAACTCCGCTTCCATAGTAGAGGTAGCAGTCAAGGTCTGCTTTGCACTCCTCCATGATATGGCTCCACCAGCTAACATAAATATAAATCCTGATGTTGATTTCCGAGAATCAACGCAGCCAGCAAAGTCCGAATCTGAGTAGCCCTCTATCTCCAAATGATCAGTTTGTCTATACATGAGCATGTAGTCCTTGGTCCCTTGAAGATACCTCATGACCTTTTTAGCAGCTCTCCAATGGTCTAAACCTGGATTACTCTGATATCTTCCCAACATTCCTACTGCAAATGCTATGTCAGGTCTTGTGCAAACCTGAGCATACATTAGGCTTCCAACAGCTGAAGCATATGGAATGTTGTGCATCTGTTCCCGTTCAAGTTCATTTTTAGGGCACTGGTTCAAAGCGAACTTGTCACCCTTCACTATAGGTGCAACACTTGGTGAACAATTTTTCATCCGAAATCTCTCCAAGACTTTATTGATATAAGTTTCTTGAGACAATCCCAAAATGCCTCGAGATCTTTCTCTATGGATCTTAATGCCAATGACATAAGATGCCTCACTCATATCTTTCATATCAAAATTTTTAGAGAGAAATTGTTTCACCTCATGTAGCAACCCTTTATCATTGGTTGCAAGTAGAATGTCATCCACATATAGGACCAAGAAACAAATTTTGCTCCCACTAACCTTCTGGTATATACATTGATCCATGATGTTCTCTTCAAAACCAAAGGAAGAGATCACATCATGAAATTTTAAATACCACTGACGTGAGGCTTGTTTCAATCCATATATGGATTTCTTAAGTTTGCAAACCAAATGCTCACCATCACTAGAGGAAAATCCTTCAGGTTGTTTCATGTAAACCTCTTCCTCTAGATCTCCATTAAGGAATGCGGTCTTCACATCCATTTGATGTAACTCAAAATCAAAATGAGCTACCAATGCCATAATTATTCGGAGAGAGTCTTTCTTGGATACAGGAGAAAATGTCTCCGTGTAGTCGATTCCTTCCCTCTGAGTGAATCCTTTGGCAACGAGTCTTGCTTTATATCTCTCAATGTTGCCTTGTGAGTCTTTCTTTATTTTGAAGATCCATCTACATCCAATGGCTTTTACACCATCAGGCAACTCAACAAGATCCCAGACTCGATTAGATGCCATAGATTCCATCTCTTCTTTCATGGCATTGAACCACAAGTTTGATTCCTTAGAACTCATGGCTTGTGAAAACGTTTCAGGATCATTTTCGGCTCCAATGTTATAGTCAGATTCATGTAGATACACAACATAATCACTAGGAATTGCTGATTTCTTTATTCTAGTTGATCTTCTTAATGTTGTGTCAATGACCTCTTGAGGAGTATCTTGCACAACTGATTGTTGATGAACAACACGATCTTCTAGATTACCATCAGCTTGTGAAATCTCAATGACTGGTTGTTGGGCACTTAATTGAGTTTGAGGAGTGCTATAAATAACAACCAATCCCTCACTTGAAGTGGAAGCTGGAATAACTGAATGATCTTTCTCAGAAGAAGCCAAATACTGAGATTGATCACTCCCACTGATCAAGTCATTCTCAAGAAATTTTGCATTTCTTGATTCCACAATCCTAGTGCTGTGAGATGGACAATAAAATCTATAACCCTTGGACTTCTCAGCATATCCAATAAAGTATCCACTGATAGTCCTTGGGTCTAGTTTCTTTTCTTGTGGATTATAGACTCTTACTTCAGATGGGCATCCCCAAACACGTATATGTTGCAGACTCGGTTTCCAACCTTTAAATAACTCAAATGGCGTTTTGGAAACAGCCTTGGTTGGAACCCGATTCAATATATACGCAGCAGTTTTAAGAGCTTCAGTCCACAAGGATTTAGGTAACTTAGAGCTGACAATCATGCTCCTTACCATGTCCAATAATGTCCGGTTTCTCCTTTCAGCTACACCGTTTTGGTCAGGAGACCCTGGCATGGTGTATTGTGCAACAATTCCATTTTCTTCAAGAAACCGAGCAAACGGACCAGGTGCTTGTCCATTCTCAGTGTATCTACCATAATATTCTCCACCTCTATCTGACCTCACGATTTTAATTTGCTTGCCGCATTGTTTCTCTACTTCTGCCTTAAATACCTTAAAGGCATCTAATGCTTCGTTCTTATTATGAAGTAGGTAGAGATACATATATCGTGAATAGTCATCAATAAATGAGATGAAGTATCTCTGACCATACGAATCCATATCTGGGCTACAGATATCCGTATGTATGATCTCCAGTATTTCCGAACTTCTCTTGGCATTTTTCTTGGACTTGTTGGTTTGCTTTCCCTTTATGCAGTCCACACAAGTGTCAAAATCAGTAAAATCAAGAGTATCAAGTACTCCATCTTTTACTAATCTTTTAATTCTCTCAATGGAGATATGACCTAATCTCCGATGCCACAAAATAGAGGAATTCTCATTTATAACACATCTTTTCATACCAGTTTGGGCGTGCATCACATTATAGGTGGTATTATTTTTCAGATTGATTTGGAAAAGATTGTCTGACAATGTACCATTCCCAATAAGCTTAGATTTATAAAATAAATCAACAGAGCTTTTATTAAAATTAAAGGAATATCCTGCTGGTACAAGCCTTGACACTGAAATCAAATTTCTAGAGAAACTTGGAATATAAAATGTCTTTTCCAAATCCAAAACAAAACCAGAATGTAAAATAAGTCTGCACGTTCCAATTGCTTCCACATGTGAACCCATCTTGTTTCCTGAATAGATGCTTTGTTCACTTCCCAATGGTTTCCTTTGATTTAGAAAACCCTGCAAGGTATTTGAAACATGGATTGTAGAACCAGAATCAATCCACCATGTGTTATGACATATAACCAAATTGGATTCATGACATACGAATGAGGTTAGAGTACCTTTCTTGTCAAGCCAAGCTTTGAATTTGAGACAATCTTTCTTTATATGTCCTTTCTTCTTGCAAAAGAAGCACTTGGACTCCTTCTTGTCTTCTGTATGGATGGATACTTTACCCTTTCCTTTGCGTTTGGCTTTGGGAGCTTTAGTCTTTCTCTGAGTGACTAAATGTGCACTTTCTCCCATTTCTAAAATCAGCCTCCCTTCCTCTTGAACACACATGGTCAGAAGTTCATTAATTGACCATTTGTCCTTATGTGTATTGTAAGATATTTTGAAGGGACTATATTGCTGTGGGAGTGAGCTCAAAATAAAGTGCACCAAGAAAGATTCTGACATCTCAACCTCTAGGGATTTCAACTGAGCCGCAATGTCCCTCATCTTCATGATGTGCTCACGCACACCTCCAACCGTAGTGAGCTTCATTGATGATAATTTTGTCATTAGGGTGCTAGCCATTGCCTTATCTGAAGACTCAAATTGTGCATCAATAGCCTTCAGAAGTTCCTTGACATTTTTGCACTCAGGAATTGAACCACGTATACTAGCAGAAATTTTAGTACGTATGAACATCATACTGAGGCGATTGGACCGTTCCCATCGTTCATACGCAGCAATCTCAGCCTGAGTGCTAGTAGATGTAACTAAATGTGGTTCATCCTTCCTGATAGCATAGTCAATATCCATGCACCCTAATTGAAGAAGAATTCTCTCCTTCCATAATTTATAATTATCACCACTTAAATCGGGAATGTCACATTTCATATCAGAAATATTAACAGGCAAAATAGCTGCATAAAAAATAAAATCATGTTCATGTAATTGAATTTGAGGCATATAACTGATGTCATGTTTTACCAATGTAAACATGCAATAACATGAATCAATAACATACAATAACTACCTGTGGGCTAAGTTATTATACTCAAATAGACTCATTAGCTTAATGATGTGACTAACAAATTATATTCCTTTCTTAATTCCTGTGGGTAATTAAGAAAATAATTTGTTATCGCATCCTAATTAATTATATTAGTGCAACAAAAATTCCTGTGGGATAAGATTCATTACATTAATATAATTAGTCACAATTAATGTCATCTAACCTTATGTGATCTTTGCAACTAATATATAATTTTGATTAATCAAAGATGCTGTGGCTACTCCTCAATTAATCAACATCATATTGATCACATGACATTATATGCATATAGATTAACCAATTTAGCATGATTATTAGGTAGTGATCTTAATCAACGTAACATTTCCAAATCAAGATCCGAGTTAGTCAAATTGGCCAGGCCAGTGAAAGAGAAGTGGGGGTCCCCCCGTTGCTTTCCTTAGGTCAGTCAACGGAACCAATTAAGTAACCACAATCTCTTTACCTTTCTAGACACCAACTGACCAATCAGACCTTGAAAGGATTTGCACTGTGATTTTTACACTACCACCAAATTCATGCATAGAATAAATCTAGTATGCAGAACAGAAGATAACATTTCAATATCTATTTAATGAATTTTAAAATTATCATCTTAAGAAAAAATTTTTGTTAATTAAAACACGTCCGGCCGTAGCTCATTATTCCCTTGGGCCAGTCTATGCAAAACACCGTAGGCATAGAGACTCAGGAGGCGTATTTTAATACAAAAATTTAAACTCAAGAAACAAATGATAAAAATAAATCATGTTACATGATTTAATAAAACATTAAACAGATAATAAATGCATTTAAAATCCAACCAATCCATATTTTAAATCCCGTGAGAGAACGGAAAGACCATAAGCGAGAAAAACGAAAACCGAAAGTTTTCTCTCCCTTTTTAATATTTCACCGATGTGGTTATTGAAGCCACGTTTCCGCTGCATTTCTCTCCTTTAGTTTTTCTTTTCTTTAATGCTACGTTTCTTTTCTTTTTCTTTCTTTAATGCTATCTCTTTAATACCATAAAAGAAATCCGGGAAACCTTTAATGCTAGAAAGAAATCTTTAATAGAAAAGAAAAAGCCACGTTTTGTTTCCGCAAAAATCGGAATCTGAAATAGGTTTAATGGTTTCTGTCAATTCCGTGAACAAAGATAAGAACTGATCGAAACCAACCTGAGATCCGAAAAACTAAAAACGGAAAACACGCGGCATTAATTGCTTGAAAAGAGAAACTTAATAGAAATCTTCGCAAAATAAGGCAGAGGTTTTAACCTCGCTCTGATACCAAATGTTAGACTTAATTTGCTTAAACATAATTACCTCCAGCCATTATTATTTAATGGTGGTAAGGAATCCGATCTTCCTGGTTTTCTTGGACTGCACGGGAGATCTTCCTTTCTTAACGATCTCGATTGATCTTCCCTTTGATCTTCCCTCTTCCTCTCGATGGATCGGTCTTCTAATCAACGAGCTCTCGCATTCAGATGGTGTATGCCTTCATGATTGCTCTTGATCAGGGACTCAATTCCAATGCCTCCGCTTTTAGGTTTCTCATCTCTCTCGAGAACCTTGTTCTGAAACTTTAGGATCTCTCTCGAGAGAACCGTGTTCTGAAACCTTAGGATGGGTCCCTTTTTATACCCATTTCCTTCAACGCATGCCCCATCAAGCGAGCGTTCAGGAATTAAGGGAGGGGGACTGTTATCACTTTAATAGGAGATACGTTTAGTCAATAAAATTAGGACCATTATTAAGATGGGTTACTACAACTTCCTCACATACTTATCATGTATCTGATATGATTAAATTGGCACGGGTTGGGTTAACCCATCATGGGTGTCCCGTAACACCTTAACCTCTGGTTTGGTGATATATTATATCTTAAACTCTATGAAGATAGTTTTAACCTTAAAATACTTTTATAAGTCTAATTGTACTATGAAAGTAAACTTTAGATCAAGTTAACATAAGTTCATATAAAGTTGACCATTCCTATGATTTTGTTTAAGTATAAAAACTTTGAAAATTTGGTTAAGTGTTGATCAAGACCTTACAAATTACAATGTAAGAGAAGTTTTCTTAGAATTTTATTTTTTTATCATCTCTAACATACATTGACTTTTTGATATTTTTATCATCAGTACAATATCTTAACTCACTATTGGCGAAAATGTTATTTCCTAAAATTTCTTAATTTTATGATTGAGAAGGAGATTTGACTTTTTATGCTTAAAGAATTTGATTTTTTTTTTGATATTTTTGTTAAATTCGAATGCAGGCGTTCTCTTATTTCAATGATAAATCTAAAGTAAATGAAAAGAAAAAAAAGAAATGAAAACATTTTCAGTATGAGCAATCTATTCATCTAACTTTGCCATTATGTGCTTTGTTTATGTAGTCTAATTGACCATCTAACCTAAGTTTGTTGACCATCTAAAATGCTCCAATTAATCACCCCTTCAGTCAACCATTATATTAGTCAACCGCTCTATCGATGGACCACCTAAACCACCTTAAGCGTGGCTTAAAATGATCGTACGTTGTTACTTCTCGCATAAGCTTACCTCTCTCTCTCTTAGCTCTGATTCTCAACTCTTCCTCACTTCGATTTTGGGCTTCTGTGATCATTTTTTTTCTTAATTCTTTGTATTTTTCTCTCTTTTAAACCTTTCTCTATTGATATTTCCCTTCTACATCTTAGATCCATACTCCTAGGCATGTTAATTGCTCAATTTTGCTAGATTAAAAGCTATTAAGTTAATTTAAGGAATTTTATTTTTACTTTACTGGATTCCCTCTACTTTGGAAAGGATTGTGGAATTTTTATTATTTCGTATCAGTTTTCAAGCTAGACTTTGAATTTAGTCATGAAAAATTGTATAACAGCATGTAAACTTTGTTTTCATGCCCTATTAATGTTGAATTCTTTTTTTATGTGTGCTTAATCTTTATTCTAAGTGCCTTGAGAGATCTCATGTCCACTTAAAATCTGGGCGGATCTACTTGGGTCCATTATAAAGTAAAGGAAAAAGGCTATCTCCACCAAGTTTTATTATAAAAACTAATATATATTACAAGATTAGACTGACGAAAGGCATCATAGTATAAAATTGCACATGGATTTCCTTTCATTTCTTGGGGCATAGATTTTCTATAGTGAGAAACTTATTAATACTCTGCTTTATGGAAAGTCATTATTCAAGAAGATTCTTGCATTTTTCTCCCTCCATATCTCCTGCATAAAAGCCATTACCAATTGATCCGACATTTTACTTTGGCCTGATCCATTGTGTCCAGATATTGCAACTACTGCTGGATAGTCCTTTATACCATTAATTAAGCATTCTAGAATTGAACTTGAGAACAAACAGTTTTTTTTTTTTTTTGTTACGAGCGGGCGATCACATCACTCTGGGGTGAGTCAACCCCGAAATATCGGAATACAAAATTTGCTCCAGAATAACCGGATAAGGGTCACCAGGGTGTCATTCCCACTGACTAGAATGGCGAGCTGCAGCCGAGGCAACCCAATCAGCTGCAGCGTTAGCTTCCCTGTAGACATGTCGAATCAGAGGATCATAGCATTACTGAAGCATATCCCATATATCACTTATCAAAGGATTGAAGGAGGGACAAAGATCAGGAGCTCGTCGAATCCACCGGATCACCGTAATAGAATCTCCCTCAATAACCACCCGGTGCGAACGCAAAATGCGAACAGCGTAGGTTATGCCAGCCCACGCAGCCTGCAGCTCTGCCATGGGAACCGAAATATCAAGAGAACCATGCCCGCTAGCCGCTAGCAGCTCACCCTCAGGCCCCCTGATAATAAATCCAGATCCAGCAATGCGACCCGTTACAGAACCATCAAAATTACTTTGACATAACCAGGTGGTGGGGGCTCCCAAGCAATGAAGACCGTAGTACGGTGCGCTGCCGAAGCAGCAGGGGAGTCCCAGATGCCCAGTCTGTCAGAGTGACTATCCACATCAGAGCGGAGATATTCCGTAGCAAGGAAGCTGGCAGTGTAGATAATAGTCTGTGTCAAGGCCGTACCCTCAGCAAAGATGATCTGATTACGGGTCAGCCATATCTGATAAGCCAGATAAGCTAGATACACCCTGGAAGCATCGGCTGCTCTGGACAGCTGAGTGAACATCATGCAATAGAATTCGTCGGCCGGGACCCTCCTCCGTCGTCCAAGGACTGTATCGAAGATGCAACCAAATCTGGGAGGCATAGAAATAGGTAAATAGGGCATGCTCAACCGTCTCATCCTGGAGCCCACATATCGGGCAGAGCGGGCTAATGTTGAGGCCACGCCCAGCCAAAAGGGAACAGGTAGGAAGGCGATCCCACCTTAATTTTCATAAAAAAAGCTGGATCCTGGGGTGACAGGGCAAGCGCCAGATCCAAACCACATCATCGAGACCCGCAGACCGAGGGCAGATGCGATCAATCAGATCTCTAGTAGAAGCACGAGGAAGGCAGGAGCCATGCCAGAGTCTGGTATCAGAAGCAGCAGAGGAGACAAGCGGGGTAGCAAGGATCCTTTGCACTAGCTCGCCTCCAAAAAACCGTGACACCATGGGAACATGCCAAGCTTTAGCATGCTGACTAATTAGAGCAGAAACAGACATAAAGGTCCAACCTCAGAGCTTAGGAAAGTCAGCCACCGCGAAAGTGGAAGGTCCGCTATCCAGGTGTCATGAGTAACATTTATAGATCTCCCATCCCCAACCATACAATGAATGTCAGACATAATGGTGGGGGCAACCTGGCAAATAGCTCTCCACATGAAGGAACAACCATGTGGGATACGGGAGACCGTCTCAAAAGTCCATCCTCCATATCTGCCACGCATAACAGAGCTCCAAAAGCAATGAGGTTCCAGGAGGAATATGGTGGCATGCCGAGCAATAAGGACCTGTCTGCGGGCCACCAAAGACTGAATCCCCAAGCCGCCCTCACGAATAGGCAAACAAACCATCTCCCAAGATAGAAGATGAAGGCCATGACCTCCCTGCGTCGATCCCCATAAGAAAGCACAAAACCGACGCTCTATCCGACGAAGGCAAGAGATGGGGATCAGAGCATTGGACAACGTGTATAAAGGGAGTGAGGTAAGAATAGATCGGAGCAGAGTAACATGCCCCATCATGGAAAGGCCAGAAACCTGCCATCTGTCCAATCTATCAGTAATCCGTCGCTCGAGGATCCGAAAGTCGTGCTGACGAGGACTCCGCCCGGTAATAGGGATCCCAAGATAAGACATATGGTCAGAAGACGTCGAAATCCCAAATAACTGGGAGATGGCAGCATGATGGCGATGAGGCGTAGACGGGCTAAAACATAGGGTAGATTTCTGCACATTAATAAGCTGGCCAGAAGCCTGACAATAAGACTGCAGAATAGCTGAGCAGGCCGTCGCATTCTAAACAGTAGCAGGGTTAAGCAGGATACAATCATCCACAAAGAGCAGGTGTGAGAGAGGGGGACCATCGGGCCCTGGCATGTATGGCTGTAACTGACACACGCCAATAGCCTGAGAAAAACTGCGGGAGAGATCATCAGCACATAGGATAAACAAAAAGGGCGAGAGGGGGCATCCCTGGCGAAGACCCATAGCAGAGGGAAAGAAGCCGGTCGGGCTACCGTTGATCAGGATAGAGAAGGTAGGCCACTGAACACAAGCCATAATCCACTGAATGAAGAGATCAGCAAAGCCAAAGTCCCGAAGCATCTGTCTGAGAAATGTCCAGCTGATCCGATCATAAGCTCTCTCCATATCCAACTTCACAGCCATTAATCTGTGTCTGCCTGCCGCCCGCTGAAGATCAAACATGAATTCCTGAGCAATAAGGGCATTATCAGTAATACTGCGACCCCGGATGAAAGCCCCTTGCTCGGTGAGATCAGCCGCGGTATGATACCCTGCATCCGAGTGACCAAAAGATGGGCACAAACTTTGTATAAGGTCATGCACAGGCTAATGGGTCGATAGTGCTGGGGGAGCAGAGCATCCAACGCTTAGGGATAAGGGCAATGTATGTTCGTTGCCAGTCCCGAGGTATGGATCTCGAAGAGAACACAGACTGGATAGCTGAGACAACATCCTGCCCTACAATATCCCAATAGTGCCGAAAGAAAAAGGCGGAAAGCCATCTGGTCCTGGAGCCTTATCGGGCCCCAAAGCCCAAACCGCTGATCGAAGCTCCTCCGCAGACACATTCATCGTAAGATTACCGTTATCAGCATCAGTAACCTTAGCAGACTACGAGACAGGAGAGCAAGGAGATCCTCCGTCGACCTGCTCCGACCAACAGGTCTAAAAAAATCGAGATATATGCTCCCGAATAGCGTCATCATCCTCAAAGATATGTCCATCCTCGTCGCTAATACGGTAAATCTGGTTGGTTGCACGACGAACCAAAGTAGCCTGGTGAAGAATCTGGTATTTCGGTCACCCTCCTGAAGCCACTGGATCCGAGATCGCTGGCGCCAAAAAATCTCCTGCTGGCCGAGTAACATGTGATGCAAGGTCAAACTCTGCCTGAGAGACTGAAGATCAATACAAGAGAGACCGCCATCCCGATCCTCCTTAGACTGAAGATAAGAAATATCAGCTTCAACAGACTGCACCCGCTGCTGCAGGTCCCCCACCTCCCTACCATGCCATCTCCGGAGTCGTCGCTTCACAAGATCCAGACGTCGTGATAACCGATAGGTAGAGCTCCCTCTGACCGCCATACGCCAGACCTGGTGAATCAGAGTTCGAGCAGAAGGATAGCAAGTCCAAAGCTGCTCAAACTGATACGGTCCCGACAGATAACGGATGGCTCGGTAGATATAAGTAAAGGGCAATGGTCCGAAGCAATCCACGGAAGATGAGTAGTGGTAGCACGAGGAAAATGTTGAAGCCATCCAGAGGAGGCCATAGCCCTATCCAAACGCTCCCACACTCGGGCAGAGCCTTGACGGTTGTTGCACCAAGTAAACTGCGGCCCCGAGAATCCCAGATCCAAAAGACCCGCAGTGGAGATGAAAGAGCGAAACTCACTAGAGTTCGAAGTATCAACAAATCGGCAACCGCCACGCTTTTCCAAAGCGTTCATGATACAATTAAAATCACCAGCAACAAGAGTAGGAAAGCCCTGATCGAGGAGTGTAATAATCTCAGCCCACAGGCAGCGTCGCTCCCGATAGTCCGTGCTGGCGTAAGCACCCAAAAGCAGCCAAGGAGAAGCAGTCCCTTCGGAGACAACCAAGGCGACCTGCTGACGACAATAGTGGAAAGCATCAACACGAATGGATGGGGTCCGCCATAGAGCCAGAATACCCCCTGAAAGACCATTGGAGTTCACTGCATAGGAACCCCAAGACCGAGAAACCCGGCGCCGGAAACGAAGAAGACTAGGTCCCGACAGGCGAGTTTCCAGAAGAATACCAATATCAAAATGATGTAGCTGCAGGAGCTGAGTAAACGAGGAGTGAAATGAGGGTTTCGAGGCTCCTCGGACATTCCATATAAGAATTTTCATTGGTCAGATTGGCGTTTGTCTTGTCCCCCTACTTGGGACCCCATCATGTCCATATCAGTATGGCCTCCTTCGGAGGACATCACTGCCACAACTCCCTGGACAGAGCCTGATGGCAATGACAATATGCCCGGATCAGATGAAGCTGGCTGCTGAGACAGCTCCATATCCCCTGACCCATGAGAAGAAGGCTGAATCGCCTGTTTCAAGATAGAGACAGCAGCATCATGATCACCGCTATCCCGGGGTGGCAGATTAGAGCCACATATCACCTTCTGGGAAGGATCCGCACGACATTTGCCCTTAGCTTTGACTGCTTTGGGAGTTAATAAATAAGTGATTCGCTGATTCCGAGGGATACCACACATCACATATCTAGCACTCACTATCCATTATTTTTTTCTTAGCACTTCAGTGGCTTGCAACTTAGTATAGAGGGTTAGGAAAAGTCTTTGTACATCATCTTTGGTGAAGCAAATCCTATGTGAAGTGCATCACTTTTTTTTATTAATCTACATGAATCCTACATGGCTTAATAGGATGGAGTAGGAATACCATCTTAAATTTTGACGTGATATGCATTAATATTTATTCAGTTTTTTTTTTGAAATTTGTGTACAGACTTCAGTGCACATTTTCTGAATGGATATCGTAATTTTATAATTACGGTGTTGTAAATTTACAACTGAGATGTTATAATTTTTTTTGGCTTTCTGAATGGGTGTTTTAATTTCATAACTACGAAGTAAGTTTACAACTAGGGTGTCATCTTAAATTTTGACATGAGATGCATTAATACTTGTTCAGCTTTTTTTTAAAATTTATGTACACGTTTTCTAAGTGGGTATCGTAATTTATAACTATGGTGTCATAAATTTACAACTGGGATATCGTAATTTTTTTTGGCTTTCTTAATGAATGTCTTAATTTATAACTACGGTGTCGTAATTTTACAACTGGGTGTCATATTAAATTTTGATGTGATGTACATTAATATCCGTTCAGCTTTTTTTTTGAAATTTGTATATAGACAAATTTTCTGAATAGGTATCGTAATTTTATAACTACGGTATCATAAATTTATAACTGGGGTATCATAATTTTTTTTGGCTTTCTGAATGGATGCCATAATTTTATAACTATGGTGTCATAATTTTAAAACTGAGGTGTCATAATTTTTTTGATCGGAATGTTGTAAAGCTGTCTTAATATTTTTTAATGGGTGTCGTATGCATATGAACCAATAAAAAGAAAAAGTGTAGCCCACGTAGGATTTGCTGCACCGAATATGATGTGCAAAGTCTTTTCCATAGAGCTAACTATACGAAGATTTTAACTTTTTCTACAGCGAAAGCCTTCATAGCATGGATATTTTATCTCCCTCTGATTGATAAATTTGTACATTGAATTGATGAAATACAAAGCATCCTGCATAGCTTCCAAATCAGTACAATCACCCTAGGTGTCAGAGAGAGAGAGAGAGAGAGAGAGAGAGAGAGTTGCAAGTAGATCGCGGGTTGCTGAAGTTGCTAGTACTCTTTAAGGCTATGAAAAAGTCTTTGTACACCGTCCTCGGTGCAGCAAGTCCTACGTGGGCTGCACCGCCTCTCCTGATTGATCCACGTGGATCCTATGTGGCTGACGATGCGGAACGGTATGGCTCTGCTATGATGTTACGTTCTGATCGTGACGGCTATTAAAAGCGCTTCTCCTTTATTTTAAAATTATTGTGCAGATGAAAATGCCCTTTCCCTCCAGCCTACTTCTACTGCCATTTTTTCTTAGATTTCATCTGTGCAAGAAAAACTCTTTCTTCCCCCTCGCTCTAGCTTTCGGATGCTAAGGAATCAGTCTAAGGTTTGAGCAAGATCCTGAGCCATCGCTCTGGCTTTGGATGCTAAGGAATCAGTCTAAGGTTTGAGCAAGATCCTGAGCCCTCGCTCTGAGGAGTTCAGTCGGAAGAAAACTTCTGAAGAAAATGTCATCCGCAGTAGGAAGTAAAAAGTCCTTGTTCTCACTTTTTGTAAAGCTCCTTTATTACACCAACAATTTTTTGTTGTTAGAGGAAGTTAATGTGTGACCAAACCGTTTAATGCGCGGGTAACTTCCTTAGACCAAAACAGTTATGACATTTCGAGAGTCATAACTGTTTAGAGTTTATTGTTTTGTAGCACGAATGTCATACTCTTTTAACTAGGATGTTATACTTTATGAATTGGGGTGTCGTCAGAGTGTTTCGGCCTATATTCCCCGTTATTTCCTGTCCATATAGCTCTAGTGTCGTCATAAAAGCTACGACACCCCAGATTTATTGTTAAGACACCGTAGTTACAAGCCTACGACACCCGTGCTTATAACTGACCATGGAGAGAGTGCATGAGAATTGATATAAAGAAGAGGGGGGAGGGGCATTCTACGGAGGGCCAAGAGGAGAAGAGGGGGAGCGACTCCCCAGTTTAAACCTTAAGAGTCCCGGAATGGGTGTCGTCGCCTTAAAGCTAGGGTGTCGTCAGATGAGAGCTGGGGTGTCGTAAGAGCCTAAGTCGAGGATGTTGTTGGTCCCTGCCTTTTAACAGTCACGGAATGGGTGTCGTCTCCTTAAAGATAGGGTGTCGTCGTGCATGAGAGCTGTAGTGTCGTCATAAAAGCTACGACACCCCAGATTTACTGTTAAGACACCGTAGTTATAAGCCTACGACACCCGTGCTCCAAACAAATGCTGGAGAAAAGCCTCGCGACAACGCAGGAGAAAATCGGGAGTATTGCGACACCCAAGTTAAACAAATATGACACCTCTGTTATGCTCGGCCGAAAATCCTTCGCGACACCGCAGTTCAAACATCACGACATCCTAGCGACAATGCTATGACACCCATGCTTATAACCTTACGACACCTAAGTCGGGGATGTCGTCGGTCCCCGCCTTAACAGTCCCCGCACGGGTGTCGTCGCACTAAAGCTAGGGTGTCATCGGATGAGAGCTGGGGTGTCGTAACAGCCTAATTCGGGGATGTCATCGGTCCCCACCTTAATAGTCCCCGCATGGGTGTCGTCGCATTAAAGCTAGGGTATCGTCGCGCTAAAGCTAGTGTGTCGTAAGAGCCTAAGTCATCGGTCCCCGCCTTAACAGTCCCGGCACGGGTGTCATTGCCTTAAAGCTAGGGTGTCGTCACGCTAAAGCTGGGGTATCGTAAGAGCCTAAGTCATCGGTCCCCGCCTTAACAGTCCCGGCACGGGTGTTGTCGCCTTAAAGCTAGGGTGTCGTCGCGCTAAAGCTGGGGTATCGTCAGATGAGAAGAATTGGGGTGTTGTTAACAGCCTGGGTCGGGGATGTCGTCGTTCGCGACACCCCAGTTGAAACCTTACGAAACCCCAGTTGAAACCTTAAGACACTCGTTCACGCTTAGAAGAAAACTTTAAGACATCCCAAGATGAAATCGGTCGAAAAACAGTGACGACATCCAAGCTCCCTTATCCTTCGGTCTCAACGCCACCCTAGTACCAATGCTACGACGCCGCAGTTAAAACCTCACGACACCCTAGTACCAATGCTACGACACCCATGCTTATAACTGACCACGGAGAGAATCCCCGCGACACCCTAGGAGGAATTCGGCTAAAAATCCTTCACGACACCCCAATTGAAACCTCACGACACCCTTGGTATAAACTTATGATACCACTACGATAAATTTGAACTAGGCATGAATTTTGACGTCACCCTAGTTGTCGTCGCACCTTAAAGGTCCCTGTATGGGTGTCGTCACCTTAAAGCTAGGGTGTCGTCGCTCTAAAGCTGGGGTATCGTAAGAGCCTAAGTCATCGGTCCCTGCCTTAATAGTCCCGGCACGGGTGTCGTCGCCTTAAAGCTAGGGTGTCATTGCGCTAAAGCTGGAGTGTTGTAAGAACCTAAGTCATCGGTCCCCGCCTTAACAGTTCCCACATGGGTGTCGTTGCCTTAAAGCTAGGGTGTCATCGCGCTAAAGCTGGGGTATCGTAAGAGCCTAAGTCATCGGTCCCGCCTTAACAGTACCGGCATAGGTGTCGTCGCCTTAAAGCTAGGGTGTCGTCGCGCTAAAGCTAGGGTGTCGTAAGAGCCTAAGTCGTCGGTCCTCGCCTTAACAGTCCCCGCACGGGTGTCGTCGCCTTAAAGCTAGGGTGTCGTCGCTCTAAAGCTAGGGTGTCGTAAGAGCCTAAGTCGGAGATGTCATCGCCTTAAAGCTAGGGTGTCGTCCGATGAGAGCTAGGGTGTCGTAACAGCCTAATTGTGTTGTTGTATTTCTTCAAGTGAGGTGTCGTGTTTTTTAACCTTGGTGTCCTAATGCTTTGTCAGGATATATTGACATCTAAATCAATGGATATCATTATTCATGACTGTGTGCCTATATTTTCATAGACGATGCTGAAATTATAGATCGGAAAGAAATCGAGCACACTTCCGGCCGTGCACCTTTACCCATCGCTCCAAAAGCAGGGGTTGATATTGTAGTTCCTCAAACTGGAATGGAATTCAATTCAGCATATGAAGTATATACTTTCTACAATGGATACGCAAAAAGAGTTGGTTTTGGAATCACAACAGTGTGTAGCAGGACCAACAACAACAAACAACTTTGCTTCAAGCACCTGGCATGTTGGAGGCAATGAAAATCTAGAAAAACAGAGAAGATCATGAATCATAGGGATACTGGGAAAGTTGATTGCATGGCATCCATAAAAGCAAGACTGAATGCTACAAGTGGTAAGTGGATATTGGTTGAGGTTTCTCTAGAACATAACCATGGGATGTCCATAACATCAACTGGTTATCTTCGATCGCATAGGAGGATCAGCACACCAGAGAAGGCAGAGATCAGCAATTTATATGCCGTGAATGTTCTGACAACTCAGATATACTCTGCCATAGCAAGGAGAAAAGGGGGCAGAAGACAATTGGATTTCACCGAGAAGGATGCTCGTAATTTCATTTGTCGCGAACGTCAGTCTAAGTTGAAAGAAGGAGATGCTCAGTCGATGGTAATCCATTTCACCGAAATGCAACTCAGAAATCCCAATTTCTTCTATACCTTAGACCTCAATGATAATGGTCATCTTAGGTCTGTCTTCTAGATTCATCCAAGGTCAAGATTGGCATGCACATACTTCGGTGATGTTCTAAGCTTTGACTCGACCTACTTAACAAATAGATATCAAATACCTTTTTGTCCATTCGTCGGGGTCAACCATCATGGACAGTCCACCTTGCTTGGTTACGCATTGTTGTCTGATGAGAGTACTGAGACATGTAAATTGGTTTGTTAGTCATGGCTGGATGCAAATGGTGGTCAAGCACCTATTGCCATAATAACTGACCAAGATAAAGCAATCGAGGCTGCTGTTAAGAAGTTTTTCCTAACACACGACATCGATTTTGTCTTTGGCATATATTGAAGAAGATACCTGAAAAGATTGGCCACATTTGCACAGCAAATCCTAAATTTATGGTTGATTTCGATGATGCGATATATGATTCATTGACCATACAGTCATTCGAGGAAAGTTGGGCACATGTTATGGAGAAATATAAAGAATGCAAGGCTATAGATTGGTTCAATGTCCTTTACAAATGTCGGGATAAATGGGTTCCAGTTTACCTAAAGGATACATTCTTTGCAGGTTTGTATGTCATTGTCTTTCATTCATGTTCGCGTTCAATGCTTCTTTTTTTGACAAAATTATGTATAGGGATGTCATCTTCACAAAGGAGCGAGGGCATAAATCACTTCTTCGATGGGTTTATAAATTCGAAGACTACACTAACGGAGTTCATAGGTAAGTACGAAGATGCCTTGGAGAAAAGGTACGAGGCCGAAAATGAGGAAGATAATAGGACATTGCAAATGATTGCTTTCCTAAAGACATCATCACCTTTTGAGAGACAAGCTGCAGGAAGGTATACAAGGCGCATTTTCAAAAAATTTCAGAATGGGATCCTTGAAATGGCTATATCAAATACTAAATTGATCAAGGAAGCTGATGACTGTTGTGTATATTCTGTAAAGTCGTATGAAAGGATTGAAGTCGATGGAATCGGCAAGGAGATGATCAAAGAATATATCGTGTCATACGATAGAAATATTGAGGATGTTCAATGCCAGTGTCGATCCTTTTAGTTTAAGGGTTACATGTGTAGGCATGCCTTGTTGGTTCTTCATCAAAGCGACGTATTTCGTTTACCAGATAAATACTTCTTGAAGACATGGTGCAAGGACATGAAATACCAATTCGATGATTTCGACTGCAATACTGAAGGTTGTGATAAAAGTACATGAAAATCACGGTACGCAGTGACAATTTTTTATTTGAAATGTCCTAATATATGTTTTCGATAACATTATGTTATTGATTGTAGATATAGTTTGCTGAGTCATCGGATGATGAAGCTTGCAGAGATAGCCTCCATGTCTGAAGATGCATTTAATTTAGTGATGGATGGTCTAACACCTATATTCAAAATTATCGTGGATGCTAACTGCGTAGCTAAGCCAAGTACAGAGCTTGTAATTCATGATCCTCAGCAAATTAGGACGAAAGGTCGCCCAAGAGAGAACAGATTAAAGAGTGGAGTCGAGAGGAAGTCAAAAAGATTAAGGAAAATCTGGTCAAGGCAACCGTTGACGCTTCACCAATGCAAAATGAAGTAAGAGCTGCTTCAAGCAACAAGCAGACTTGTATGCAGTCAATTAATACCGGAGAGGACATGGAAAGAATTGTACCATCTTCCAAAACTTTGATGGACGGTTTGATGCTTATGTATTGAGTCAACTAATACAGTAGCACATATAAAACACAGGTGCCTTTTTCAGCCAAATGAAGTGCTCATCTCGTCTGCCAAGAGGATTTGATATTTTACGAATATGCTTGCACTGTTACGACACCCCAGCTCTCGCTTAACGATACACTCGCTTTAAAGCGACGACACCCATGTTCTCATGAAAGGATACCAATGGTTTTAGCGTGACAACACCCCAGCTCTGGGCTAACGACACCCTAGCTTTAGCTCAACGACACCCAAAAGGCAAAAATCCTACGACACCTATGTTCTCACGAAAGGATACCAATGATTTTAGCGCGATGACACCCCAGCTCTGGGCTAACGACACCCTAACTTTAGCTCGATGACACCCGAAAGGCAAAAATCCTACGACACCCCTGTTATCACGAAAGGACACCAATGGTTTTAGCGCGACGACACCCCAGCTCTGGGCTAACGATACCCTAGCTTTAGCTCGACGACACCTGAAAGGCAAAAATCCTATGATACCCCTGTTTTCATGAAAGGATACCAATGGTTTTAGCGCGACGACACCCCAGCTCTGGGCTAACGACACTCTAGCTTTAGCTCGACGACACCCGAAAGGCAAAAATCCTACGACACCCCTGTTCTCAATTTACGACATTCTAGTTTTTAATTTACGACATCATATATGAAAACTCAAGAAATTGTAAAGTAAAAAAGGCATAAATATGAATAAATCGAGGACAACCATGTTCTCAATATAAAATATTTGCATTTGCATTCAATATGAAACAGTGTTAATATGAATAAATTACATTAAATTTTTAATGAAAGAAGAATGAAAAAATTAAGAACAGTTTGTGACAAGGTCGTTGATCTTTTGGTTGAGGCCCTCTCTCAATATCGTCGTAGCTAATTATCGCCGGTATTCTCTTACTTCCTCTACCGTGAAATCCATCTTCATATCAGGATTGTCCCGTCGAGCAAGACATTCCATGTATCTCAGACAGTATAGGCCGCAATCCAGCGATCCGGCAGGTTGACTTGGGCAATCCAAAATCTCTTCCATCGGCCAAGTCATCACCTCCTCCTTATCGCAGTAGATATGGAATATATGGCCAAGAATTGTATGCCATTTCTTCGCATTGGCCTTGTACCTAGCGTTGTGTTTTAATGAATTCAGGTGCATGAATACCTTTCTTTCCATGTCGATAGCAACAAGATGCCAGTGCAAGTTATCGGAGTTTATTATGGTGAATAGAAACCGAAATTGGGCCTTATCTTCATCGGATACATCGTCAAATATCGAAGACCCTAATGATGCAGCGAGTTCATGAGGAGTTAATGGAGAATTCAGACACATAGCAGCTACAAAAACTGATGCAAAGATGCATTTATGGTATTGGTCCGGATGCTCTGTCCAGTTGCTCATCAAAAACTCCTGGCCGGCATCAATTATCTGCCAATGAAATGTAAACCGATTAATATAATTCTAAAATCAACAACTAAAAAGGTTTCTTGAGATACTTACATCATCTATTATCATATTATTGTTAATAAGATCTCGAAGACCTTTCCTTGTTACAACGCCACCTAACTTATTGGTATACACGGTCTCATCGGTTAGTCGTTCGCTCAAAAAAATTTTATAATAATTTGGTCATCTTCGACCGTTGTGCTGGGCTTTGATGTGCCCACTGTCTTCGACGACTTTCTAGGATGGGTTGTCTCATAAGAATATCCTCTAACCTTGGATGCCTTTCGCTTCCTCGGATCTTTTTTAACCCTCCTAACAAGAGAAGGCATTCCAATGATTTTTATGTCAACATCATCACCCTTGGGAGCAGGGGTGCCAAGTTTTTTATCGGATTTGGACTCCTCTTGGCCCTCCGTAGAATGCCCCTCCCTGCTCTTCTCCTCCTCTTTATTTTCAATCCCATGCTCTGTTTTATCATCCAGGGATTCCCCCTCCAATCTCTTCTCCTCTTGGTCCTCATCCATCTTATTTTCCTCATCCATCTTATTCTCCTCAGTATTTCCTTTAATAGGCTCGAGAAGACAGTCCAGGGAAAGCCCCTCCTCTGTCTTCCCGTCTCCTTTGTCCTCCTCATTTATTGCATTGCTTTCCTTTCTGAGCATGGAACTGAGGAGGCTCTCAGCAATGTGTCGCCTGTGCCTGAGCTCGTCGAGTTGATCCTTAACGTAGGCCAATTCAATCCTCAACTCGGCACAGCTTTCGCAGCGCTCTGTTGGTTCAGGCGATGCTACTGTCTGTTGACTGAGAAGCCAGCGCTCCTCTGATAGTGGTACTGGAGCTCCTTCCAACTGCAAAGCAAGACGATAACCAAATTAATATTAAGTAAAAATATTAACACATTAAGTGGAAAAATATGGTCAGAGCAATGAAGCAATGTATTAGCTTACCAAGTCGTGAGGCTGCATGTTAGCAACCCGAACCGACTGGATGTTCATTTGGTTATCATACCACTTCAACAGCCGTGGCAGTTTATCGGGATATGCTGGTGCTCTCATTGATGTATGCTCGAGGAACCACGCCTGAACATGATAATTTTTGGATATAAAAAAAATGTAATATTAATAAAGAAATTATACTAAAGACACTATTTCTGCATCTCAATAATCCTTACCACCAGCGCTGCCGAGCATCCGAACAGGGTAGGCTGCCTCCTAACCTTTTGTGCTCTCTTTGAGTGGACTGGCTCCTCGGAACACAATCAAGCAGCTACTTCTGGGAGAGCCAGAACAATCAGCTCCTTGAATGCCGAAGCCCAGTCGATCCTATCCAGTTGACTTAAGCTATCCAAGTGCTAGATAAGATATCGTGGACATCTCTGATTAGACTTTGGAGCCAAAAACATGGCAAACATGTAGGCGATCCAAAGTCTGATGGTGTCCTCGACATCTTTCTATACCTTAGATGATCGGAGTCGGAAAATTAACTTCTCCAAACCTTCTTGACGAAGATCTAAACCCCTCCAAATCGTTTGAACAACCTTCCGTTGAACAATTGGCTGGAGGTATCGATCTTCTTCCCATGAGCTGGAAGGCCAAGAATAAGTGCGACTTCATCGACACTGAATAGAACTGGCTTGCCACAGAAAATGAACTCGTCGCCTCCATTGTGACATCTTATGATGTCTACTAGCAGTCGCCCGTCGACTATGAAAGTCTGCATGTCGACGAAGGCACCAAATGAGGTCCTTCGAATAAGTTTTGTATGCTGTCTGGTAAACCCCATCTTCCAAACCTTCTGAACATATACGGCGGGCCTGCAACTATTCTTAAATAGCTAGGAAGCCTTCACTTGGGGGACTGGAATAATTTTCATGTCATCTGAAATAGGGGGTAAAACATACTAGTCAGCTGGGTGCCATTATGTATGAACTAGGGTGTCATGACATTTTAAGAGAGGATGTCATAATATCTTAACAAATGGATAAACATACCTGAAGGAGACACATCCTCATTCGAATGAAGAACGATGTCCTTACTCTTTTCCGCCATTTTCTCCTTTGGTTCTTCTTTGTTCGCGGTCTTCGTCCACAAACGAAAGCACTCATCTCCATGAATGAAGTAGATGGAAAAAAGAACTATGGAAAAAATTTAGAACACCGGTGGCTTCTCGAGCAACAAACGAAGGACCTCTAGGGTTCAGAAATTTTTTTATGCCGACCTCAGAGAAATATGAAAGGACACCAGGAGCGCCACGATCATATCGCCAATACGCAAACCCGTAGGAACCGGCCACGTTATGCAACTTTTCTCGAAAAGATGGCATAGCTGAGTTACTAGGGTGTCATCGAATTACAACTAGGGTGACGTCAAAATTCCCGCATAGTTCAAATTTATCATAGTGGTGTCATAAATTTTTACTAAGGGTGTCGTGAGGTTTCAACTAGGTGTCGTGAAGGATTTTCGGCCGAAATCCTCCTGGGGTGTTGCGGAGATTCTCTCCGTGGTCAGTTATAAGCACGGGTGTCATAGCATTGATGCTAGGGTGTCGTGAGGTTTCAACTGGGGTATCGCGGGGATTCTCTCCGTGGTCAGTTATAAGCACCGCTATCGTAGCATTGGTGCTAGGGTGTCGTGAGGTTTCAACTGGGGTGTCGCGAAGGATTTTTGGCCAAAATCCTTCTGGGGTGTCGCGGGGATTCTCTCCGTAGTCAGTTATAAGCACGGGTGTCATAGCATTGGTGCTAGGGTGTCGTGAGGTTTCAATTGGGGTGTCGTGAAGGATTTTTGGTTGAAATCCTCCTGGGTGTCGCGGAGATTCTCTCCGTGGTCAGTTATAAGCACGGGTGTTGTAGCATTGGTGCTAGGTTGTTGTGAGGTTTCAACTGGGGTGTTGCGAAGGATTTTCGGCTGAATTCCTTCTGGGGTGTCGCGGGGATTCTCTCCGTGGTCAGTTATAAGTACGGGTGTTGTAGCATTGGTGCTAGGGTGTCGTGAGGTTTCAACTGAGGTGTCTCGAAGGATTTTCAGCCGAATTCCTCCTAAGATGTCGCGAGGATTCTCTCCATGGTCAGTTATAAGCATGGGTGTCGTAGCATTGGTGCTAGGGTGTCGTGAGGTTTCAACTGAGATGTCTCGAAGGATTTTCGGCCGAATTCCTCCTAAGATGTCGCGGGGATTCTCTCCATGGTCAGTTATAAGCACGGGTGTCGTAGCATTGGTGCTAGGGTGTCGTGAGGTTTCAACTGGGGTGTCGCAAAGAATTTTCGGCTGAAATCCTCCTGGGGTGTCGCGAAGATTCTCTCCGTAGTCAGTTATAAGCACGGGTGTCGTAGCATTGGTGCTAGGGTGTCGTGAGGTTTCAACTGGGATGTCGCGAAGGATTTTCAGCCGAATTCCTCCTAGGGTGTCGCGGGGATTCTCTCCGTGGTCAGTTATAAGCATGGGTGTCGTAGCATTGGTGCTAGGGTGTCGTGAGGTTTCAACTGGGGTATCGTGAAGGATTTTCGGCCGAATTCCTCCTGGGGTGTCGCGGGGATTCTCTCTGTTGTCAGTTATAAGTACAGGTGTCGTAGCATTGGTGTAGGGTGTCGTGAGGTTTCAACCGGGTTGTCACGAAGGATTTTCGGCTGAATTCCTCCTTGGGGTGTCGTGGGGATTCTCTCCGTGGTCAGTTATAAGCACGGGTGTCGTAGCATTGGTGCTAGGGTGTCGTGAGTTTTCAACTGGGGTGTTGCGAAGGATTTTTGGCCGAATTCCTTCTGGGGTATCGTGAGGTTTCCTCTTGGGACGTCGTAAAGCTTACTACGGTAACCGGGTATTTGGCTTCCCGACACTCTCTTCAGTAATGGTTTCTTCTGTTCCTCATCCCCCAAAACTCAGCGAGGGGGGTGCAAACCTTCGTTTCCTGTGAGCGCCCACTGAGATGGTGGCCCGTGGCGAGTTTCCACGATAGGGGCACCAGAGTTGATAGCTCGGGCAATCGAAACACCCACCAGGAGTAGCTTAAATATGGATGGGGAATGCCATCGTTAATCACCTTTTCAGCTGATCTTCCAAAATTTTTGGATACTGAGATGGCTTCTAGAGGCGAGGGGCGATCGACTGAACCACCAAGCAAGGGCGTCAATGGCCGTGGGGGGCCCCATGGGAACCGCACCACGGTAACCGTCGATGGGGAGGTCTTTGCGTCGTCGCTTGCAAACCGCAAGCGACTCCACAGGGCGGCCAAGCAATACCTGGCCATTTTAATGAGAGAGATTGAGCTCCTGCATCGGACCAACAGCCAGCTGGAGGGGCAAGTAGCGTCCCTCCAATGCCAGATCACCGAGTTAGCCCCGCAGCGTGGGGGGAGCTCGGCAGCGCCCGAAGAAGATGACAAGCCCAAGTGAGGGCTCCTGTACTTTTTTCTTTTCTTTTCTTCTTGTTTTTCTTTGTGTGATGAATTAAAAGAAATTTTAGTAACTTTTGTGTTTGCTGCCAGACCGAAGGACAATGGAGCTTGGATGTCGTAACTGTTTCGATCGATTTCATCCTAGGATGTGGTAAAGTTTTCTCCTAAGCGTGAACGGGTGTCTTAGGTTTGTAACTTGTGTTTCTTAATAATTCAACTGGGGTGTCCTCACTATTTTTCGGCCGAATTCATCGTGGGGTGTCGTAGGCATTCTCTCCATGGTCAGTTATAAGCACGGGTGTCGTAGAATTGGTGCTAGGGTGTCGTAAGGTCTCAACTGGGCTGTCGCGAATGATTTTTGGCTAAATTCCTTCTTGGGTGTCGTAAGGTTATAAGCATGGGTGTCGTAACGTTGTCGCTAGGGTGTCGTGATATTTGAACTGCGGTGTCGAAAGGATTTTCGGCCGAGCATAACAGGGGTGTCGTATTTGTTTAACAGAGGTATCTTATTTGTTTAACTTGGGTGTCGCAATACTCCCGATTTTCTCCTGCGATGTCACGAGACTTTTTTCCAGCATTCGTTTGGAGCACGGGTATCGTAGGCTTGTAACTACGGTGTCTTAACAGTAAATCTGGGGTGTCGTAGCTTTTATGACGACACTACAGCTCTCATGCGCGATAACACCCTACGTTTAAGGTGACGACACCCGTTCCATGACTGTTAAAAGGCGGGGACCAACGATATCCCCGACTTAGGCTCTTTCGACACCCCAGCTCTCATCTGACGACACCCTAGCTTTAAGGCGACGACACCCGTTCCGGGACTCTTAAGGTTTAAACTGGGGAGTCACTCCCCTCTATTCTCCTCTTGGCCCTCCGTAGAATGCCCCTCCCCCCTCTTCTCCTCTTCTTTATACCATTCCCATGCTCTCTCTTAAGGTTTAAACAAGGACTTTTTACTTCCTACTGCGGATGACATTTTCTCCAGAAGTTTTCTTCCGATCGGACTCCTCAGAGCGAGGGCTCAGGATCTTGCTCAAACCTTGGACTGATTCCTTAGCATCCGAAAGCCAGAGCGAGGGCTCAGGATCTTGCTCAAACCTTTAACTGATTCCTTAGCATCCGAAAGCCAGAGCGAGGGGGAAGAAAGAGTTTTTCTTGCACAGATGAAATCCAAGAAAAATGACGGTAGAAGTAGGCTGGAGGGAAAGGGCATTTTCGTATGCACAACAATTTTAAAATAAAGGAGAAGCGCTTTTAATGGCCGTCACGATCAGAACGTAACATCGTAGCAGAGCCATACCGTTCCGCATCATTAGCCACGTAGGATCCATGTGGACCAATCAGGAGAGGCGGTGCAGCCCATGTAGGACTTGCTGCACTAGGGGCTGTGTACAAAGACTTTTCCTAAGGCTATATATGGGAGAACCTTGCACCGAGTTGCATCAACTCCTAGGCTTTTCGGTGCAGCTATTTTCAAGTCTAATGTTGAACATGTCGACCTAATTCACTCTTAAGTAACGAGCATGATTCCATTCAAAATTTCATATAACCGTATTTTACTGAAGCAAAACTCTTAGGAGTCAAGCGTTCAACAGCTGAAAAAAATTCAAACACGCTTATGTATGTGAAGGACCTTGCACAACTTACAGGCGTGCACCTTTTTACGTTCCAGGCTTCATGAGCTTTTGTTGTGGCATTGCTGATGGATATGACCATTCCATTGATGGTGCTGGTATGAGATACATCTTATGTTATGTTTGTAATCTTAAGAGAGAGAAAGGCAAGCCAAAAAAACCAGAAGGGAAGAAAATAAAAGAGACAACTGATGCATGACAAACAACATTATTTGACTAATAATCACACTAAAACATTGTAAAGTATGACCAAGAAACTGGCAAACCATCAAACCTTACAATTACCAGCATAAATCAGATATTTTTCAAAGCACAAACTCTTGCATGCATGGATGCATGCATGCAAGTTTGTATGTATATATGTATGGATATATAAAAGGATTTATTACTAATAATTTTTTGTTAATTAACTGATGTTGTGACATGTTACCAACGTTAGATAAATGATATGCGTTCCTTTTTTTTTTTTTTTTTTTTTTAAGGAAAAAACGGGCGATCACACCAATCTAGCGTGAGTCAGCCCAGATATATCAGAAAATAAAAGCTGTTTAAGTACAATGGGGCAGGAGTCCCCCTGTTTCCATATCCAAAAACCAGAAAAAAGGGCCGCAACACCCGCAATCCAATCAGCTACCATGTTGGCCTCGCGATAGACTTGCCGAATCTGATAGAAGGTGACCCCCCTCAAAAGAGACGAGATATCCAGAAGAAGATGATTAGTCGGAGGGAGATCACTACCTTCCTGTCGAAGCCAACGAATGACCGTAAGAGAATCCCCCTCAATAAAGAGACTCTGAGCATGAAGGGACCGAACCGCAAAAGAAATCCCGGCCCACGCCGCATACAGCTCGGCCATAGGAACAGAGGAATCAAGGAGACCAAAACCTCCTGCCGCCAACATACCACCATCAGCACCTCTAATAATAAAAGCAGAACCAGCGAGTCTTCCCCGAACACTCCCATCAAAGTTGATTTTGATATACCCTGGAGGGGGGCTCCCAAGAAATAAAAACCGTCTGCCGGTTCGCTACCGAAGTAGCAGGGGAACCCCAGTGTCCAGATATATCAAAATCATGAGCAGCACGAGAGAAGGCAGAGTAGAAGGATATAGCTATCCGAGCAGTCCGCTGAGGGGGAACGAAGTCATCAGTGAAGACCATCTGATTGCGAGATAACCAAATCTGGTAAGCTGTAGCAGCCCAGACTGTACCCCGCTGCTGGTTATTCCTTCTGATATCACTGAGGAAAGAGGACCGCGGCGAACTGAAAACATCCTCACAGATCTGATAACCCACAATCCTCCAAATATGTCTAGCTTTAAAACACTGAAAGATGGCATGATCAATAGTTTCATCCGCCTGACCACACAATGGGCATATAGGCTGAATAGCCACACCTCTACCAGAAAGCAAGAAACAGGTAGGGAGACAATTCCACTCAAGCTTCCAGAGAAAGAGCTGCAGCCGAGGGTGGATTGGGAGCTTCCAGATCCAAGCGGTTACTCGCGATCCAAGAGACTGAGACCTAAAGATAGGCAAAAGATCCCTGGACGGAGCCCTCGTAAAACAAGATCTCCTCCATAATCTGGTATCGTCAATCCTACTATCAACTAGAGGGATAGATAAAATCCGGCGGGCAAGTTCCACACCAAAAAACCGCATCACCGTAGTAATGCACCAAGAGCAAAGGTCCTGGGAAATCAGATCAGAGACTCTCATATGACTGGTGACCTCTGAACTGATGAAAGTAGGCCACTTCTCAAAAGGAAGATCAGAAAGCCATAAGTCATGAACAACATTCACCCCAGTTCCATTACCAATCATCCATGAGATATTATTCCTGATAGCTGGCAGACGCCACTGACCTCCTTCCAGAAGAAAGAATAGGTCCTTGAAAAAGAAGAATAGGTCCTTTAAACCCACTAGCTTACCTGCTCGCCACTAAAAGAAAAGAAAAGAGGAAAAGAAAAAAAAAGAAGGCTAATGCAAACTACCGCATGCTTACACATAGGAGGCATTAGTCAAAATTTTTTGGTGGATTAATCATATGGGTGGATGTGTCACGATCCAAACCAAAATGAGTGGACCCTATCTTGATCCACGTAAGCCTCAAATAACCTGTTAATCACACATAAATAATATCAATATAGAAAATTAGTATTCATAACACATATTTGACAAAAGGATAATGCACCATGTACACATATACATCCACTATAATTACATACTCAGATCACATATACTTATGAGATCTTTCTGTACGGTAATTGTAGAACTCTACATATACTACTATGATATATAAAAGAAACATCTTTTGTTTAGTTAGCATAACTTGGAGCATGCAAGATATAAACTCTAGCACTGCCAAAGAGAAGACCTTAAAAGGGATGCAACTTATTTACCTGATCAAGGGTGGACCATAGAAAACACGCTGCATGGAGTGAGATCGCACTTAGTGAATAGACACTATCAAATTTATCAGTTTTCATGATGAAAATTTATTAGCATATACAAGATTGCCTATTATAATCATAACCACAATAGGATCAACACATCCAATTTAATGTATTTACCATGATGTGTCATGAAGGAAATTCATTGAGATTTATGATGCTTCCAATGTTGTTAATATTTTTTTTTTGCTTCATATGGTTATATAGCTGGTATGTTTTAGTTATTACCATGGCCATAGCTTTTGGATATCATAATCTTTTGCATAAATAATGTTTAAAAATCTATTGAAGGCTAGCTTAAAAAAAAAAGGAATTATGCATTCATACATTAAAGCTACATCAATTAGTTGGCAGAAATTTTTCTCCAAAAAAGAGTCATGTTTACAAAACAATAGACAATTTGTCAACTTTCTTTTCAAAACATTTGCCTATTATAATCATAACCACAATAGGATCAACACATCCAATTTAATGTATTTACCATGATGTGTCATGAAGGAAATTCATTGAGATTTATGATGCTTCCAATGTTGTTAATATTTTTTTTTTGCTTCATATGGTTATATAGCTGGTATGTTTTAGTTATTACCATGGCCATAGCTTTTGGATATCATAATATTTTGCATAAATAATGTTTAAAAAATCTATTGAAGGCTAGCTTAAAAAAAAAGGAATTATGCATTCATACATTAAAGCTACATCAATTAGTTGGCAGAAATTTTTCTCCAAAAAAAGAGTCATGTTTTACAAAACAATAGACAATTTGTCAACTTTCTTTTCAAAACATTTTCTATATAACTTCCTGTAGCAATTCAAGATCTTATCCAAATGACTAGTCAGACAAAGCATTATTTAGGCTCTTTAATCTTATATAAGTACCCATGATCTCTCTAGCATATGATTGATATGGGACTAAATACTTACTAACATAGGCTCTTTTACATACTTCACCGTTCAAACCATAGCATCTTTGCTAGGATAAAGGTTCACATCCAAATTTACATTTAAATCCAATCAAATTCAATTATAAGCACGTAATGCCCATCTACAGTGTTTCATAGTCTATATAGGTCATTAACTAGCTCTTGTGTTGGGCTTGGCTTGTGATAGAAATGGTATTAAAGCTTAGATATAAGATCCATAAGGTTTGAAACTTAAAAAGCATGTATAGATAGACACCTAGAATTTGGTGTATATTAAATAAAATAACCATTGAAATAGTAAATCAGTCCTATATTATTTGAGCAATTTAGAAATTATATGACTGCGAGTATTAAAGATGGTCAATATGATTGGTATGATACTTGAAAATGGGCATATCTAGAATAATTTTATATCATCTATCAGAGTGGTACAATGAAAGGCAACTCATAACATTACAAGAGAACAGGAGAATTGCGACGCTTCTTGGCGACGCTAATGTACCATCACAAATTTGTGACTAATTTGCGGCGCCTAGCGATGAAAGACGATGAAAAAAATAAATAAAGAAAAAATAATCAATAATGACACATTTAGCGATGGTCATCGCTAAATCCTCGTTTGCTTTTGCGGTGCCTACATAGGCATCACTATTAGCAATGCAGAATTAATGCGTCACTAAATTTTCATATATTTTGCTTTATTTTTGTGACACCTAAACTTGCGTCACTAAATTCTCATTTATTTTTGCTCTATTTTTGCGATGCTTGGTTAGGCGTCGCTAAATCCTCGTTTATCTTTGCTTTATTTTTGCGACGTCTAATTAGGCATCGCCATTTAGCGACGCATCTTGATGTGTCGCTAAATCCTTGTTTCTTTTTTCTTCATTTTTGCGATGCATGTTATGCGTCGCTAAATCCTCGTTTATTTTGCTATTAACGACTCGGTTGTAAAAAAAATTGGGGTCACAAAATATCGAAAAAAGAAAGCAAAATGGGCTGAGAATTGTTACCATCAATTGCCGAACATATGAAAGGCAGCTTAGAGTGCGAAGGGACTGGAGACTATGCTGCTCCATAGTTCTCATTACCCGCAGAACTCCATGGTCAAGTAAATAAAAAGTTGCCCCTGTCCATCTAAATTGCCATTTTCTTCCAAGAACATGCTTAAATTTGAGTTCTTCTAGTGCTAGTTGGAGAGCATATCTTCTGAATATAAATTCAGTTCATAATAGCTTCAACCTTTTAGATGAATTTGCATCATTTTTGTGCAGAAACTGATTCATATCAATACTCTTTAACCTCTAGCAGTGTATATTGATCTGGCTGTCATCAATAAGCAATATCTATGATTTTAAATATATTTCATATTAGACCCATTGCTCTGGTTTCTTCATCTTGTCAAAGAGGGGAAAAATGAAAATAAGTTAGGCTCCATTTTTCACTGATTATCAGGGCTCTGAAGTTCTATCTGTGATGGTTCTGAAAAACTTTCATTTTCCTGAAAGTCTCTCTGTACCAGTCCTAGATGTTGGGTTCAACTATGCACCTTTTTATTATTTCTTTTTGAAAATAGAGCCTTCATCCCAGTCATTCAACTCCATCATGCAACCCCCTTATGCCCTTATACAACGTTCATATGCCCTTTAAGTTGCCATTACTTCATGGTACCATCCACAAAAAACCAAAAGTATCATAGAAATTGTCATGTTAGAAGATGGATTAGACATAGGTCTCAGAACAAGGATTTTGGTATTATGGAAACACAAAATTATACTTCTCTTTGATATATCTATATTGTGGTGATTCAGAGGCTTAGATCCATAATCTCTCTGTATCATGAGACAAGAAAAAGACAAAATACACTATGGGCTGTGATTCATTCACCGCAAGGCAAAGTTTCCAACTGCTGTGGTTCCAACATGCTTAATTGTAATATGAGACAACTTATTTAGCTTCAGAGGTATAGAACTGTGCATTCCATAACCTTTTAATTTTATTACTTTTCCTCTATAAATGTTTGGATGAAGTGATGCTGCTGAAGCTAAAAGACCAGTAATTCAGTTTAGATGCAGCCCAAAGCCAGGTTTTTGGAATTTCCACACGGACATGTCCAAACTGCAAGTTATCCTGGTACAAGCTTTTCTCTTCTAAACCTCCTTTGTTTAACTGCCGTCAAAATCCCATCTGAAGTCCATAAACTTATGGAATGGTGTTACTGAATCAGCCTCAGTCCTATTTCACAAGATTAATACTTCTGTTGCAATAATTCAGTTTACAGCCTGAAGACATGATATTGGGATCACTGATGTGTTCAAATTTCAACTTATCCTGTTCTAAGGTTTCTCTCTTCTAAACGTCAATGACAAATTTTTAAAATTCTAAGTTATCCTGATTGCCGAACTTGCTGTTTTAAACATCCCCTGTTTCAAGAGTGCTACCGGAGTTTGAAGTCTGAACTTATAGAATAGTGTTATTGAATCAAGCCCAATCTTATTTCACAAGATTAAAACTTCTGTGCTGGGAATTAAGTTTAGATCCAGCCCAAAGACATGCTAATGGAATCTTCACACTGATGTGTTCATATTGCAAGCTATCCTGAACCTCATTTGTCTAACAAGTTCTTAAAATTTTAAGATACCTGATCACAGGATTGTGTGTTTTAAACCCCCTTGTTTCATGACTGCCATCAGATTCCCAACTGAAATCTGGACTTATGGTGTAGTCATATTGAATCAAGCTCAGTCCTATGTCACAAGTTTAGTGCATCTGTCGGGTCTCCATCCATCAATTTGTTCGCATGCAGCTATATTGTGTGATTTGCATCCATTGGGAGGCAATGAGGTAATTTAATGAGCATTTTCAGAACAAACTCTTAATCTTCATGTATTTAGATGCCCTCCAAATCTTTTGTTACAGAGAAGCCTCATCTTAGCTTAAAAAAGAAATTTGGCTCCAACACTAGCAACCAAAGTAAAAGTGGATTTGTCTGATAATTATCTACTTTTTTTTATCAAGATGTCGGTCTAACTAGATCCATGTCAGTTATTCGGTTCATTTGAACTCTGCAAAATGTCGCTTCCACCGTGGGAAGCTTAACGTTGAAACTGACAGGATAGGATCAAAAACTTGGTTACTTTTCAATCTCTTAGATAAATGAATGATTCTGACTACTGTTATTCCTGCATGAATTGTATGTTAAAATATCAATTGTCAAGGATCAGAGGAGATCCCTATTAATTATTCTATGTTAGCTTCAGTGTATTGTTCCAAGAGGTCTTGCCCACTAAAATTTTATCTTCATGCAAGCATTCATAATGCACATACTTCTAGCTAATTCCAACTACTATGTTCATTGTTGCCAACTTTTGTGATACTGACCTCATGAACATCTTTAGGTCCTAGTGCCCACTGTTTTTCTGTGATTCACCAATTCATTGCAGGGTTTTATTTTAGAGAAGAGACACATAAGCAAACAACTTCATTGCAACTTCATTATGCACATGGACTGATTTGAATATAAATCCTTTCCTTTATCCCTCACATGTACTTAAAAATGATTAGAATTGAAACTGCCAGGCATGACTGCCCGGCTCATGCTCAATCTGATACATAATGAACTGTTGGCAATAAAGTACAACTCAACTCAACTCATCTAAGCCTTTTCCCGTTGGCAATAGAGTAAATAATCATAATTTGTAAAGGAACAAATCACAGTCAAATATTATGACAACATGATAGGAAAAACTATAATTAATTGACATCACAGCATGTATGCAAAAGAAGCATACGCCAAACATGAGAAAGTCGAGTTACACTGGTTCCACCCACACATTGAAAGCAATGGAGGAAATCAGTGCAATCATGTAGGAAAATGAATACATCCTGCTGGTCAATGATGCTTCTCAGCCACTGCCACCATAATGGAAGGAAGGGGAATCAGTTTTCTCCACTTCTTTGAATGAAATTACTCAGATCAGAAGGACAAAAGGAGAATGGTCTTCCAGAAACCTCAAATGCAGGCTGAGGGAACTCATCAAGTCCCCCAAAGTTACAGGCATTGAAGTTCATAGGAGAGAAACGGCCACATCCATCATCAACACCTTTAATATTGAGACTCCGAACATCATCCAAGGTGCTGCCAGCAGAGTTATAGTCCACACATCCCACCATACCATTCATTATTTCATTGCCCTGCACTTGTTCTGATGTTCCTGAAATCTTGGTATCATCCACTGGAAGAACAGGTGCATGGCCCTGGAATAGAGCAACATGACCAAACAACTTATCCTTCCTTGAGAATGTTGTTCCACAGGAACATAACCATTTGTCGGAACCACAATGCTTCTCATGAGTTCTCAGATCCGCAATAACTGAAAACTTCTTGATATTGCATTTACTGCAGGTTAAGCTCTTGTCACAGTGGCTTCTCTTGTAATGGTTTTTCGCACAGAGAATCGTCTTAAGAGGTTGGAACTTCTTGTGCTCCTTGTTCCTCTTACACCCCACAAAGGGGCATGAGTACCTCTTTATAACTGCTGGTTCTGAGCTTGATTCCTTATTAGGCTTGGCAAGGGCAGCTGGAGTCTTGTACTCATCCCCATGACCTCTCATGTGCATCCTTAGGTTTGCATCTCTCTTGAATCCTTTCCCACATATCATACATAAGTGGGTATGTGGTGCCAAAATTTCCTCCTTTTTGAGCTGCAAGACTTCATAAGAACCAGGGGGAAGGTTTTCTCTGTCAATGTCATCATCACAATCCTTCACATCATGGTCTTCAACAGGAATGGACTCAGTTCCATTACCCTCACAACTTTTCAGACATTTGATCAGCTCATCACCTTCATTCCCATGACCATTCAAACCTTTGATCAGCTCACTGCCCTCATGTCCATGACTATTAAAACCTTTGATCCGCTCATCATATGCTGAAGCCTTGGGTACCTCCATACATATGACCTCATTCTGCTGCTGACCATCATTTAAACCACAACTAGTGGGCACACCAGTGATGCCGCCAAACTGACCAACTGAAGGAGAAGTCGAGACATGCATATTCTTGATAGGAGGAAGAAGAGATCCTGCTGTTGAGATCAACTGAATTATAATGCTAGTTAGATCTGCTGTCACTAGCTGCTGCTGAGCCACCATTTCATTAGCTCGGCCGGAGAACTGACCTTCCCGGTTAACGATAGACCAGACTGTATCTTGAGCTTGGTGGATCTTTTGCTCGAGGAAGGACAGGTTGCTCAGTATCAATCTCGGGTCCCAATCCAAAATTGCATTATTGACATTTGTACTAGGTTTGAACTGATTTGCGCTGTTTACCAAAGGCTCTTTTTGATATAAGCTTTGAATTTGTGGGTCTAAAGTTAGGGGAAATTCTGGGAAGGTTTGCTCAGATGTACCAGCATAGCATAGATTGGTGGGGATGCATTGAATGAATGGCTGGCCTGGATTGAAATTTCTTGATCGGTCTCCCATCGTTTCGGCAGAAGACATCGTTGCCAATTCTGAAATTCTTCTCAGCTCGGGATCCATTTTCTCTGTCAATAACACAACAAATTCAGCTTCTTAATCCAAATGTTCCCTTGAAAAGTTTACTACTGCTTGCTTCAAAGACCAACTTAAAGCCACATCTCTAACAAATAGTCAAAAAACGTGATCCATTATTAAAACCAAAGTTTTTTTGTTTTTTTTTTTTTTTTTTTTTCCATTTTCTCAAAGGAAGCCCCAGGCCCCAAATTTCTAAGAAAACTCCCAACCAAAATTGAAAGGCACCCAAAACGTTTTTAAAAACATCCTTCAAAAGGCTCCCACAAATAAATCCCGGCATCCGAAACCCCAAAATTCAAATCTTTCACAACACCATCAAAAGCAAACCCCAAAGCTCCCGTTCTTCCATTAGAATTACAGGAGGAAAGCAGTAAAAAAGAAGAGTAATTATAGACCACGCCAGATAGATTCCAATAAACAACTAAATCTACAATTCGTGAAGTAGAAACTCGATTATACCGTAAAAGAAACTTTTTTGAGACCCAAACCATTCAAAAACCCTTCCTTTAATATATCAAACGAACGCCCCAGACCCAAATACCAAAATCCCCGGGTGCCCGCAAACAGAGCATCTAAAAGCTCAAATTTTTCCAATCAATCGCCCCAAAAATCTCACCTTGCTCCCATTTCAATCACTAAAAAGCCTTAAAGAGAATCCAAGAACAAGGAAAATTAGGACTTACAGAGAGATTCACCGTATTTTGAGAAGCAATTAGGCCTGGAAAACCCGACTCCGGTCGATGCCCTCAGGAGTTCCACTCCATCTCCCATCTGACGCATTCATATCCAAATTCCGGTCTCCCCGTCTCAGTCAATCTTTGTTGGCGTTTAACCTCTTATGTGCTTTTTATTTTTTTACCGCGTTCGAGAGGCAGAATGGGGTTCCGAACGGTGATAGGGTGCTCCACATGAACTTTTGATTTAAACTCGCCTTCCATTGGTGCTATTGAATAAAGAAACAAGTATGAACGTGATTTTTGGTTCAATGGTTGGCCATTGGAATACTTTCCCTATTTAAGTTCCTCAACCTCTGTCAAGATGTTAAACAGCCACAAAAATCTTATGTTTTTTCATGCACACAAATTCCTCCCCTTCAAGTCATTCTTTTCTACTTCTTTATTTACTTCTATGAAATATCTTTATACATTGCCTTTAGTACAGCAACTCCTATACTGCATCATCCGTAGGATAGAGCTCCGAACAGTGATAGGGTGCTCCACACGAACTCTTTGATTTAAACTCGCCTTCCAATGATCTTATTAAATAAAGGAACTAGTATGAACATGATTTTTGGTTCGACGGTTAGCGATTGGTATACTTTCCCCATTTAAGTTCATCAACCTCTGCCAAGATGTTGAACAGCCACAAAAATTTTATGTTTTTCAAATTCCTCCCCTCCAAGTCATTCTTTCCTATTTCTTTATTTATTTCTATGAAATGTCTTTGTACACCGCCTTTAGTACAACAAATCCTATACTGCATCATCAGTAGAATGAAGCTCCGAACGGTGATAGGGTGCTCCACACGAACTCTTTGATTTAAACTCGCCTTCCAATAATATTATTAAATAAAGAAACTAGTATGAACATGATTTTTGGTTCAACGGTTGGTGATTGGTATACTTTCCCCATTTAAGTTCATCAACCTCTACCAAGATGTTGAACAACCACAAAAATCTTATGTTTTTCCACACACGCAAATTCCTCCCCTCCAAGTCATTCTTTCCTACTTCTTTATTTACTTCTATGAAATGTCGTTGTACATCGCCTTTAGTACAACAAATCCTATACTGCATCATCCGTAGAATGGAGCTTCGAACGATGATAGGGTGCTCCACACGAACTCTTTGATTTAAACTCGCCTTCCAATGATATTATTAAATAAAGAAACTAGTATGAACATGATTTTTGGTTCAATGGTTGGCGATTGGTATACTTTCCCCATTTAAGTTCATCAACCTCTGCCATGATGTTGAACAGCTACAAAAATCTTATGTTTTTCCACACACGCAAATTCCTTCCCTCCAAGTCATTCTTTCCTACTTCTTTATTTACTTCTATGAAATGTCTTTGTACACCGCCTTTAGTACAACAAATCCTATACTGCATCATCCATATAATGGAGCTCCGAACGGTGATAGGGTGCTCCACACGAACTCTTTGATTTAAACTCGCCTTCCAATGATATTCCTAAATAAAGAAACTAGTATGAACATGATTTTTGGTTCAACGTTGGCGATTGGTATACTTTCCCCATTTAAGTTCATCAACCTCTGCCAAGATGTTGAACAGCTACAAAAATCTTATGTTTTTCACACACGCAAATTCCTCCCCTCCAAGTCATTCTTTCCTACTTCTTTATTTACTTCTATGAAATGTCTTTGTACACCGCTTTTAGTACAACAAATCCTATACTGCATCATCCGTAGAATGGAGCTCCGAACGGCGACAGGGTGCTCCACACGAACTCTTTGGTTTAAACTCACCTTCCAATGATATTATTAAATAAAGAAACTAGTATGAACATGATTTTTGGTTCAACAGTTGGCGATTGGTATACTTTCCCCATTTAAGTTCATCAACCTCTGCCAAGATGTTGAACAGCCATAAAAATCTTATGTTTTTCCACACACGCAAATTCCTCCCCTCCAAGTCATTCTTTCCTACTTCTTTATTTACTTCTATGAAATGTCTTTGTACACCGCCTTTAGTGCAACAAGTCCTATACTGCATCATCCGTAGAATGGAGCTTCGAACGGTGATAGGGTGCTCCACACGAACTCTTTGATTTAAACTCACCTTTCAATAATATTATTAAATAAAGAAACTAGTATGAATGTGATTTTTGGTTCAATGGTTGGCTATTGGTATACTTTTCCCATTTAAGTTCATCAACCTCTGCCAAGATATTGAACAGCCACAAAAATCTTATGTTTTTCCACACACGCAAATTCCTCCCCTCCAAGTCATTCTTTCCTACTTCTTTATTTACTTCTATGAAATGTATTTGTACACCGCCTTTAGTGCATCAAGTCCTATACGTCATCATCCGTAGAATAGAGCTCCGAACAATAATAGGGTGCTCCACACGAACTCTTTGATTTAAACTCACCTTCCAATTGTATTATTAAATAAAGAAACTAGTATGAACGTGATTTTTGGTTCAACGGTTGGTGATTGGTATACTTTCCCCATTTAAGTTCATGAACCTCTGCCAAGATGTTGAATAGCCACAAAAATCTTATGTTTTTCCACACATGCAAATTCCTCCCCTTCAAGTCATTCTTTCTTACTTCTTTATTTACTTCTATGAAATGTTTTTATACACCGTCTTTAGTGCAGCAAGTCCTATACTGCATCATCGCTTAGTCCATATGCATACGATATTCATTAAAAAATGTTAAGAAAGTTTTACAACATCCAATGAAAAAAATTACGACACCTCAAGTTTAAAATTACGACACCATAGTTATAAAATTATGACACCCGTTCAGAAAGTCAAAAAAATTACGATACCCTAGTTGTAAATTTACGATACCTAATTATAAAATTACGATAAAAAAAACGTGTATATACACAAATTTCAAAAAAAAGCTCAACGAGTATTAATGCACGTCACGTTAAAATTTAAGATGACACCCCAATTGTAAACTTACGATACCTTAGTTATAAAATTAAGATACCCATTAAGAAAGTCCAAAAAAAATTATGACATTCCAATTGTAAATTTACGATATCTTAATTATAAAATTAAGACATCTACTCAGAAAAACGTATTTGTACACAAATTTCAAAAAAAAGTTGAATGTGTATTAATGCACATCACATCAAAATTTAAGATGGTACCCCTGTTATAAATTTACGATACCGTAGTTATAAAATTAAGACACTCATTCAGAAAATTAAAAAAATTACGACATCCCAATTGTAAATTTACAATACTGTAGTTATAAAATTATGACATCTATTCAAAAAACATGCATGGCAGCTTGTACACAATTTTTTTTTAAAAAATTGAACGGATATTAATGCATGTCACATCAAATTTAAGATGGTATTCCTATCCATCGTATATGTAGGATTCATGTGGATCAATAAAAATGAGTGATGCAGCCTATATAGGACTTATTGCATCAAAGATATGTACAAAGACTTTTCCTTCTACTCCTTGTAATTTTCTCATAAATTATTTGACTTTTTTTCTTGTCCCTTAAATAAAAAAAACGCCCATCAACCTCTATGTTTTCTCCTATGTTGCGGATTATACATTATTTTTTCTTAGTATTTGCCTCACCATAATTTATTTACTAATTTATAAATATCTAACGATACTTTTATTGCTTCATGACATCATTATCTCAAAAGTATATCCACGTCCCATGACAATAAAATAGTTACATACCATGATTTCTATATTACTTCTGTCAAAATCTGTAATCAATTGGAGAAGATTAACGTTCTTTTTCTTCATAAAAACTTTTAACAATTCATTGTAGTAAGATCTTATAAAAAAATGGCAAAATATAAGAGAGTACGTATTTAGATTCAAAAAGTAAAACAATATTTGGAATATAATGTTTTAAACTTCAAAGTGAAGTTTGGAACTATTGAGGTCTTCAAACTAAACTGAGTAAAAACCTAAACGAGATAGAGAAGTGAAGAGCTTGCCAATATAATCACTAGACAACCAATCGAATAGACTTTATGTTCCTATTTAACAAAAAATTATAGATAAATTAATACTGAGTATATATTTCTTGCCATCAAGGATGAGATTCATTGCGAAAAAGATTTGAATTCCGTGCCCAAAATTTAATGAAACAATTTGATTTAATAAAGGTGTGGTATAAGGACATGCATTAGATAATATTGGCTCAAAGCATAAAAAATGATTTGATAGGACGATTTCCTTTGGCATGAATACTATATCAATGATATTAAGGATTGTGGGTGAACACTTTAAAATATGCAAGCTTTAATGGATAATAAATTTACAAATATTTTTTTTACGTTTCTAGTTTATCTATTAAAACTCTACATCTTTATATTTATTTACCCATTCATTCATTTATTTGATATCAAAGAGGCATGACATACGGGGAGGCAAACAGATTTAAAGAATTTATTCATGATAATTGAGATGAATATAATTAATATAATAATAACAAAGTAATTCAGGGTAAAATTGTTTCCGCATAAATTGACTGATATGACAGGCGATGGGCCCTATCTCTGGGCTATAACCTGCCAACTTCCGTACTATGGAGTCCATTCTTCGAACCTTGGCATGGTTATGCTATCTCTCCAAACCTCAGCAGGATCGAGCTATATCTCTCCGAGCTTCGACAGGGCTGAGCTACATTTCCTAACCTTGGCAATCCGAGCCTTAGCCCGTGCTGAATATCTCGGCTATCATATCACTGAAATCTTGAAATTTCTTTCCAAAGCAATCCTTCATGAGTGAAAACTGGGGGCTGATATGGCTCTCCCCTATGATCCATGGAATCACGAATCCCCTGTGCCAATTCAACTATATCATCTCTCAACTTCCACAATAGCCTTATGAAATCAGGTAACAACTTACCTAATCCACTCCTTATAAATATTGGCTCCCAAGAGCCATGAGGGAAGGACTGGGTGAAAACTCCAAACTCCCTCTTCTCATATCTGGAGTTGTGGATCTGATTTTGACTTGCGGGGATCGCCCACTACCTTCCTTATGATAAGATGCTGTTTTGTAGGTCCCCAAGGATGGGATAACACAATCCTGACGGTGTTGCCACCTCATCCCCAAGTCAAAAACAAAAATTTGCAGCAACACAAAGTATTATTAGATGTCATCTTTGGGACAAAACTAGATAATGTGACATCTGGTATTGGCTAGGTAATAAGAAAATAATTAATATAACAATAAAAAGAGTATTATTACATATCATTTTAGAGAAACACTCAAATCAATGTCAAGATTGGTAGAAGGAAATAGGTCATCTTAGGCAAGGCCTAAATAATGTCCTACCAATTAGAGACTATCATTTAAGCAGTTATTGGAAAGATGAATTTTATAGCAATGTTATAATATATTTAATAAAATCATTATCCAACAAGAATGATAATTTCAATCCTTGTTTGCAAAAGGTGAAGTTAAGGAATTTCTCTTAAAAAAATTCTCTTATCTTTTAACATATAACAATTATATTTGTATGCATTATAAAAATAATATTTTGTTATGCAGGAAGAAAAAAAAATTTAAACTGCGATCAGCATACTAGATATAGTTGTTGTATTAACAAATCAATGTACATGCTTGTAAAAGCAATTAGAGCAATGGATGTTATTTTGGACCATGGAGCCTGAAGGCATCAACTTGAGACTTTGCCACCTCTTTTTCAAGAGCCAACTCCGGTAATCACAAAATAATAGGTATTTTTTTGGGCCCATTATGCTATTTATTTATTAAGAAAATTGATGAAGAGATAAAAAAAAAATTATATGGTCTTTATTGATTTAGAGAAAGAATATGATAGAGTATCTAGAAAAACAATATGATAGATTTTAGAGAAAAAAGGAGTTACCAAAAGGTACATAGAATTGATAAAGATATGTATGATAAAGCAATAACTATTGTTAAAACAATAATAGGAGAAACTAATGAGTTTTCAAATACTGAAGGTTTACATCAATGATCTGCCTTAAGTCCATATCTTTTTATATTAGTTATGAAAGAATTAACCAAACATATTCAAAATGATATCTCATGGTATTTGTTATTTGCATATGATATAGTATTGAGTGATGGAACTAAATCTGAAGTAAATGCTAAGCTAGAGATTTGAAGAGAAGCTTTATAATCTAAAGGTTTTAATATTAGTAGAACTAAAACTGAATACATAAAAATATAATTTTAGTGGGAGTAAAATATAACTGAAGAAATAATGAAGATTGCAAGCCAAAAGATATTAAGGAGTGAAAATTTAGGTATTTGGGATTAATTATTCAACAAAAAGGTAAAATAGGTGAAGATATGATAATAGAGTTAAAGCAGGATGGATTAAGTGAAGGAGTGCTTTGAGAGTATTGTATGATCGATGCATCCTATTAAAATTAAAAGAAAAATCTTATAAAACTGCTATTGCGCTAGCTATGCTACATGAAACAAAGTGTTGGGCAATATTAAAACAATATGTGAATAAATTAAGTGTAATAGAAATGCATATGTTAAGATGGATATATGGTAAAACTTTAAAAGATAGAATTAAAATAAACATATAAGAGAAATGATAGGAGTAGCCCCAATTGAAGATAAAATAAGAGAAAATCTACTATGGTGGTTTGAACATATACAATGTAAACCTTTAGATGCTCTAGTTAGAAAGAGTGATCTTTTAATTATTCATGGTAAGAATAGAGATAGAGATAGACCTAAACTAATATGGATAGAAATAATTAAAAAGTTATAACTAATTGTAATTTAAATATCAACTTGGTCCTGAATAGAGTAGAGTGAAGGAAGTAAATTTATGTAGCCGATCTCATGTTGTTGAGAAAAGGCTAGATGAGTTGAGTTGAATTGAATTCTTGAGCCCCACTTTCATCAACTTAATAAAGTAGGGGAGGGTTTTGACCCTTTGTTCTATTTTTTTTTTATAAAAAAAATTGCCTTCTTAGTGGAGAAAGCGGATAAGATAAAAGTTCAGGCGGAACAATAGAATGATGGCAAGACTGTTTCAACCATAGTTGTTAAAATCGGACCGGATCAGCCGGTTGAATCGAGACCCGTAGGCCAAGCCGGTCCAATTCTAACATAAAATCGGATATGTAAGAGACCCGGAATAACCCGGCCAACCCGTCCGGTTCACTCGTGAACCGGTCAACCCGGTCTGAACCGGGTCACGGGTTTATCAATACCGTTTCAAATTTTTTGTCTTTGGCATTTCAAATTCCTGAGAATTTATGACAACTTTTCTTCGTTCGGATGCTCGCATGTTTTATGGAGAAAGAAGAAGGAGATCATGTAAAGAAGAGCATTGATGAGAGGAGAATAAAAAAAGAAAAAAAAGATGAAAATATGAAAATTTTATAAGAATTAAGATGGAAAAGTAGAGACATAAAGAGAAAATGATAAAAATAAAGAAAATTTGGATAGAAATTTTTTTTTTTTTTTGAGAAAAAGATAAATGACTAAATGAGTATACATATTGAAAGTAAACAAATTTTAGAGATTAAATAAGGTACCAAAAAAGATTTTTTTTTGAAAAAAAAGAAGATTGTAAAGATTAGTATTCATATGTTTATTTGATTAAAAAATAATTTTTTTTTATAAATATATTTTTTATATTAAAATAATTGATCAATGGTTCAATTGATGACTCGATGGTTGAACCAATGATCTGGTGACCCAAGTCCTTCGTTGGGTCAATGTTTGATCCGGATCTAACAACTATGGTTTCAACGTAGCCAGATAACGGGAAAACGAGGAAAGTGTGTGGAAATGAGTAGGTCGGGACAAATTCAATCCCATGACATCAGCTGATCGCCAACGACCAATTACACGCACAAGGAAGGAAATTAAAAAAAAAAAGAAAGAAGGGAAGAAGAAGCGAAGGAAAAATGGATAAATTACTTTTTCTAAAATATTTATTTTATTAAATATTTTTTAAAAAAATTTGCATAAAATAATTATATATATATAAAGCAAATTTGATTACATTTTGAATGTATTCAAATATAAATTTAATTATTTTTTATTTTAAATTTATATATTTCATAATTTTAAAAGATAAAAAAAAGAATGATAAAAATGAAATAATTTTGAAATCGGTATGGATCAAACATGAAAAATTGATCAAATACAAATCTAGCTCATTATACATTATATACTATAATAAATCCTTCTAAATGCACATTTTACTTGCAACAAATATTTTTTAATCCTTTTATATTGGATTGACAATTTAATATTCAACCATTATATTTATATACATAGCATCAGTTTTCTATACTTGTTTATACCATTTAAAAACAAAAATATATAATATTTATATTAAAAAGTCTTAATCTTTTGGTTTTTAAACAACCTTTACTAAAGTAAATTATATGATGTCATTCTTTACCAGGGTGAACAAATCTTTTAAGTCAAGAGGTGGGTAAGTTTAGAGCTGCGAGATTTCTTCCTGGGAAAGCAAGGAAATACCTCGCCTACGATGGTGTTAAAGCCTCCCTCGAATGGCACCCAACTCTTGCCGTGGTGTACCAAACATAGGGCTCCGTTTGGGGCATACGATAGAATAAGATTAAAAACAAGATAGAATAAGATTAAAAACAAAGTTTAACAACAAACTATTTTATTTTATTTTTGATAGAAGATAGAATAATAAATTAAATAAAACAATTATATATATATATATTTAAAAAAATAGTAGCTATTGTTGGAATGAAGGTAAGAAAGAAAAAATATTACCTATTTTGATAAGACAAATTATTCTTTCTTTTATACAATTAATCATTCTGTGAGACAAAAATTTTATCATATCCATATATAAAACAAACATATCCTATCTTATCTTTCATATAATCTGGTGCACCAGAAAAAAATTTGTGAAGAAGCGAATAAATAAATATCGGTCCAAATTTATATCTTAGCTAAGCTCCTTAGCTCATGTCTAATGTGGAGGGGGCCAGGAGGTATTTTGAAACAAGTTAGATGTCTTCATTCTAGAAAGGAAAGCGAATGTGCTTTCCAGATTCGGAGCCTAATTTGAACAACTGAGTCTCATCCTCGGCTTTGAGAATTTATTTTTTAGTATGAAAACTACGGTAATGTAATCATTGAGGTTCTTTGAATTTGTAAATATTCTCTTCAATCTCATAATCCTTTTTCAACAAATTTGCGATTTTTGTAAGGAAATTTAAATTTTGTTTTCCTACCTACATCCTAGCTTTATCTGATCTCTCACAATTTCGTTCACCTTCTTCATCTTAATAGTCTACGTTATACCTAACGCATGGATGGTCTATGACACCTCTGGGTAGAAGAGATGCCTTTATCAAAAGGAGAACGACTTTATGTGCTGCCACCAATGGATAAGGATGGCTATTGGCTGCATGCCTATGCGGATGCCCGTGTCATGGCTCAATAGTCGTAGTGCATTTTGCATGCATGCCTACACAGACACAGCTTATGAGGATGCTCGATGCATGCTTTCTACACCAGAAACAGTACAGAAAGACTTTTTCTTCGTCAAAAGTTAGGTTGATTCGGCCAACTTAAGAGAGCTGCAGCCCACGAAACACACGTGGGCATTGCACTTTTCTCCAGAATTGACAATCATAGGGAATATTATGTCAAATTTTGGGACAATCTTTCAAGAGATTTATTGTGTAGCCTTAAGATTGATAGGCTTGTTTCATCATGGAGTACTTACGTAGTCTGAGATATTGATTTGTGTAGTTTTGGTCAAAGAGAGGGAGAAGCAACTTGTTTGATCCATTGGGCTCGGACATCTCACAAAAGACATCTCACAAAAAATAATAAGAATATCAAAGAATTTCAGAAGTAAAGTTTCAAGAACTTTTATTTAATTCAGTTTAGAAATCATTTCTAGTCGACAGAAGAAAAAGGTTTTTCTTGAATAATAAAGAAATTATATTAGAATGGAACTTATGCATGAGTTAGATACGAACTCCTATATAGAGAATTATGACCTCCAAAATTTATATTTTGCAATCAGGTCCTTGGTGCAGCTGATTCTACCGATCTCAAACCTCATTCAAAGCTATTGATGTGGCCAAATTGGTTGACAAGAGGCTTGAGGATGTCCTATATCAATTAAACTCATAGACTTTTATGTTTACTTTTAATTTAGTCATTATGGCCGTAAAAAATTAAGGTATAAAATCCTAAAATTAGTTAAAGTACTAAAATTTAATTTATTTTAGAAAATGTCAAAGATTCGATGAAAGAACTTTTGATCCGGCCCGGACATTGACCCGGTCAAGGGCTTGGGTCACCGGGTCACTGGTTCAACCATTGGATCACCGGTTGAACCATCGATCAATTATTTTAATATAAAAAAATATTATATTAATAAAATTATTTTTTTAATAAAATAAACATATGAATATTAATCTTTATAATCTTCTTTTTTTTAAAAAAAATCTTTTTGATATCTTATTTAATCTCTAAAATTTGCTTACTTTCAATCTGAGTACTCCTTTATTCTGATTTAACTTTTTCTTTAAAAAAAAAAAATTAAAAAAAATTTCTATTCGAGTTTCCTTTATTTTTATCATTTTCTCTTTGTCTCTACTTTTTCATCTTGATTCTCATAAAATTTTCATATATTTATTTTTTTTATTTTTTTTATTCTTCTTTCATCAATGCTCTTCTTTACATGATATCCTTTTCTTTCTCCATAAAATTTGTGAGCATTCCAATGAAAAAAATTATCATAAACTCTCATGAATTTGAAATGCCAAAGACAAAAAAAATTGAAACGACATTGATAAACCCGTGACCTAGTTCAGATCGGGTTGACCGGTTCACGAGTGAACCGGATGGGTTGACCGAGTTATTCTGGGTTTCTTACATATTCGGTTTTATGTTAGAATCGGACTGGCTTGGCCTCCAAGTCCCGGTTCAACCCATAGTTGTTAAAACCGGACTGGACCAGCCGATTGAACCGGGATCCGGATGCCAAGCCGGTCTGATTCTAACATAAAATCAGATATGTAAGAGATCCAAAATAATCCGGCCAACCCGTCCGGTTCACTCGTGAACCGGTCAACCCGGTCTGAATCGGGTCATGGGTTTATCAATGTCATTTTAAATTTTTTATCTTTGGCGTTTCAAATTCCTGAGAGTTTATGACAATTTTTTCTTTGTTTGGATGCTCTCAAGTTTTATAGAGAAAGAAAAAGGAGATAATGTAAAGAAGAGCATTGATGAGAGAAGAATAAAAAAAAAAGATGAAAATATGAAAATTTTATAAGAATCAAGATGGGAAAGTAGAGACAAAGAGAAAATGATGAAAATAAAGAAAACTCGAATAGAAATTTTCTTTCTTTTTTTTTTAGAAAAAGATAAATAAGACTAAATGGATACACAGATTGAAAGTAAGCAAATTTTAGAGATTAAATAAGGTATCAAAAAAGATTTTTTTTTAAAAAAAATTATAAAGATTAGTATTCATATATTTATTTTATTAAAAAATAATTTTTATTTATATAAATATATTTTTTATATTAAAATAATTAATTAATGATTTAACCGATAATCTGATAGTTGAACCTGATCCGATGACCAAGTCCTTAACCAAATCAATGTCCGGGGTCTAACAACTATGGTTTCAACGTAGCCAGATAAGGGGAAAAGGAGGAAAGCGTGTCGAAATGAGTAGGTCGGGACAAATCCAATCCCATGACGTCAGCTGATCGCCAACCACCAATTACACGCACAAGGAAGGAAATAAAAAAAAAAAAAAGAAAGAAGGGAAGAAGAAGCGAAGGAAAAATGGATTAATTACTTTTTTTAAAATATTTATTTTATTAAATATTTTTTAAAAATTTACATAAAATAATTATAGTATATATAAAGCAAATTTAATTACATTTTGAATGTATTCAAATATAAATTTAATTATTTTTTTATTTTTAAATTTTTAAATTTCATAATTTTTAAAAGGAAAAAAAAAAGAATGATAAAAATGAAATAATTTTGAAATCGGTATGGATCAAACATGAAAAGTTGATCAAATACAAATCTAGCTCATTATACATTATATACTATAATAAATGCTTCTAAATGCACATTTTACTTACCACAAATACTTTTTAATCCTTTTACATAGGATTGACAATTAATATTCAACCATTATATTATATATACATAGCATCAGTTTTCTATACTTGTTTATACCATTTAAAAACAAAAATATATAATTTATATTAAAAAGTCTTAATCTTTTTGTTTTTAGACAACCTTTACTAAGTAAATTATATGATGTCATTCTTTACCAGGGTGAACAAATCTTTTAAGTCAAGAGGTGGGTAAGTTTAGAGCTGCGAGATTTCTTCTTGGGAAAGCAAGGAAATACCTCGCCTACGATGGTGTTAAAGCCTCACTCGAATGGCACCCTACTCTTGTCATGGTGTACCAAACATAGGGAGCTAACAGCTCTCAAAACTTTAAGCTAGGATGACAATTCGTCGCATATCAGACATGAAAAGCATCCCGAATCATGATACTTAATTCAAAAAAGGCAATAACTATATATCATTCAAAGTTCATAACTTTAATACAATCCATAACTATAAAGTTTAGGCTACAAGCGCTACATACAAACATCACTGGGTTACATGATGTGGGATAACCGATGTGGGATGTATTTCTAATAGAATTAGTAAAGATTAAATGAACAATTAAGTGAAATAACACATGCATTACTCATTGTTTAAGAACTAGAAATTTTATGGAGGGGACTTAGAAGACTAAACAAAGTTTGAATTTAGAATTTAAACAAAGTAATAAAGAAGCGGATCTTTGTGGTTAAGAAACCACTCATATTAGGGCTAAGTAAATCTAATAATTGTAGATCTGAAAGGATTTTAAAGAGGGTTCTCCCAGCAATTAATAAACTTAAGTAAAATCGATGCACTTAAGGAAGGAACTTAAGGATGACAAGGGATTCCACCATATTGTAAGCTTCCGTACCTTGATTTATGATGGGAAGAACCTGCAACTTTGGAACCATGGAAGCCGGAGATCCTTGATCGGTTGAAAATGGGCTTGAAGCAAAGTGGGGAAAGGAGGATAAAATGTGGATGATATAAATAGACACCAGGACTCACGCCTACCCTCTCACAGGGGATGCATCTAACAAGCAGGGGATTTTCTCAAGAAAACTTCATTAATCATCCTCTTATACAAAAAGCCAGGAGCTCTTTTTATAGACTACCAAGCACTTACACCATATTATTATTAGAGGAAGAAGATCTCGGCCAGCGAAGAGAAGAATGTGGGGCGTCCCATGATTTGTGGAGGCGGTTTCCAATGTGGGCATCCCATGATTTATGGAGGCAGTTTCCAATATGGACATCCCTTGATTTATGGAGGTGGTTTCCAAAAAGAGATGTGCGAAGAAAAGAATGTGGGGCATCAATGTGGGCGTCCCATGATTTGTAGAGGCAGTTTCCAATATGGACATCCCTTGATTTTGGAGGTGGTTTCCAAGAGGAGACGTGCGAAGAGGAGAATGTGAGGACTTTGACTTGATTCAAAATCTTTCTATTCATTGGGCGATATTCCTTATTGATATGGCGTGATGATATGGCTTCAATGTTGGTGACTTCATGACCATGCACCCATTCTTCTTGTACTAAACCAGATTAGGTTTTTGGGCTGGACTCCTTTTGACTCAATTGCAATAAAGAACTTAAACAAGACTCAATCAAACAAATACAGTCAATTGAAATAAAATTGCTCAAATAAAAAATAATACAGGACTAAAACTTAATTTAATCTTCCATCCATAAAGAATCCAACTGAAGTTGTTGAAGCCTCTTCTTGAGCCTGGTGTCCGCACCAATTCTCTCTGGGTGGGAGGAACTCGACCCTGTTGAGTAAGGATCAATCTGTCCATGATATTTCTCTAGTAAATCTGGTGCAATTTGTTGAAGATCCTCTCGGGTGATCCAGGAGTCCTCGGATTTAGGTTGGCCTTGCCAATGAACCAGGTAAGGTTGATAGCCTTTATTTCTGGTGGTAATTGCCTGGTCATCCAAAATACGTTCAACTCTATCTCTCTGGTTTGGTGAAATTGCTGGTGGACACTCAGGTAGGGTTTCACTCTCAAAGGCAGGATAAGGCCCAAAAGGCTCACTAGGAATTAATGCAGGTTCTTTGTTGTCAGCTCCCCCTCCTCTCTGGGGCCACCGACTGCACACCTCCACACTTGTGGTAATCGGATAGAGTTTTACTAGTCTTTATGTAGCGCTCCATAAAGAGCTAGAGAACCCCAACTAATTATCATAAGTGGCAGACACACGAAAACACATCCTGTTAAAAACTTTTCACTTTCATCTCAATTATATACACAAATCACCCAATCAACATTAAGCATCAACCTGCTCAGATAATATTTTTCATGACATTCCTCAGGCAGTTTACAAGATCACATTCACATTCGACATTAAAATCCTAAGTGCACACATCATACTCATAATCTTCTCCAAAACATAAGTCTCGTATTCATATCCAAAAAGGTCTAAAACATCATTACATCCCACTGTACACATACACATATACAAAATACAATTATCAAACCACCCTCTCTCAATATACAAGGCTAGCATTTAAACACTCTTGCATCCAAGCAAGCTTCACCAGCTAAGGGTCCTGTCCTGCTTATCTTGTGATCCTGGCAGAAATACTCACTGATCTGAAAGAACATTTAAATCATAGAGGGATGAGACCTAAGTCCCAGTGACTGGATAACCATCTAACTATGGAGAAATAGAGAACCATTACCTCTTAATTTCAATCGTATGCTGAAACTATTTAACTTGTACAACTCAAAGTACATTTTTAACATGATATCAGATAAAATAAAATGTAGCTTATTCTTCAAATAACATATCAGTACTGGAATACTCTATAATAACTCTTCACTGAAAGATAACTCATTAAAATAAAACTTCATGCATTACAATATGAAGATATGCATTCTTTATCTACAACCCAGACTCCCATCAGGATCTGCTTGCCCACTGGCATCTCAAGTAAGATCTCCCTCTCGGGATAACTATTTGGCCCATTGGCCCTTTTTATATCACAACATATGCTTTTAGATCTCATGATGCTGGGCTGTGTGTGTAATGCCTCTGAGGTACCACCCTACAGTCGCCCTTCTGTAGGTGTACTCTCATCGGGTGCGTGACTAGCAACAGGATCCCCGCACAAATAGCACCCCTTACCCGTGCGGTTCACCTGGCAAAGTGCTTTGTTCCTTAACCCTGGAACCTCGGGTTTTCTCTCTGCCCCCACGGGCTATATATAGTAATCAGCTCCACTGAGCTATGATTCATGCCCCCACGGGCTGCTCACAACCAGCCCCACTGGCCTGGTTAGGCATGCACTCACCCCTGATTCTGGGGTTCATCGTACGATCTGTTCGCAAGGAGGTGCCGGCTCGATAGTAGTGTGCAATGCTCATGCTACAGTACAGTCTAAAGGGTGATCAGCCCCCTAGCTGCCTGATGCTCAGTATGACTCATACATCATTTGTAAAGCTTTATCATGCAAATATGCCATGTATACATTAAAAATTCCCTCATTGAAACTCATGCTTATGTGTTTATGCTCAAAACTCATTTATCAGATTATCATATACTAGGTTCTCATTTCTCATATTTAAAACATACATAATACTCTGCTAAACATACATACCATAACTAGGTATAAATCTCATTATACTAGCTCAAATTAACCTCTCATTGCTAGATGAGAAATCCACTCACCTTAGTAGGTTACTCCTCGACTGGTACAACTGGTACTCAACTCTGGTATTTCGGCTCCCTGGAATAACCCTCTTGACCTACGTCAACATACAGATACAATAGCTATTAGGATTACCTCCACACGAGGTTTTCCCACGAACCATGCATGCATACATGATCTATCCTCTAATATCTCATTATTTTCTTCCACCCAATCTCTACTCAAGATTACTTCTACTATTACCTCAAAATACACTAATCTAAGAAAATCTAAAGTCATACAAGATCTAGGGAAGCTATAGCTTACCTGGAGTCGAGCACAAACCCCAAGCTTCCCTTTCCCTTTCTCTTTCTTCCTCCTTTTTCTTCTTCTTCTTCCTTTTCCTCTCTTTTCTCCTCTTCTTCTTTCTTTCTTTCTTTCTTTCTTTTCTCTGGCTGAACCCACGTTCCCCTTTTTCTCTAATGACTTGGGGACCAAGTCATAGGAAACTTAAGGGTTAAGGCATGCCAAATCTCCCTTTTACCCTCACACACTCTTAACACACACTTTTTGGAAAACACGTGGCTCACTTATAACCATGCTATTTTGCCCTTATATTTTCTTTCCTAAGTTGCCCTTAACACAATTTGCAATTGACATCGGAGCCTTTTCCCCTTTTGCCCCTGATATAGCATTTTTTTAATAGATTTATAGCCCAGATCATCCTTTTTCGCTTAAATCTATACTTTTATGTAACATTTCTAAGAAAAGACTTTACCATCTTGAAGAACTCGATTTTAGAAATCCAACGGTTCAAACGGCATCCAAATCGGACTTGAAACGGATTAAATATGAATTTCTCAAGATTTAACTCAGAAAAACCTGCCGTCGCGGAGTCGGCTCGAACAGATTGCGAGTCGGCTCGAGCAGAAGTAGGGGTCGACTCCAGAAAAGTAGGGTCGACTCCTGAAAGTAGGAGTCGACTCCAGCACTGTAGGGGTCGACTCCTAAGCGTGCCGAAAGTTTAAAAACGTGCCGGAGTCGACTCCATCAGAGGAGTCGACTCCAACCACTAAAAACGTCATTTTTAGGATAAAACTCAAACTAAACTTGATTTTTCTTGTGATTTAAACCCATTAAACTTAAGTCTCTCAATTTCTCAAATCAGACTCATTAACATTTAGAAATATACTTATTTACTCCAAAATTTCTTCTCTTTACATTTATCAAAAGGCCAACACACCCATATTCAAGAAAACTTTCTGACTTTCATTTTAACTGAAAATGCCATAGATTACAAGGTTTTCAGGATGTTACAATTCTCCCCCTCTTAAGAAATTTCGTCCTCGAAATTTAGCTAGATATATTTTCAAATAGATGGGGGTACTTAAATCTCATCTCATCCTCTCGCTCCCATGTAGCCTCCTCTTTTTGATGATTTAACCATTGCACCTTAACTAATGGAATTCTTTTACTGCGGAGCTGCTTAATCTCCCTACTCAAGATCTTCACTGGTTCTGTTGCAAATGATAAATCCCCCTGTAACTCTATAGTCTCAGACTGAATCACATGAGAGGAATCTGGCACATACCTCCTAAGCATTGATACATGAAATACATTATGAATCTGAGATAACTCTGGAGGTAAAGCCAATCTATAAGCTAGTGTCCCAACTCTTTCCAGAAT
>UESW01001335.1:8872-277874 GCA_900491605.1 Calamus simplicifolius | reverse complement strand
ATCAAATCTTGCAAGTGGATTTTGAATCCGATACGTCAAATAAGTTAAGTGGATAAGTCTCAAGGATAATAACAGCCAATTAAATTATATTGTCAGTATTTAAATTTAATTGGTGGATATCTGTAATCTTAACGTGGGGAGATAATAAGTATTTAATATTAAGGCTTGAAAATATAAATTCGAATATGATTAGGAGTACAATTATAATTCTTTAGTAGAATGAATTATAATTTACATAATTAAATCCTAACCCGGGATAGGATTAGGAGATTTAATTACGTGGGAAGTCCTTTTCATATTTGCCTATTAGGTCCCTGTTGTAGCCCTATAAATACCCTCTCAATTGGTTGCTAGGGTTAACGCTTTTGAGAAAAAAGAAAAGCAAGAAACCCTAGGTCGGCCAAGAGAGATCCCACCATCTTATGAGAGAAGCAGGTATTTCGGAATACGACGGAAGGCCAAAAGGTTGAGGTCGAGCAATCAAATCAAGTGTTCCAGCGTTCAAGTCTGAAGGTATAATCTTATACTCATAGATTAGAACGGTAAAAGATTTTTGCATTACTCATATACACTATAACCGTGATCTTGGGGGTATTCCGCGCTCCCCAACAGTGGTATCAGAGCCACGACTGATACTGTATATGAATAATGCGGCCATGTTCTCCATTAATCGGAATATGCATGCATGGGATGGATCGTGCTTGCTGCTAATGTTATTTTGCAGGTTTCTATCCTGTTATTATGGTCACGTGAATGTATGTATTCTGATTTAATATTGCTTAGATCTGTTTTGTGAACTCCGGTTTTAAGGAGGCTAGGATCATTGTAATATTTTATAGCATGTATGCTCCGATTTTTTGAGAGCTTTGTGTTTGTAAATACGTAGCATGTGAACTCCTATATGGAGGCATAGGATTTTTTGTAATCTGGTGCGGCTCCATGGAGGAAGATGACCTGCTGCACGTTGCAGGATATGATTCTAAGATGAATCGGATAAGATATGATTCTGAGATGAATCGGATAAGATATGATTCTGAGATGAATCGGATGAAGATATGATTCTAAGAAGAATCGGATGAAGAGATGATTAGAATCGGATGAAGATAGGATTCTAAGCAGAATCCTTGCAGATAAGATTTCAAGGAAATCCATTGCAGATAAGGAAATCCGATGCAGATAAGATTTCAAGGAAATCCGTTGCAAATCACGATTCTAAAGGAAAATTCAAAGCGCGATGGGATCGGAGGTCGATCCCCGCTGGGGGCCAGCCCCCAGACCCCCGTATGCGAAGCGGCAAATCGTCGAGCAAAGTAGCAATCATGGTGCGACAGAGATCTTCATCTGCGTGGAAATTTTGACCATAATAACAGGGATTTTATTTATCTTGTTTATATTGGTTATGTTGCATACTTGCTTGATTGTTTATCCTTTTGTTCTTATGTTTATAACTAGGAGAACATGGTTAATTGGATAATCACTTGCTGTTTGTGTTTATAAGATAATCAAACACAAGTTTATAACCCTCAAAATATTGTTTAAATAACTAAGTGGGAGAGGGAATTAATCACATTTAAATCCCATGGTCCCATCACTTGTTTATTGGTGAGGTAGTTAATTTCACGTGTTAGCATTAGTGCTTTCCTCCCCATAGGATGAAGTTGATTGCCAGCTCACCAAGAATAATCCCTGGTAGTTGTTAATGTTGGATTACCTCTCCATCTGAGGGATCCACCATGGGACAATGGATCTAGCATTGAGTGATGGTATACACTTAGGTATAAATATTGGTATCCTCCCCATCGGAGTCACTACAAATATTTATATGACCAAAGTTAGCCAGCTAATTAATTTTACTTGGTATGTTACCTTTTACCTAGATAGTAAAATTAATAGGTTTTATCTGTCTAGATAAATGATGAGTAGTAGACGTCCTCCCATCGAGGCATACTATTCAAAATGTACTAGGCTGCTGGCGAATTCTATTATTATGTAGTGGTTGAGGGGCCCTACTTATAATTTTGAATTTAAAGTTTATTGCTCATTTGATGTATGAATGATTCTCAGGATTAAAATGTCTTCTTTCAATCCACTTGCCATGATACTCAAAGAAAACAAATTGACCGGTCCTAATTACATTGATTGGAAAAGAAACCTGGATATAGTGTTAACTGCAGAAGGGTACAAGTATGTGCTCACTCAGGTCTGTCCCGCAGAGCCCGGTGAAGGGGCTTCAGATCAGGAGTCCCAAGCTTACCGTAAGTGGGTTAAGGCTGATGAGATGGCGCAGTGTTACATATTGGCATCTATGTCAAATGTTCTGCAACATCAGCATCAATCTATGCCCTCTGCCTATGACATGATGATCAACCTCAAAGAAATGTTTGGGGATCAGAGTCGTGCAGCTAGGCAGACTGTGATGAAAGAACTGATGAACACTAATATGGCTGAAGGAACTCCTGTCAGGGATCATGTTCTAAAGATGATTAGCCTTCTGAACGAACTGGAGATCCTTGGAGCGGAGATGGATGGGGAAACCCAAGTTGATATCATTCTCCAGTCCCTACCTGATTCCTTTAAGCAGTTCTGCCTAAATTACACTATGAACAAAATGAATTTTTCATTAGCAGAGCTACTTAAAGAACTTCAGGTAGCAGAGAGTTTCATAATGAAGCCTGCAGTTGCTATGGTTACTGAAAAAGGTTCTTCTTCGAAGTCTCATGCTAAGAAGAAGAAAAAGGTTCAGAAAAAGAAACAGCATCATGCCCCACAGCCCAATGGGGAAATAAAAAGAAGGGAAAGTGCTTCGTCTGCAAGCAGCCAGGTCATTGGAAGCAGCAATGTCCAGTTTGGCTTGCCAGGAAACAGGCTAGAGGTATATCTCATTCACTTGTAGTTGAAACTTGTTTAGTGCTGTTATCTACTAGTGGCTGGTGTGTAGATACGGGAGCCACTAATCATGTTTGCAATTCTTTGCAGGGGTTCTAGCAGACCCGGCAGCTAAGTGATGGAGAGATTTACATATTTCTGGGAGATGGCACGAGAGTGTCAGTAGTTGCAGTGGGAGATTTTAGCTTTTCTTTTAGTAGAAATAGGATTTTAATATTAAAAGACTGTTTATTTGTACCTTCAATTAGAAGGAATTTAATTTCAGTTTCTAAGTTGGTTGATGATGGATATTCAGTTTATTTTAATGACTCCGTTGTTATTAAGAAAAATAAACATTTTATCTGTTCTGGTACATTGGTGGATGGTCTTTATATTATTAATCCTGTTTCTCCTACTGTGCAACTAAATGAAGTGAATGACAATAATAGACCATGTAAGAGAAAACATCCTTCTGAAATGAATCAAACTTATCTTTGGCACTTGCGCCTAGGTCATATAAATCTAAGACGGATCTCTAGACTGGTTCAAGATGGACCATTAGGTTCATTGGAAGTAGAGGCACTACCGGTCTGTGAATCTTGCTTAGAAGGAAAAATGACCAAGCGACCATTCTCGGCCAAAGGCAATAGAGCTAAGGAGATATTAGAATTGGTTCACTCTGATTTGTGTGGCCCAATGAACGTCCAAGCTAGAGGTGGCTTTGAGTACTTTGTCACTTTTATTGATGATTACTCAAGATATGGGTATATTTATCTGATGCGCCGTAAGTCTGAATGCTTTGAAAAATTTAAAATTTTTAAGGCAGAAACGGAGAACCGTCATGGTAAAAATATCAAGACACTACGATCCGATCGTGGTGGCGAGTACCTCTTAGGGGAGTTCACAGATTACTTATTAGATGCTGGGATTGAATCCCAGTTGTCTGCACCTAGAACACCATAGCAGAATGGTGTAGCTGAAAGAAGGAATAGGACTCTTATGGATATGGTTAGATCTATGATGAGTTATTCAGACTTACCTATTTCGTTTTGGGGATATGCATTAGAGACCGCTGCATATATTCTTAACTTGGTACCATCTAAGTCAGTACCTAAGACACCCACAGAACTGTGGACTGGGCGCAAGCCTAGTCTAAGACATGTTCGGGTTTGGGGTTGTCCGGCACATGTACTAAAAAGTAAACCAGATAAGTTGGAATCAAGGACAGATGTATGCTTCTTTGTTGGATATCCTAAAGGAACAAAAGGTGGTTTATTTTATTGTCCTAAGGATCAGAAGGTCATTGTTAGCACCAATGCCCGATTCTTGGAGGAGGACTATATTATAGACCACAAACCCAGAAGTAAAATTGCTCTAGAAGAGTTGAGAGGCGATAAAACTAGACAGGCTCCTTTAATACCAATAGTACAAGCAGAAACACCACAAGAAAGTAGGTTCCCAAACTTCCCAATAACTATTCGTAGTGGGAGAAGTATAGTAACACGAACTGACCCTGAACTGATACAAAAGGATACCATTGATGCACCAGTTTCAGAACCAGTGCAGGTTGATGGAGCACAAGGATCAGAGTCAGATCGTATTACTACTAGCACATACAATCAAGTTGTGCCTCGTCGTAGTGGGAGGGTTGTAAATACACCTAAACGGTATACGTTCCTTGGAGAGTCATATGACAGAATCTCTGATGAACTGGATACTGAACCCAGTAGCTACAATGAAGCATTACAGGATAAAGATGCAACTCTTTGGCAAAATGCTATGAAATCAGAGATAGAGTCTATGCACTTTAATCAGGTCTGGGATCTTGTAGAACCACCCGAGGGAGTAAAACCCATCGGATGCAAGTGGATCTATAAGAAGAAGAGAGGAGCAGACGGGAAGGTGGAAACCTTCAAGGCTAGGCTAGTTGCAAAAGGTTTTACTCAGAAAGAAGGGATCGATTATGAGGAAACCTTTTCACCAGTAGCTATGCTTAAGTCTATCCGGATTCTCTTATCCATTGCAGCACATTTCGATTACGAAGTTTGGCAAATGGATGTCAAGACAGCTTTCCTTAATGGAAATCTTGACGAATGCATTTACATGATGCAACCAGACGGTTTTATAGTAAAAGGCCAGGAGCACTTGGTGTGCAAGCTTAAGAGGTCCATTTATGGACTTAAACAGGCATCTAGATCTTGGAATATTCGTTTTGATCAAGCTATTAAATCTTATGGTTTTGATCAAAGTCCTGACGAGTCATGTGTGTACAAGAAGCGTGATGAAAAAACTTTGGTGTTTCTGGTGCTATATGTGGATGACATCTTACTTATTGGAAACGATATGGGAGTGTTATCTTCGGTCAAGGTATGGTTATCTGGACAATTTGATATGAAGGACTTGGGAGAAGCAAGTCACATCCTAGGGATCAAGCTTTTGCGAGATCGCAAGCAAAGGATGATATGCTTATCTCAAGCCACTTATATCGATAAAATTCTCACCCGTTTTGGCATGCATAATTCCAAGAAAGGATTTCTTCCTTTCAGGCATGAAATTTCTCTATCTAAGGATCAGTGTCCTAAGACACCTGATGAGATAGAAAGTATGAAGGCAGTTCCTTATGCTTCTGCAGTAGGAAGCCTAATGTATGCTATGCTATGTACTAGACCTGATATCTGTTTTGCCGTAGGCATGGTTAGCAGATTTCAGTCTAACCCTGGGCGAGAACATTGGACTGCAGTAAAACATATAATTAAGTACCTGAAAAGGACTAAAGATTATATGTTAGTTTACCAAGCAGATAGTCTTGTGCCTATAGGATATACAGATTCGGACTTCCAATCAGATAATGAATCTAGGAAATCAACCTCGGGATATGTGTTTACTTTGGGTGGTGGAGCAATTAGCTGAAGGAGTGTGAAGCAGACTTGTGTTGCTGACTCTACCATGGAAGCTGAGTATGTGGCTGCATCTGAAGCTGCAAAAGAGGCTGTTTGGCTAAGAAACTTTCTTTTGGATCTTAGTGTGATACCTTCAGTGCAATTACCTATTACACTTTATTGTGATAATAGTGGGGCAGTTGCTAATTCAAAGGAACCCAGGACTCATAAGAAATCTAAACACATTGAGCGTAAGTATCACCTGATACGTGACATCGTGCAAAGAGGTGACGTGCTGGTGACCAAGGTTACATATGAGGACAACCTGGCAGATCCTTTTACAAAGAGTTTAACTTCAAAAGTTTTTGATAGACATGTAGAGGGCATGGGAGTTAGATGTGTACAAGCATTGCTTTGAGTCTAAGTGGGAGATTGATAGAGATATAGACTAAAAGATATGCTTTATGTCTTTACATTTTTAATGAGAATTCATTTTGAGCAATGTGTGCCATTTACTATATATATGTGCATGTGTCTAGTATTCACAAAGAGTATTTGATCTAGTGTGTAGAGTACGGCTTACACACAGAAGACTAGATCATCGGTTCTTTTGGAATACAAGTTTATTGTTCACAGTTTTAGATGGAATTGGACACACCATCAGTAGAACTGTAGCACAAATTTTAGTAGGCCTGTCTTGACTACGGGGAATGGTTTATTCTAACTATTTGTGCTAGTACACTTTGTGTATTGAATAGGACCCAGTTGAGTTGATTATTTTATACTGACTTTATAAAATAATTTAGAACTCATGAATATTATGATTACTTATGCTCTTAATCTGAATTCTATTACTAGACACGTGTATGTAGTGATTATTGCTTTGATTACACATAGAGTGAGATTCTATATGAGTCAATAATCTCAGTGGGTTGGGCAATAACATTATATATATGGTGAACATTAATAGTTGAAGGAATCCACGTCCGGTTAATTTGGACTGATGATATCCCCTTGAGAAAGCTTATAAGTTTTGATCGTATCAAATCTTGCAAGTGGATTTTGAATCCGATACGTCAAATAAGTTAAGTGGATAAGTCTCAAGGATAATAACAGCCAATTAAATTATATTGTCAGTATTTAAATTTAATTGGTGGATATCTGTAATCTTAACGTGGGGAGATAATAAGTATTTAATATTAAGGCTCAAAATATAAATTCGAATATGATTAGGAGTACAATTATAATTCTTTAGTGGAATGAATTATAATTTATGTAATTAAATCCTAACCCGGGATAGGATTAGGAGATTTAATTACGTGGGAAGTCCTTTTCATATTTGCCTATTAGGTCCCTGTTGTAGCCCTATAAATACCCTCTCAATTGGTTGCTAGGGTTAACGCTTTTGAGAAAAAAGAAAAGCAAGAAACCCTAGGTCGGCCAAGAGAGATCCCACCATCTTGTGAGAGAAGCAGGTATTTCGGGAATACGGCGGAAGGCCAAAAGGTTGAGGTCGAGCAATCAAATCAAGTGTTCCAGCGTTCAAGTCTGAAGGTATAATCTTATACTCATAGATTAGAACGGTAAAAGATTTTTGCATTACTCATATACGCTATAGCCGTGATCTTGGGGGTATTCCGCGCTCCCCAACAAAAACCTCATATGAATCTCCTATAGAAGGTGGCTAGACCATGAAAACTACAAATATCATGAACAATTTGGGAATATGCCACTCAACTATGGCTTTTATCTTTTCAGGATCAGCTGAAACTCCATCAGGGGTGACAATGAAACCAAGGAAAGTGACTCTATGGGTTAAGAACTCACACTTCTTCAAATTAGCATAGAGATTCTCTTTCCTAAGGGTTGTACATGCTTGCCTAAGGTGGTCTAAGTGGCTTTCCTTAGTCCTACTGTAAATCAAAATATCATCAAAGTATACTACTACAAAATTTTTCATTAAGGCACATAGAACTTGGGTCATGATCCTCATAAATGTGCTAGGTGCATTGGATAACCCAAATGACATCACTATCCATTCAAATAAACTATCCTTAGTCTTAAATGCAGTCTTCCACTCATCCCCTGGTCTAATCTTAACATGGTGATAGCCGCTCTTCAAATCAATCTTGGAAAATATAGGTGCACTGGCCATCATATCTAGCATATCATCCAAATGGAAAACCTATATTTTACTGTAATTTTATTTATGGCATGACTATCGACACACATCCTCCACGTGCCATCCTTTTTAGGTGTTAACAGGGCTGGAACTGCGCAAGGACTTAAACTTTCCCTAACAAATCCTTTCCTAAGAGATCCCCTACTTGTCTTTGCAACTCTAGGTGTTCTATAGGGTTCATCCTATAATGTAGGAGGTTTGGTAAGGTTGCTCTTGGGACTAAATTAATGGCATGTTGGATGTCCCTAAGTGGTGGAAGGTGGTCAGGCAGGTCATTTGGAAATACATCCTTAAAGTCTCTAATAATTCAACTACTTCCTGAGGGTGCTATTTCTGGGCAGACTCTTGTGTTTCTCTAGCGGTTAAGATCCAAACAGGTGTACCCTTAGTGAGTTCTTTCTTAATCTCCTTTGCAGTTATCAGATTGACTCTAGTCTTTGTTTCCTTTAGGTGGCTCGATCCTCTCTTAACCGTTGTCCTTAGGTGGTGAAGGGTTGATTACAAACTTCTTCCCAAGGTGCATGAATGAGCAAGAATTAGATCGGCCAAAAAGGGTTGCGTCATGGTCAAATAACCAGGGTCGATGTAAGATGATACTACTCACTCCCATTGGTAGAACATTACACCACACTTTCTCCTGATAGGACTGTAATTGGATTTGGACTAGACACCTACTTTTGATAGGAATTGATGTGGAGTCTATCCAAGAAACCTTATAGTGGTTTGGATGGGGAGCTGTGGATAAGCCTAAAGTTTTGACAGCACTAGTAGATATGGCATTCACACAACTTCCACTATCTATGATTATCTTACACACCTTATCCCCTAACTTGACAAAGGTTTGTAGGATGTTAGTCCTACACCAATCGTCCTGGGTCTTAGTCTGGGTAAGGATGCATCTAACTACTCCCAAAAGGTCAGGGTCTACAAGATCCTCATCACCTTTATACTCATCTGCCAGATTATCCTCAACCTGATATACTTTCTCGACACAATCATCTAAGGGTGCTTTTGATTCAGGCTCATTTTCCTCTAACCCTTCCATGTACAAGGCTCTATTTGGGAAATTGCTCGCATAATGGCCTATCTGATGATATTTGAAGCAAGCATTCCGATTTGGGTTTCTCTGAACTTATGGTGCTTTGCTCTTATCATCTCTACGAGTCAGAGGTGTACCAGGGTTAGGCCAGTTTGGTCGCATCTGACTTAGTTCTGGCTGCTGACTAGGTGCACTAGTTCTAGAGATTTTTGGTCTGCGATAAACTGGTCCCCTATAAAATCTCACAGCATCGCTTGCTATCTAATAGGCTAGCTCTAAATATTGAACTTCTCTCATGAACAACTCTTTCTGGATCTCTTCCCTTAATCCGGCTCTGAATCTAGATAAGGTAACTGGTTCAGACTCATCGACATTGCATCTCATCACAAATTCATCAAACTTTGCAATGTACTCAGCTACACTCTTTGTTCCTTGGGTCAATCTCTGCCACTGATCTAGAAGTCTTTGGTAGTAGGACATGGGAAGGTACTTCTCTCTAAGTCTACGCTTCATTGCTCTCCAGGTTACTATGGGAACATCACCTCTCTGTCTAATGAATCTCTCGACATTTCCCCAGTATAACCAAGCCTGATGGACTAACCTAAGCTTTGCAAATTTGCACTTCCTTTCCTCAGTCATTTCGTACCACTCAAAATACTGATCCATCTCACCCTCCCAATCTACATAAACCTTAGGATCTAGACTTCCATCAAAAGTGGGTACTTCTAATCTAATATTCCTAAGAGTTCGATCATATTGGTCAATTTGGTCCTGATTGGGTCTCCTAGGATTTGGCTCATAAGCTGGGTCATGGAGTGCTCTCCTAGGATTCGGGTCATGGACTCGATTAAAATTGAGTTTTCTAGGATTTGGCTTAAAGAAAGGTTCTTGATTAGGCCTTCTAGGATTGGGTTCAGGAAAAAGGTCTTGGTATAGAGCTCTTCTAGGGTTGATGGGCGTACTTAACTCTGGTTCAGGTTCTAATTTCATTTGGGCCTCATGGGCTCTTGTAGGAGTACCTACCTCTAATTGGTCAAGCCTAAAAGTGATATGGGTCATTTGATCAGTTATGCTTTGGGTGGTTTGGGTCAATTGATCAGTCAGATTCTGGTTTAGTCGGACCATTTGATCATTTAGGGTTTTCATCAAGGTCTCAAAATTTTGGTCCATGGTTGCACTTGATTGAGCTTAGATTTGGTAGGGTGTACCTGACCTAGTTGTCATGCAGTGCAATTAGGCACACAAGCCCTTAACTTGATTTATCATGAGATGTATGCAACATTCATATGAATCCTAAAATCATGTGCAGAATTTTTGTATGTGTTGCAACTCCAAAGTGATGCAGGGGAGTGTTATATAATATATTCAGAAAATTCAGAAAAATATACAGAACACTCTTAACTCAATAATGATAGTCCAGGTGAAAGGAAATTAAATTTAAAATTTGTTTCTTTACTGGGTAGTTCCTAGAACCCAGTCAAGTCAGAAAACAGAACAGAACCTATTCTCAGACCTTATTTCGGCTGGCAGAAAATTCAAAGTCCGAAATAATGCCTGAAAAAATTTTGAAAAATACTTTGAATTATAAATAATCTATAAAAATAAAAATCATAAAATTATGAATTTTCTACACACTGCAACAATTAAAATATCAGACTATATACTGTAATATTCAGATAATCCAGTAAGCAAGCAAAACTAGAATTTTGCCCTAACCAACCATGCTTTGATACCATGATGATGTGGAACAACCGACGTGGGATGTATTTCTAATAGAATTAGTAAAGATTAAATGAATGATTAAGTGAAATAACACATGCATTCACTCATTGTTTAAGAACCAGAAATTTTATGGAGGGGACTTAGAAGACTAAACAAAGTTTGAATTTAGAATTTAAACAAAGTAATAAAGAAGCGGATCATTGTGGTTAAGAAACCACTCAGATTAGGGCTAAGTAAATCTAATAATTGCAGATCTGAAAGGATTTTAAAAAAGGTTCTCTCAGCAATTAATAAACTTAAGTAAAATTGATGCACTCAGGGAAGGAACTTGAGGATGACAAGGGATTCCACCATATTGTAAGCTTTCGTACCTTGATTCATGGTGGGAACAACCTGCAACTTTGGAACCATGGAAGCCGGGGATCCTTGAACGGTTAAAATGGGCTTGAAGCAAAGTGAGGAAAGGAGGATAAAATATGGAAGATATAAATAGACACCAGGCCTCACGCCTACCCTCTCACAGGGAACCCATCTAACAAGCAGGGGATTTTCTCAAGAAAACTTCATTAATCATCCTCTTACAAAAAGCCAGAAGCCCTTTTTATAGACTACCAAGCACTTTCACCATATTATCATTAGAGGAAGAAGATCTCGGCCAGCGAAGAGAAGAATGTGGGGTATCCCATGATTTATGGAGGTGGTTTCCAATGTGGGCATCAATGTGGGCATCTCATGATTTGTGGAGGCAGTTTCCAATATGGACATCCCTTGATTTATGGAGGTGGATTCAAATAGGAGACGTGCGAAGAGGAGAATGTGGGGTGTCAATGTGGGCGTCCCATGATTTGTGGAGGCGGTTTCCAATATGGACGTCCCTTGATTTGTGGAAGTAATTTCCAAGAGAAGACGTGCAAAGAGGAGAATGTGGGGACTTTGACTTGACTTGATTCAAAATCTTTCTATTCATTGGGCGACATTCCTTATTGATGTGGCGTGATGATGTGGCTTCAATGTTGGTGACTTCATGACCATGCACCCATTCTTCTTGTGCTGAACCAGATTGGGTTTTTGGGCTGGACTCCTTTTGACTCAATTGCAATAAAGAACTTAAACAGGACTTAATCAAACAAATACAGTTAATTAAAATAAAATTGCTCACATAAAAATAAATACAAGACTAAAACTTAATTTAATCTTTCATCCATAAAGAATTTAGCTGAAGTTGTTGAACCCTCTTCCTGAGCCTGGTGTCCGCACCATTACATCAATATGATGGATCTAATTTATTTTAATAGAAGCTCCATCTATCCCATATTTCCTTCTTCAGTCTTGTGGCTCTAAAAATATTGTGAGATTTAAATGAGCTCACATTCAATAAGTAAGCCTACTATAATATAATATAATATAATTCATTTATTATTTCAAGATATTATCAAATCAAATCAGCTTTACAAATAAAAAGCTTCCAATTTCAAATGCACTTGCCATATTATCAGAATATGCATAACATTTGCTCAAAGTAATTTTGAAAGCTTAATCATACAATAAATGCCGAAATATGCAACGTAAATAAACCCATTGTATTTATATAATTACTATTTCTTATGTGTCCCACAGCCCTACAACACCCAACTGGTGTATCACTCTTAAATGTCCCCTAAGAGGAAGGGTCCTGATATCAACGTTATGCCATATATCATAAACAATCACAACACACCCTACAGATGTGTATCCTCCACATATATTTTTCTATGGAGGTGGGTTCCGTATCACTTGGCATTTCACATCATTTTGCATCATTTCATATCACATGAGAACCGCGGCGACACATAGTAACATAATCTCAATTATCATAATTATAATTTGTATGCAACATATCATGCATCAATATAAGCATAAGCTTCTCACATATACAGTGGTTTGAACATTATTAACAATTACATGTAAATATATCAATAGTACCAATATATTTTGCAAAGTCAAAATAATCATATTCTTTATCTTTTGCATATACATATAAAGCCATCACTTTGCAAAATATTACCAGCTGTAATAATCATAGCAAATACTCAATTGTATACTCATGGTACTATATACTAATTTCAAAATGGTCAATATCAATAAAACTTCATTTTTCTCATTTCATCATTTCATAAATTAATATAACTACAATTCCAAAATTTACATATTAAAAATATTATAAAATTTATGATAATTGGCTTACTTACCTTAGTATGCTAATCCTAAACTGTAAACCAGCTATTTGGACATCTGGGTACCTACAACATCATTTTACACAATTAAGTCTCTAAAATTTGAATAATAAAATATCCTTTAAATTCTAGCCAAACTAATAATGGGCCCAACTTTGGGCTTGAATATTTCTCAATATATACGCCTAAATGGGGAAATAAAAATATCCTAAGAAACTAGGATCAACACTGATCTGGGCCATATTTTCTTTTTCCTAATCCTGGCCCAATACAGGTCCCAAAACTTAGCTCAAAAGTGGCTCATGAGTCAGCCCAACAAGGCCCAATCCCAGAACAGCCCACACGGCCCACAGGGTCTCCCCTATTTTTTTTATCTTCTCCCATGGTTCACCCGAACCAGGGGAGAAGATAAAAAAAATAGGGGAGCCGGCGGCCAAGGCCACCGTCGGCCTCTCCCCGGAGACTCCAATCACCGGCGACCGGTCTAGAGCCGCCGCCGTCGTGACCATCCCCTTTCTCTCTCTCTTCCCCCTCTTTCTCCCTCTTCCTCTCTTTCTCTCAACCGCGGCACGGCTATGTGCCAATGGCACATTCGGCTAACACCGATCGGCCGGACCTCCACCGGACGCATGCTCGGCGCCGGTGGAGGCCACCGGCCGCCGCCCAGGCCCGGCGAGGCGGCAAGCATGCCGCTGGGCCTGAACCAACGCGGGAGCCGGTTTAGCTCCCACCCAGGAGAAGGGCCACCCGGCCCTCTCCTCCCTCTCTCCCGCGTCCGGTACCCACCAGACGCCGCCTCCGGTGCCGATGGGGCCACCAGCCAGAGCTCAGGCCTGGCGAGGCGATGGGCACGCTGCCGGACCTGAACCAAGGTCAGCACGAGAGGAGGACGCCTGGCCTCCTCCTCGCCTGGCTCTCTCTCTCTGCTGCACAATTCTCTCTCTCTCTAACTCTCTAACTCTCTAGCATGGGCAGGGGCTTACCAGGAGAAGGCATGTGCGAGGATGAAGGAGAGAGTTACCCTCGATCTCCTTTTAAGTATCCTCGCGATGCCTCGGATCACAGTGATCGGAAACCCATCCAACACGTGAAGACTCAGGAATCCAGACGTCGCACTGGGACCTAAACGTTAAAAGAAAAACTAGGTGCCAGGTGTCCTAAAAAATAATTACCGGGGGTTACATTCTCCCCCCTTATAAAAATTTTGGCTTCGAAATTGATACACTTCTATAAAATTTAGAATTCAAATATTCTGTCACAGAATCAACTAAATTTTATTCAAAGGTCAACAGTCATCAATACATCATTGATCTATATTAAGATACAAATAATTATGGGTATTTCTTTTTCATTTTCTCCTCAAGCTTCCAAGTAGCCTCCCTCTCAGAATGATTACTCCACTGTACCTTGACATAGGGAATGATACGCCGTCTCAGAGCTTGATCCTTATGGTCCATGATACGCACAGGATGCTCCTCATATGATAAATCTTTCTTCAACTGTATAGGTTCAAACTCTATTACATGGCTGGGATCAGGAATATACTTCCTTAACATAGAAATATGAAATACATTGTGTTGGCCCAGATGACAACCCAAGAGGGGCGGGGGTGAATTAGGTTCTTAAAAAATTTAAACCTTTTGAAATATTTGTTTGCTTAGTGTGAGTGAAAGTGAATGCAGATGCAAAACAAAATACAATCAATAAGATAGAGATAGAGATAGAGATAAAGGAGACACGGCAAACACAAAGATTTTATAGTGGTTCGGTGTATCCAACACCTACGTCCACTCCCAAGATTCACTTGGGTCCACACTATAATCTTCCTTGATTACAGCCGAGTTGTTTTACAAGCTCACAACTCAAACTTGTTGTTTTCCCGGGATCACAACGAACCCAGCCGGTTTTCCGGGCTCACCAGCACAAAAACCCTAACACAAGCTATACCAAGCTTGTACCGAGGTAAGACTACCTCCACTAGTTCAATCCCCCAGATTGAACTAGATACAAACAAAGAAATATGTTTTTCAAGTACACAGCTCCTCAATGAGCAAATAATCAAATAAATGAACAAGGTTTAGAAAAGCCTGATTTGTAGTTGGTTGGCTTTTGAGCTTTTCTTCTTTTCTTCTTTTCTTCTTCTCCTTGCTGGATTGAATCAAGCCTCAGCTCCGATTCTTCACAGTTGAAGCAGTTGAGAAGGTTGAAAAGCAAGAAACTGATCCTCTTTCTCCAATTTGGGAAATCCACCAAAACTTTGATTTGAATGCCTTGGATTCCTCTTGAGCTTTTTGGAGTGGAGTGGATTTGAGCTAGAAGGTTTTTCTCTTGAGATTCAGGCTCTCTCTTTTTCGGATTTTTGAATTGGGATTTCTCTATTTCCGATTTTCTCTTTGTTTTTCCGTTTTTCTCTTTCTTTTTTTGAATGATAGTCTTCCCTTTTTATAGATTTCTTTCAAACCATTTTTGGAAGAAAACTATCCGTTGGAGTGTACCTTGTAACAAAATATATCCGTTAGAAATAAGGTAAAATAGAAATATTACCGTTAGAGCTGATCTGGCAATTTGATTTTTCGTTCCAGGTGGGTTGGAGTCGACTCTAACTTTTCTGGAGTCGGCTCTAACTCGAAACACTTTAATCCGTTAATTCTGGAGTCGTCTCTGACTTTTCTGGGGTCGACAAGAAACTTTTCTGGAGTCGACTCTAACAGACCCGGAGTCGACTCTAAGTCGGGGCCAGAAAAATCAACGTTCTGTTTCTTCTGTGAGAGTCGGCTCTAACAGTCTCGGAGTCGACTCTAACTTCCGTGCCAGATACTGGAGTCGGCTCTGTGATTCTCGGAGTCGACTCTAATGTCTGCAATCTTACCTAGACATTAGATTCGATCCAGAACACGATTTAACTCCTGATTTTGATCATTCAATCGACTTATAATCTGAAAAACTTAATCAAAATCATTAGAGCCTTCAATTGTTATACTCAAATAGTTTTGTTAATCATCAAAATCATCAATTGGGTCAACAATCTCCCCCTTTTTGATGATAACAAAAACTTTGAGTATATGCATTCAAAAAATTCATTCGAACTAAAGATTATAGTCATTTTAAAGCTTAAAACATTTTTAATGAAGGATTTGATGCCAATATTCAAAGTGAACTTTTAAAATTATGCATGAGTTCTATATAAGCCATCAATTATGAACATTTAAACTAAATGTACAGAAAATTGCAATTAAGCTTGTTGTTAAGCTCCCCCTGCATTGAATAGCTCCCCCTATATATAAAATCAAATTTTAATTGAACTGATTAAAATTTCAAGTCTCTTTCTTTTTGCATAAACAATCATTTCTCCCCCTTTCTTTCTTTCTTTTTGCATATTCAACCATCTCTCATTAAAATTTCAAGTCTTTTTTTTTGCATATTCAACCATCTCTCCCCCTTTTTTGTTATCAGCAATAAGGAGAGTATTAGATAAAGAAAGTTATTAGAGAAAAATTGTTGGTTCAATAAGACATAGGGATTCAAGCAGTCAATCATAGACAGATTTGAAAATGTGTAATTGCATTTCATAAGTAAGAAACATTACATAAGTTGATTCATGTACATTCCAAAATGAAATACATTAGATACTCAAAAATTCCTAAATACAAACTATCAAAATCAAAGTCAGATATGTTTGAATACAATTTTCTTCAAGTGACCTATGATTTCCATTACATCATCTTTTTGAGATTTCTTAAAATTTTCAAGACAAGCTTCAATCTGTGAGACTGCAAGGTCAATGTCCTTCTTCAGTTGACCAGTTGCATGAACATAAGATCCCGAGCCATCAGCAATGCCTTCCATCCTTTCAAAGATTTTGTGAAGTTCAGCACCAAAGGATTCAACAGAATTGCTTATGGAAAAGGAGATCATGTCAGTCTCGAGTTAAGTTCTTCTTTTAGCTGATTGAAGTCTTCTTTTAATTGATTAATCTCATGAGATCTCTGACTATCATATTCAGCAAGCAAGGCTCTCAACTGACCAATCTGCTCATCAGAGAATCTCCCAGAAGCAGTAATAGACTGATGTGGAGGAGAGGGAACTGTGCTCGGTCCAGCCTCTGAAGGTCCAGCTGTAGATGGTCCCGCAATAAATGGATCAGGGACTGATGGTCCCGCAGTGGATGGTCCAGGGATATCTTCTACTCTGGCCTCTTCAGCTCTATCTCTCTCAGCTCTTTCTTCTCGTCCTCCTTTCATCCATATACCATTTAACTTCTTGAAGCCCATCCGATGAATAGTAGAAATACTATAATAGTCAGTGTGCCTTAATTTCCTTAGGGGTTCATTATCCATAATTAGCACACCTTGGCTTCTAAAGATCAATGTCAGAACCATACCATATGGCAGTGTAGATCTTTTCTTTGTAGCAGCCTCTGCCATATATCCAATCATCATGCCAGCTAGGTTGACTGGCCTTCCAGTTATTATACAATCCATCAAAAGAATGTCTCGCTCCGAGACGTACTCAAATCTACCAATTTTGGGAAATAAAATTCTTCCACATATGTTGTGTAGTAACCTGAGCTCCAGATTTAATTGATTTGCAAGATTTCCTCAAACTCGGTTACATCCCTCCCTAACATTCTTGACAATGCACCACTTCTATCATCATGCTGATATTCCATAATACCAATTGTGGGCATTTCCAACAAATTTCCAAGGATTTCAGCAGTTATTACAACTCTTGTTCCTCTTACAATACTGATTAAACCGCCTTCTCCTCTACTCAAATCATTGTAAAACTCTCTCACTAGGCAGGATAAGTGGGGATATCTAATGAACAAATCTTTTCCCACCCCATTTCTTTTAAACATCTTCCTATTGAGAAGCCCTCCGACTCAAAGAAATCAAAGTTGACCTTCCTTCCAGTTGTGATAGTCTTACCGGCTAGTTGATCTACTTTGGGTGAAGAGGGTGAAGGAGGGGAATCTTCTTGAGTGGCCGAAGAGGAGGATGGCGAGGGTTGCCTCCGAATCGTGCGTCGCCTCGTGGGAACGGACGCTCCACCGACGAAACCGCGCCTCTTGGGTGCCATTGAGAAGATTGGAATGTGTAATCAAAGGTTTTGAGAAGATTGGGGAAGTTGGAAAGGCTTTGGAACTTTTGGAGGGGTTTTGGGAGACGGATGGAATGATTTGGGGTCGACTCCGCCTTTTTATTTTTGACCTAGTTCGACCTAGAGTCGACTCCCGAAAACTGGGTGTCGGCTCCGAACCAGAAAGTCTGTCAGCGCTCGAATTAGAGTCGGCTCTACAGAAGCCGGAGTCGGCTCTAATTGCTTAGACAGAACATCAAAAACAAGGTGTCGACTCCACAAACTGTTAGAGTCGACTCTAACAGTTTCAGAGATAAAAAATCAAGTTTCAAGGATCTGAAACTATTCAAATTAATCATCAAATTCTAGATAAATGTTCCTTAGCAATTGGGGAAACAATGAATCAAGATCTAGATAGATTTCCTTATTGAATATCGAGATTTTTCAAGAAATTGATGAAATCTAGATAGTTGTCCTTAAGAGTTTCAGAAAACTATTCCAAAGGATCACAAACTCCTAATTCTCCTCTAAGATAACAAAATCTCTCTTCACTTAAGGGTTTTGTAAATATATCTGCCAGTTGTTCTTCAGTATTCACATAATCAAGACAAATTTCATTATTGGCAACATGTTCTCTTATAAAGTGATATCTAATTTCAATATGCTTTGTTCTTGAGTGTTGAATTGGATTTTTAGTTAGATTGATTGCACTTGTATTATCACATCTTATAGGTGTCTTATCAAGTGTGATACCATAGTCTTCAAGTTGTCTCTTAATCCATAGGATTTGAGCACAGCAACTTCCAGCTGCAACATATTCTGCTTCAGCAGTAGATAATGCAACCGAATTTTGCTTTTTGCTAAACCATGAGATTAAGTTACTTCCTAAAAATTGGCATGCACCACTTGTGCTTTTTCTATCTAACTTACATCCAGCATAATCAGAATCAGAATAAGCAATCAGATTTAATGTTGAGTCTCTAGAATACCATAAACCTACATTTTTTGTTCCACTAAGGTATCTAAGAATTCTTTTAACAGCAATTAAATGTGATTCTTTAGGTTCAGACTGAAATCTAGCACATAAGCAAACAGCAAACATTATGTCTGGTCTACTTGCAGTTAAGTAAAGTAGGGATCCGATTATACCTCGATAATATTTTTGATCAACCTTCTTACCTTCTTCATCTTTGTCCAGCTTGCATGAAGGACTCATTGGTGTTCCGAGGGGTTTGATTGATTCCATACCAAACTTCTTTAGAATTTCTCTTGTGTACTTTGTTTGGTTGATAAAGATTCCCTCTTTGCTTTGTTTGATTTGGAGTCCAAGGAAGAAATTGAGTTCTCCCATCATGCTCATTTCAAATTCTCCCTGCATTAACTTAGCAAACTCTTGACATAGAAGATTGTTAGTAGCACCAAATACAATGTCATCAACATAAATTTGAACTACAAGTAAATCTTTATCTTTTCTTTTCAAAAACAATGTTTTATCAACATTTCCTCTTGTAAAATCATTTTCAATCAAAAATTTACTTAGTCTATCATACCAAGCTCTAGGTGCTTGTTTCAAACCATATAAAGCTTTGTGCAATTTAAAAACGTGATTTGGAAATTCATGATCTTCAAATCCCGGTGGTTGTTCAACAAATACTTCTTCATTTATTAATCCATTTAAAAATGCACTTTTGACATCCATTTGAAATAAATTAAAGTTCATGTGACATGCAAATGCAAGTAATAGCCTAATGGCTTCTAATCTAGCTACAGGTGCAAAGGTTTCATCAAAATCAATACCTTCTTCTTGATTATATCCTTTTGCAACTAATCTAGCTTTGTTTCTAATTACTATGCCATTTTCATCTAGTTTATTTCTAAAAACCCATTTTGATCCTATAACAGAATGATCTTTAGGTCTTTCCACTAATGTCCATACATTATTTCTAGTGAATTGGTTTAATTCTTCTTGCATAGCTAACATCCAATTATTATCTTTTTCAGCTTCTTCAATGGTTTTAGGTTCAATTTGAGAAACAAATGCAAGGTGATTACTAATATTTCTCATAGATGATCTAGTTCTTATTCCTTGAGATGGATCACCTATAATCAATTCCTTGGGATGACTATAAGCGTATCTCCAATCTCTTGGTAGATCTACATCATTATGATTAGTATTAATAACATCAGCATTAGGCGAATCATTATCTTTAGCTTCTTGTTCATGATCTGAAGATACATCAATATTAAGTTTTTCAAGATTGTTTTCGAGAATGTTTGTATCTTCCTCATCATCAATCCTTTTGGAACTTGATGCTAAAGATTCATCAAAAACTACATGAATAGATTCTTCAACAATTAAACTTCCTTTATTGAACACTCTATATGCTTTACTAGTTGTTGAATAACCTAAGAATATTCCTTCATCAGATTTTGCATCAAATTTACCTAAGTTATTTTTACCATTATTATGAATAAAACATTTACAACCAAATGCATGAAAATATTTAATGTTGGGTTTTCTATCATGCCATAATTCATAAGGTGTTTTCTTTAAAATAGGTCTTATTAATGCTCTATTTAGGATGTAACATGCTGTGTTAATAGCTTCCGCCCAAAAGTATTTCGGGAGTTTACTTTCACATAGCATGGTACGGGCCATGTCTTCTAGAGTTCTATTTTTCCTTTCAACTACTCCATTTTGTTGAGGGGTTCTTGGTGCAGAAAAATTATGATTAATACCATTTTCATTGCAAAAACTTTCAAATAAGTGATTTTCAAATTCAGTTCCATGATCACTTCTTAGAGACACTATGGTAGTGTTTTTCTCATTTGTTACTTTCTTGAAGAATTTCAGGAATATCGAGAAAGTCTCATCTTTGTGAGCTAAAAACATTACCCAAGTGAATCTAGAGTAATCATCTACTATCACAAGACCATATTTCTTTCCTCCTAGACTTGTGGTTCTAGTTGGTCCAAAAAGGTCCATGTGAAGTAGCTCTAATGGCCTAGAAGTTGAAACAACATTTTTAGATTTAAAAGAACTTCTCGTTTGTTTTCCAAACTGACATGCATCACATATTTTGTTATTTTCAAAATCTATTTTAGGTAGTCCTTTTACTAAATCCATTCTAATTAGTTTTGAAATCAGGTGTGTGCTTGCGTGACCTAATCTTCGATGCCACAACCAACCAATCTCATTCATATTAGCATTATTAGCAACTAAGCAATGATTATTAGTAGACAAATTGTCTAAGTCAATCAAGTATACATTGCCATTTCTATTTCCAATAAAAACAATGCTATTATCAATGGGATTAGCAACTGTGCATATAGAAGATTCAAATGATACTTTAAAACCTTTGTCACATAATTGACTAATGCTAATTAAATTATGTTTCAAACCATCAACATATAAGACATTTTCAATATATGTGGAGGGAGTTATTTGAATGTTACCAAACCCCAAGATTTGGCCTTTGCCATTGTCCCCAAATGTAACTACTCCTCCTCTTTTGCTTTCGAGGGTGATGAATTGATCTTTGTCACCCGTCATGTGCCTTGAGCAGCCGCTATCAAGATACCACTTTCGCTTTGATCTTTTGGCCGCAAGACACTCCTGCAAAGATGATCAAGTCTTATGTTTAGGTACCCAAGCTTTCTTGGGTCCTTCATGGTTAGTAGCAATAAAAATTGTTCCTTTTGGAACCCATATTTTCTTTCCTTTAATATTTAAGTTTTTATTAGGTTTTAGAATTTTACATTCATAAGATTTATGTCCTTTTTGATTACATTTAAAGCATGTAAAATTACTTTGGCCAGCACGCACAAAAATATTTTTCAGTGATTTTTGTTTTCTTAAAGTGTTATACCCTAATCCGGCTTTGTCAAAAACTGCTTTTTGACTATTTAATAACATGTCCAATTTAGTTGAGCTTAAGGTAAACTTATCAACTATGTTCTTATATTTTTCAACCTCTTTCCTTAGTTATCATTTTCATTGGAAATTAATTCTTTTTCTTTTACCAAAATTTCATTTTCAGATTTAAGTTTCTTAACTTCATTATTAAGATCTTCCTTTTCTTTAATGAAAGTTAAATTTTCATTTTTCAAAAGCTTGTATTTCTTTTTCAAAACCTTGAAATCGCCGACAAGTTCATTAAAAGCATCAAATAATTCATCAAATGCAAACTCATCGCAAGGGTTATCGGAACTTACCTCATCGTTGTCGTCCGCCATAAAACATACATTTGCGACTTCCTTTTGTTCTTCTTCTTCGGAAGAAGATTCTTCGCTATCACTCCAAGTCGCCACATAAGCCTTCTTTTTCTTTTTGTAGGCTTTCTTTAATTTAGGACATTCATTCCTAAAGTGCCCCGGTTTATTACACTCATAGCAAGTCAAGGGGTCTTTCTCTTTTTCTTTGTCCTTGTCCTTGTTCTTATCCTTTTCTCCTTCCCACTTTGCTCCAAATTTCTTCTTGTGGAAGGGTTTCTTTCTCCTCATGAATCTTTTAAACTTTTTAGCTAAGAGAGCAGTCTCTTCATCATCATCATCATCATCATCGCTGCTGCTCTCTTCTTCTTTTGCAGCTTTGAGGGCAATCACTTTCTTCTTCTTTGTGTCCTCCTCTACGTGCTGCTTCATTGTCAACTCATGGGTCATAAGTGATCCTAGAAGCTCCTCTAAGGGCAGAGTGTTGAGGTCCTTTGCTTCTTGGATTGCTGTCATTTTGCTTCCCATGATCTTGGTAGTGACCTAAGAATTTTTCGAACAAGTTCTGAGTTAGTATATGTCTTACCAAGACTTTTTAAACCATTTACAATATCTGTAAATCTAGTGTACATGCATGCAATGGTTTCAGATTGTTCCATGCTAAACAACTCATATTTATGAACAAGAATATTAATTTTAGATTCTTTTACTTGGTTGGTACCCTCATGGGTAACCTCTAATCTATCCCAAATCTCCTTTGCGGAATTACATGTGGAGATTCTATTAAATTCATTTGCATCTAAGGAGCAATATAAACATTCATGGCTTTAGCGTTAAGCTGTGCCATCTTCCTATCATTATCATTCCAGTCCCTTTCGGGCTTAGGAACAATAGTGCCATCAATAACATGTGTGGGTGTACTAGGTCCATTAATTATAACACCCCATAGTTCATAGTCAGAAGCTTGAATGAATATCCTCATTCTAGCTTTCCAATATGAATAATTTGAACCATTAAACAGTGGAGGTCTATTCGTAGAATGACCTTCAGCAAATGATCCAACTTGAGCTGCCATTTGGATCTTTAGCTCTTGATCGTGTGATCAAAATCTAATGAGCACTAGCTCTGATACCAATTGTTGGCCCAGATGACAACCCAAGAGGGGGGGGGTGAATTGGGTTCTTTAAAAAATTTAAACCTTTTGAAATATTTGTTTGCTTAGTGTGAGTGAAAGTGAATGCAGATGCAAATACAAAATACAATCAATAAGATAGAGATAGAGATAGAGATAAAGGAGACACGGCAAACACAAAGATTTTATAGTGGTTCGGTGTATCCAACACCTACGTCCACTCCCAAGATTCACTTGGGTCCACACTATAATCTTCCTTGATTACAGCTGAGTTGTTTTACAAGCTCACAACTCAAACTTGTTGTTTTCCCGGGATCACAACGAACCCAGCTGGTTTTCCGGGCTCACCAGCACAAAAACCCTAACACAAGCTATACCAAGCTTGTACCGAGGTAAGACTACCTCCACTAGTTCAATCCCCCAGATTGAACTAGATACAAACAAAGAAATATATTTTTCAAGTACACAGCTCCTCAATGAGCAAATAATCAAATAAAAGAACAAGGTTTAGAAAAGCCTGATTTGTAGTTGGTTGGCTTTTGAGCTTTTCTTCTTTTCTTCTTCTCCTTGCTGGATTGAATCAAGCCTCAGCTCCGATTCTTCACAGTTGAAGCAGTTGAGAAGGTTGAAAAGCAAGAAACTGATCCTCTTTCTCCAATTTGGGAAATCCACCAAAACTTTGATTTGAATGCCTTGGATTCCTCTTGAGCTTTTTGGAGTGGAGTGGATTTGAGCTAGAAGGTTTTTCTCTTGAGATTCAGGCTCTCTCTTTTTCGGATTTTTGAATTGGGATTTCTCTATTTCTGATTTTCCTCTTTGTTTTTTCTTTTTCTCTCTTCTTTTTTGAATGATAGTCTTCCCTTTTTATAGATTTCTTTCAAGCCATTTTTGGAAGAAAACTATCCGTTGGAGTGTACCTTGTAACAAAATATATCCGTTAGAAATAAGGTAAAATAGAAATATTACCGTTAGAGCTGATCTGGCAATTTGATTTTTCGTTCCAGGTGGGTTGGAGTCGACTCTAACTTTTCTGGAGTCGGCTCTAACTCGAAACACTTTAATCCGTTAATTCTGGAGTCGTCTCTGACTTTTCTGGGGTCGACAAGAAACTTTTCTGGAGTCGACTCTAACATACCCGGAGTCGACTCTAAGTCGGGGCCAGAAAAATCAACGTTCTGTTTCTTCTGTGAGAGTCGCTCTAACAGTCTCGGAGTCGACTCTAACTTCCGTGCCAGATTCTGGAGTCGGCTCTGTGATTCTCGGAGTCGACTCTAATGTCTGCAATCTTACCTAGACATTAGATTCGATCCAGAACACGATTTAACTCCTGATTTTGATCATTCAATTGACTTATAATCTGAAAAACTTAATCAAAATCATTAGAGCCTTCAATTGTTATACTCAAATAGTTTTGTTAATCATCAAAATCATCAATTGGGTCAACACATTGTGTACCTCAGATAGTATCGAAGGCAGTGCCAGGCTGTAAGCTACCTCTCCTACTCTACTCAAGATCTCAAAAGGTCCAATATAACGTGGACTCGGCTTTCCTCTAATCCCAAATCTTATCACATCTTTGGTTGGTGACACCTTTAAGAAGACATGGTCCCCAACCAAAAATTCTAATTCCCTCCTTCTGACATCAGCATAGCTCTTCTGCCTACTCTGAGCTGTACGAAGATGCTCCCTGATCAATTGTACATTCTTTACTGTCTGCTAAATCAGCTCAGGGCCTAGCAATTTTCTTTCTCCTACATCATTCCAATATAAAGGAGATCTGTACCTCCTACCATACAAAGCTTCAAATGGAGCCATCTGGATACTGGCATGGTAACTGTTATTATATGCAAACTCCACTAAAGGTAAGTGGTTATCCCATGCTCCATCCAAGTCCATCACACAAGCTCGCAACATGTCTTTCAGAATCTGTGTGGTCCTCTCTGATTGTCCATCTGATTGGAGATGATAGGCTATACTGAAGTTTAATTTGGTTCCCATGGCCTTATGAAGACTCTTCCAGAACTGAGACACAAACCTGGTATCTTGATTTGATACAATAGATATAGGAATACCATGGAGTCTCACGATCTACTCAATATACATATTAGCCAATCTTTCACTAGAGACCCCAACTCTGAAAGGTAGAAAATAAGCTGATTTTGTTAGTCTGTCCATAATAACCCAAACTGCATCATTATTCCTAGGAGTTTTGGGCAGACCAGTCATAAAGTCCATTGTAACCTTTTCCTATTTCTACTAAGGAATCATCAGAGATTGAAGAGGTCCCGCAGGCATTTGATGCTCGGTCTTCACTCGCTGACACACCAAGCACTTGGCCACATACTGAGCAATCTTCCTCTTCATACCCTTCCATCAAAAATTTTTCTTTAAGTCTTTGTACATCTTAGTGCCACCTGGATGCACAGTATAGGGAGAGTAGTGAGCCTCCTTCAAAATTTCAGCTTTTAACTCCTCTATGTTTGGCACATAAAGTCTACCTTCAAATTTCAGGGATCCATCATCCATTACATAAAATTCATTCTGAACTCCTAACTGCACAGCTTCTTTAATCCTTTGTAAATCTGGATCTTCTTTTTGGGAGGACTTGATTCTATCTACTAGGGTTGACTGAAGTACAAGTGCTACTACAAGCCCATCAAACTGTTGTACTCTCAATCCAACCTCCCACCTCTCAAGGTCCCTCAATATGTGAGGCTGGGAAGTAATCATAGCAGCTAACTCTGAAGAGGATTTTCTGCTCAAAGCATTAGCTACTACATTGGCCTTCCCAGGATGATAGTGTAGGGTCAGGTCATAATCCTTCAGTAGCTCCAACCACCTCCTCTGCCTCAAGTTTAGCTTCTTCTGTGTGAAGATGTATTTTAGGCTCTTATGGTCTGTGTACACATCACATAACACCCCATATAGATAATGTCGCCAAATCTTCAGAGCAAAAACCACAGCAGTCAATTCCAAATCATGAGTAGGGTAATTCTGCTCATAAGGCTTCAGTTGTCTGGAGGCATAGGCTATCACCTTCCCGTTCTGCATCAGAACACATCCCAATCCTTTTCGAGAGACATCAGTATATAGAGTAAATCCTTCAAATCTTGTCAGAAGGACAAGAATAGGAGCTGACATCAGGCACTGTTTTAACTCCTGAAAACTTTTCTCACACTCCTCTATCTAGTCAAACTTCACTCACTTTTGGGTTAAGCGAGTCAGGGGTAAAGAAATGCGAGAGAAGTCCTCCATAAATTTATGGTAGTACCCGGCTAGCCCTAAGAAGCTTCTGATTTTTGCTACATTAGAAGGTCAGCTCCAGCTAATGATAGCTTCAATCTTTTTCGGGTCCACAGATATACCATCTTTGGATATTATATGGCCCAAGAAAGATACTTGATCCAACCAAAAATCATACTTTTGCAGCTTGGCATAAAGTTGTTCTCTCGAAGAATTTGTAGCACGATTCTCAGGTGGTCCTCATGCTCCTTTTGGCTCTTGGAATATATCAAGATATCATTAATGAAAACCACCACAAACTGATCCAAGTATGGCTTAAAAATTCTGTTCATCAAATCCATGAATACTGCTGGGGCATTAGTTAACCCAAATGGCATCACCAAGAACTCATAGTGGCCATATCTGTTTCTAAATGCTATCTTAGGCACATCCCCCTCCTTGACTTTGAGTTGATGGTACCCTAACCTGAGATCAATCTTTGAGAATATCCGAGCTCCCTGGAGTTGATCAAACAAGTCATCAATCCTCGATAGAGGGTACTTATTCCGCACTGTTACCTTATTGATTTCCCGGTAATCAATGCAGAGCCGAAGACTGCCATCCTTCTTCTTAACAAATAGGACTGGAGCACCCCAAGGAGAAACACTTGGTCTGATAAATCCACGATCTAGAAGCTCCTGTAATTGATCCTTCAGTTCCTTTAGTTCAGCCGGGGCCATGCAGTAAGGGTCCTTGGATATAGGTCCAGTTTCAGGAACTAGATCAATAGAGAATTTGACTTTCCGATCTGGAGGCAAATCAGTCAATTCATCAAGGAAGACATCAGGGAATTCTTGACTACAGGAATATCCTCCAACTTGATCTCTTCCTACTGAAGGTCCTTGACTACAACAAGAAATCCTTGACCATCATTCATCAGATACCTTCCAGCCTGCAGCGTTGATACGAACACCGAGGCTAGGTGTTCCCGATTACTAGTAAAACTGAATTCAGGTTGACTTGAAATTTTGAAGTTGACAATCTTCCTGAAGCAGTCTACTGAAGCATGATAGGAGGCCAACCAATCCATTCCAAGGATAACATCAATGGAAGAACAATTAGATATGCATTTAACCTTATATCCTCCATGTCAATCGTGCAGGATTTGCATACTGTGTCAACCTTCATAATATCTCCATTTGGAAAAGCAATATACAATTCTTGCTATAGAGGGACAGGTGTCAATGATGCATTCTTGTCAAGATAGGTGACATATATGAAAGAATGCGTGGCATCTGGGTCAATTAAAGTTTGAGCATAAGCAGTACCTACTTTAATCATTCCTAGACATAAATGTAATTTATTTTTAACTTCAAAGATTTAACCTAATTTTTTAATCAACCATTAATGCATTGCACTAGAGAAGAATGTAATACTAGATATAAAATTAAATGGTATACCTTTCACCACAGAATTAGAGGCGACAACATCCTGCTGGGTAGGGCGAAGACCCTTCCCTGGGTTCTCGGTGGCTGCTGCTGATGCTGCTGGCTCATCCCTTGATTTGAAGAAGGCTGTTGATCCTTTCGAAGGGGACAGGTGGCCATCTTATGATCAGTTTTCCTACAGAGGAAGCAGGCACCAGGCAATCTGCTGCAAGGCCTTCATGGGTGGAAGTTCCCACAGTGAAGGCAACAAGTCTTCCTATTCTGTTTCCTGCTGGGGCCTAATGTGCACCTCTCTTCCTGGCCTGGGTTGGGGATTGGCCAGAAATAGGCCCTTTCTCTTCCTCTGCTGCTCCCAATCTCGCTGGACTGCATTCATATCCCTCTCAATCACCAAGGCCTTATTCACCACATCACTGTAAGTGAGAAGCTCAAATGCATTGACTGCTTGCCTCAGTCTGGGTCACAGTCCCTCAGTGAACCTGGTGATCTTGGCCATTTCATTGGTTACTATATTTGGAACAAACCGGGCCAACCTGGTGAATTCAGCTTCATACTGGGCCATAAAAAGATTCCTTTGCTCCAATTTGATAAATTCTGATTCCATCTATCTCTGCACACTTTTGGGAAAATATTTATCAAAAAATGCCTCCCTAAACTCTCCCCAAGAAATAGCATGTCCACCTCGTCCCTGCTCATCAACTAATCATCAATCATAAGCCTTCCTCTGGAGAAGATAAGTGGCAAATCTGATCCGCTCCTTCTTCTGGCTACCATGGGCCGTAAAAGCCTTCTCCATATTTCGCATCCACCGCTCAGTATCAATAGGGTTAGTGGTTCCAGTGAAAGGGGCAGGGGCAAAACTTTTAAAATCAGCAAAGCTGCGGCCAACCCTTACCCAGGATTGAGGTGGAGTAGGCTGGGTCTGCGGAACAGTGGGAGTAGACTGAGTCTGCAGAATAGTGGGAGCAGGCTAAGTCTACGGAACAGTGGGGACAGGCTGAGTCTACAGAACAGTGGAAGCAGGCTGAGTCTGCGAAAAGTAGGAGCAGGCTGAGTCTGTGGAACAATGGAAGCAGGCTGAGTCTATGGAATAGGAGGAGCAAACTGAGTGGACAAAGCCTGTAGGATCTGTTGTTGCATGTCCCGCATTGACTGCGCCATACCCTAGAGAACCTGAAGCATCTCGGACTAGAGTCGCTGGTGATCAGCCCTAACTTGATTGACAGGGCCAGCACCTCCGGTAGCTTCCTGACCTCCCAGTTGACCAGCATTACCAATCTGGGAGCCCTCATCATTTTATTGACTTTTAGTGCGACGAGCCATTCCTATCTCCTGATAATTTAGTTTTTCATTAATATCATGATAAACTTTACATTTCAGGCTTTCAAAGCATACTACCTGAAATTCCTTTAAGTTATAATTGTCTCAATGTCATCCTAGTAGTTTGCCTAAAGTGTCATTATATGTGTCCCTAAGGTTATAACCTGGCTCTGATACCACTAAAGCTGTCACGCCTCAGACCTAAAAATTTGAGCTAGAGTGACAACCCGCCGCATGCCAGGCATGCAAGGCATCCTGAATCATAACACTTAATTCAAGAAAGGCAATAACTATAAATTATTCAAAGTCCATAACTTTAATACAATCCATAACTATAAGGTTTGGGCTACAATCCCTACATACAAACATCACTGGGATTACATCAACATGATGGATCTAATTTATTTTAATAGAAGCTCAATCTACCCCATATTTCTTTCTTCAGTCTTATGGCTCTGAAAAACATTGTGAGATTTAAATAAGCTCACACTCAATAAGTAAGCATATTATAATATATAATCCATTTATCATTTCAAGATATTATTAAATTAAATCAGCTTTACAAATAAAAAGCTTTCAATTTTAAATACACTTGCCATATTATCAGAATATGCATATCATTTGCTTAAAGTAATTTTGAAAGCTTAATCACACAATAAATGCCGAAATATGCAATGTAAACAAACCCACTGTATTTATATAATTACTATTTCTTATGTGTCCCATGGCCCTACAACATCCAACTGGTGTATCACTCTTAAATGTCCCCTAAGAGGAAGGGTCCTGATACCAGCATTATGCCATATATCATAAACAATCACAACATACCCTACAGATGTGTGTCCTCCATATATATTGCCTTATGGAGGTGGGTCCCGTATCACTTGGCATTTCACATCATTTCGCATCATTTCATTCACATGAGAATCGCGGCGACACATAGTAACATAATCTCAATTATCATAATTATAATTTGCATGCAACATACCATGCATCAACAAAATCATAAGCTTCTTACATATACAGTGGTTTGAATATTATTAACAATTGCATGTAAATATATCAATAGTACCAATATATTTTGCAAAGTCAAAATAATCATATTCTTCATCTTTTACATATACATATAAAGCGATCACTTTGCAAAATATTACCAGCTGTAATAATCATAGCAAATACTCAATTGTATACTCATGGTACTATTTACTAATTTCAAAATGGTCAATATCAATAAAACTCCATTTTCCTCATTTCATCATTTCATAAATTAATATAACTACAATTCCAAAATTTACATATTAAAAATATTATAAAATTCATGATAATTGGCTTACTTACCACACTACACTAATTCCAAATTTTAACGAGTTATTTAGACATCTGGGTACCCACAACATTATTTTACACAATTAAGTCTCTAAAATTTGAATAATAAAGTGTCCTTTAAATTCTACCCAAACTAATCCTGGGCCCAACTTTGGGCTTGAATATTTCTTAATATATATGCCCAAATGGGAAAATAAAAATACCCCAAGAAACTAGAATCAACACTGATCCGGGTCATATTTTTTTTTCCTAATCCTGACCCAATACAGGGCCCAAAACTCAGCTCAAAAGTGGCTCGTGAGCCAGCCCAACAAGGCCCAATCCCAGAACAGCCCACATGGCCCACAGGGTCTCCCCTATTTTTTTTATCTTCTCCCCTGGTTCACCCGAACCATGGGAGACCTGTGCCAGCGGCCAGGGCCACCGTCGGCCTCTCCCCGAGGACTTCGGTCACCGGCGACCGGTCCAGAGCCGGCCGCCATCGCGGCCATCCCCTTTCTCTCTCTCTCTTTCCCCCTCTTTCTCCCTCTTCCTCTCTTTCTCTCAGCCGCGACAAGGCTCTATGCTGGTGGCATGTCCTGCCACCACCGACTAGTCGGACCTCCACCGGACGCACGCCCAGCGCCGTTGGAGACGACTGGCCGTCGCCCAGGTCCGGCGAGGCGGCAAGCACACCGCCGGGCCTGAACCAACGCGTGAGCCGATTTGGCTCTCGCCTAGGAGAAGGGCCACCCGGCCCTCTCCTCCCTCTCTCCCATGTTCGGTACCCCACCAAACGTCACCTCCTGTGCCGATGGCGCCGCCGGCCAAAGCTCAGGCCTGGAAAGGCAATTGGCACTCCGCCGGACCTGAACCAAGGTCGGCATGGGAGGAGGATGCCTGGCCTCCTCCTCGCCTGGCTCTCTCTCTGCATAATTCTCTCTCTCTAACTCTCTAGCATGGGCAGGGGCTTACCAAAAGAAGGCATGTGCGAGGATGAAGGAGAGAGTTACTCTCGATCTCCTTTTAAGTATCCTCGCGATGCCTCGGATCACGGTAATCGAAAACCCATCCGACACGCGAAGACTCGGGAATTCAGACGTCGCACCGGGACCTAAACGTCAGAAGAAAAACTAGGTGCCAAGTGTCCCCAAAAATAATTACCGAGGGTTACAGGCCCTTTCTACATCTATGATTATTTAATTTAGGCTCTTGATTATATTCTTGGTTAGCCTCTTATACTTGGTCAAATGAATGACATGATTTTGTGATTAAAAATCCATTTAGAATGAAAATAACACTCTCTCTTAAAATCCAAGTGTCTTTTGAGATTAGCAATGGAAGAAGGACATAGGGAAGAGAAAGAAAGAGCTTTTACATTGAGTCTCTCATTGATGATTCGTAGTTGAGAGAGCTATAAGGCATTAGCGTTGTCATGATAGCTTTCAAAAGGTTATCAACTTATCCAACAGGCTCATGGGCACCATAGTCTTGTTTTCTAAAACCAAATGAAAAGGATATGAAAGCATTCAAGTAAAAAGCTTAAGATGAGCGAAGGGTGAAAGAAGGTTTATAGCACAAGAGCAAAGAAATAAAGAAAAACGAAAGAAAGTAGAGAAAACAAAGCTATCATGACCTAAAAATTAATAACCTACATATTGAGCCTAGTAGTAATTATTATTGGAAATCTAGAATATTTTTGAGCTAGAAAGAACCTATGATGTTGAAAAAAGAGAGATCTCTTAGTACCACTAATTGGAGGTCTTATTAAGAAGATTTTATTTTTCTTTCCAAACTAAATGATTTTTAGTGAAACAATCAATAGTCTTTATTTCCTCATGGAAGACCAAATAGTAATGCAATGGAAAGAGATTGTAGAATACAATATGAGAATATAATGATCAAATAATCATTTCTAAGAGGATATTTAAAATTAAATGAAACTCTTTGGTACATAGAGAGTATCGAAAACTAGGTTCAGGCTTAGTCCTATTAAATAGATTGGACCTACATCCTATCTAAAAATGTTCCTCTAATGACTCCTCCCACTACACCTCATATCACAACCATATCACCTTGCTAACTACTAATACAGCCTTTGCCCTATTTCTTCTCTCTTTTATTAGAGTATTACTCATAATTTCTCTCTCCTACAATGTTAGTCATCGATGACATTGTTAGGTCTTATAACCTTATTGACAATTGAAGCCAAGCCTCTTGGCCTTCTAGATCATTTGTTTCACCACTATCTTCCACCATTTCTCCTTTTCTTTGTTTCATGGATGGGTCAACCATCTCATTAGAGGTTCTTTGCCACTTTTGCTGATAAGTAAGTATTGAACTTAGCTCCTCTTTAATTTCTCTTTTCCTCTTATTATTACTAATAGAGCCAAAGCCCTCTCCACTATGGTCAACACTAAGGTTGACCCTTATTTACCTCTCTTTCTCTATTTTGCCTTCCTTTCTCCTCCTCTCTCGCTATTTTCCTTCTTCCTCTGTTCCACCTCCTTATTTCCCCATGGTCATGCCATCAACTAGGGCCAATGGTCCTAATCTTCCCCTTAGATTCCCCTTTCTCCCTATTCTATCTTCCTTCATTTCTCTTCCTTTCTTTCTCTATTAATTGATCCACTTTTCCCCCTCACTCTCACGCAGCCTCTCTCCCCCTCCCACCTCCTTTACTAACCAAATTCCCTTTCTTCTTCTTATTATCTCTCTTTAACTTTTTCTCTTTTCTCTTCCTTGATTATATCCTTACCTTCTCTCTAGCTCAGTCCCAAACCTTGGGAAAAAAAAAGCAATCCTCACCTTAGACTTATGACCAAAACCCTCAATCCTCTCTTCCATTCTAGGTTATTTCTCCAATTAGGTTTGGCTTAATCTTGTAAAGGTTGCAAGGGGCATGATTAAAGAGATGGCTAGCATATAGCTTTCTTATGGACTTATAATAGGTATACTTATGGACTAAGTAGCATATTTGAATTTATTTTACGATCAATAATAGAAAAAATCTTCATGTGTAGTCACTTGTATAGACATTGATATGTTTATATGCATTATGTGCCATTGGTTTTGATGTTGCATGGATTGTGATATTAATTATTATCATTTCGCATAAAATATAATGTTGAATTATATTATATTTAGTAATCATATCATATGTAATTAACTTATAAAAATCAAGTTTTACTTAACTCGAAAAGGAGCCTTTGGACTAGCTAATAATGGGATGAAATATGATGCATTATGGTCATAGGCTTAAATATGATCACGGGCCACTACTAAAAGTATGGTACGCGTGATTATCAGCCAGATAGAGGATGAGATATGGTAATACTATGCTTCTTCACCATGTATGAAAGTAGGACATAAGACAATCGAGAATGTGTCCATATCTAGTCTAATGCTGGAAGGTTAATCTTGTTGGACTTGACCTATGCTAATAGTAATGATGAATAATTTAACTAAATTATTGTTGAATGAAACTATAATTCTAGTGACACATGACATATATCTTGGAAATGCTATTCAGTAGTTTATTATATGCATATTCTAACTATTATTTGTATAACCAACAACTTATAATTATTTAATAAATATTTAAATACTAATACGTGGGTATATGAATTTTTGATAACTATGCTCTAATATTATCATAGTTGTTATATTTGCTAATGTTATTATCTTATTTATTATGATATTTGCACGTGCAGGGATTCTTATTGAGATATTATCTTATATTATTATTGTTTTCTCTTTTTTAGGGCTGCAAAATATCTATCTGCAAGGTTTTGATTCAAGATTTTTTTTTGAAGAGAATAATGATTAGATTTTTGTACCTGATATCAAATGTATCCTTTCATACTCTTTACAGATTTATTCTAAAAAAGTTTGTAATCATGTCATGAGCTTAGCTGAGTCTTGAGTATAGAGCTTAACATAAAGTGATCTGAAAAAAAAAAAATGGTAAATAAAATTGTATGATCATATCTAGTTAAAATATCATTGAGAATAAAATATACCTTAATTAATGATAAGGCCAATCACCTTAGCAAATGTTTCAAGCATTTATTAATTATTTTTTTTCCTCAAAAGGAGAGATAAATTACTCATTCACCTTGGGGCTCGGAGTTACCTACTATGGTAAAATAGATAATTTATAAGGAACAAGATTCCGTGCCTTCGTTGGTCACTTGATACATGATGCTTTAGGAACTTGAAATGCATAAACATATTGTTATAACTACATACATATACCCAAAATAATTTTTCATTTAAAATTAATTATATTCTATAAAAAAATTATTAAGAGAGTCCCAATTGTAGATGTAATGATATTTAATTTTTTAAAAAATTACTCTTTTGAGATGAGAGTCCTAAGTTTTGCCCATTAAAATGAAGCATTAGATTAAATGGTGTTATTTCTTCCCTTTGGATGAGAGGTTGATAGCTCAATTTCAAAGTGTTGCTAGTCTTAGTTTTAATTTTTGTTTTGACATATAAATGCTAATTTTGCAAGCTTTAAACTCAATTTGCTCAAGAGTTTGCATTTTGACCATAGTAAGATTGGGAGATATAAAAGATGGAGTACTTTTAAACCCCTCTATTTCCAATAAATTATAAACAAACAAAGAGGTAACCATCATAGAGTTATATGATCTAAAATCAAGAGGAATGGCATTATTTTTTTTAAAAAAATTTCGAGTAGGAGGGAAACACATCTATATTATAATTATCTAGGTATTAGAAATGCACTTCCCAAAACTCAAGCCTAGAATCTTTGATTACTAAATAAAGAGGTATGTTGGGACAAGCTTGAATTCACTTTTCTTATTTGGTTATAAGAAATAAACCAATCAAGGTTTGAAGTAAAACTAAAGAGTTTATACGAGGAACCTCAGGCCATATCATAGCTTTATGCTAATATAAGAGATAAGTTACAATACAAAGAAATTTTCAATTGAATGGCAATAAAAAGATGTCACATCATCATCATCATCATCTTTTTTTTCTTCTTTCACCTCTATTATTGCATTCAATAATTTAGCATTCTAAAGGATTGGATAGGATATTTATTCTAGCATTAATTTTTGAAGTTTTGAAAGTGTTGCTATATTATAATGTCACAAGAAAGGGTGTAGATTGGGTTTTCATGTGATAAATGAGGACTAGAGTATTAATTTGAAGCCAATTTAGAGGATCTTTTAGGGGCATAAAGCATTTTTCTTTCAAGAAACACCAAAATGGGAATCAATTGGAGCTTTAATCCTATTCTGGATCCCATAATTTAGGGTAGATGGCATGTATCCTTTGTTGTACACGCCTTTGAAATATGGATGAGAGATAGCACTTCATCTATAGATAGCTGGGTGTAAATATGCAATATATTTTGTGGTACAAAGCTTATACAATAGAGAATCCTATAATAGAAAGACTCCATAATTAATGCACAAGTTTGAAATCATCATTATGGGGTTTCTATATCTCTTATTTTTTTAAGTATTTTGTTATGAGAATAACTTTCACAAAGTCTTTAATTGGTCCAAATTAGTTAATATATGCACATTGGTTGTTGTCAACCTAAGATTTTAATTTAAAAGGATCTTCTATCGAAATATAAAAATATAAAAAAGCAAATTTAAAAATATAGGTGAGGTCATACTAAGAATTAAATTAAATTAGTGTACGAATGCTCATAGAAAATCCAAACCTAAGTCATTTAACAAGTGTCAAAAGTACTTAAAAAAGGACTAAAACAATTCCATCCAAATCATGCCAAGGTGGAAGGTTGAGATTAATGCAAGTAGATTGTTAAGTGTGTCATTCAATTTGATAAATTTAGAAAAATAGGAATTTTTTTTCAGATCTATGGTGGAAATGGTGGGCATAGGCTAATCCACATAAGCTTGAAGCCCACTGATGACTTTTTTTGAGTGTGCAAAGGCGAGACACTCGTGGTACAAACTTGACTTGTTTTTATACATATTTAGTTTTCCTCCTTATTTTAAAGAGAATCTTAGAAAGAAAGAGAGATGATACATTGGGATTAGGATTTTGTCAGAGTTATCTTTATACCTTTATATGTCTTCCATTTGCATTTATAGTGAAAATTTTTCATCTTCCCTTATGGATATTGGTTGAAAGAGTTAAACCATGTGCATATCCAAATAGTGAATTACAGATGATAAAATATAATAAGTCAAATTTATAGAGATACACACAAAAAAGACTTAAATTAAAATAATTTGATATATAAGTTCATTTATGAAACACCTTCCTTTTTAGGGTGCGGCTTACTTCTCTACAACAAGGCTTCTCATAGCCCCTAACTCTTGCACACCAATATTAAAATATTAGCCCTTCATTGTAGCATTATAGCTTGCAAGTTCATATATATCGTTTGCTTGGCATTTGGATGAACGAGTTGGTGTAGAGATCTATATATTTGTTTCTTCCAATTGCTGTGCTAACTTAACAAATGATGCAATCATATATTTCTAAAAGTAATAAATATTAGATTGTTGACATTATATGTATGATCTATATATTTATTATATGATAGAAACTGCTATCGATCATTGCTCACATATTCAGTTGGATGTAGAAATTAGTGATTAGCTAGAAAGCTTTGTTTAGAACACAAGTCACCGGGGAATGCCATTTGTAATAAATCAAAATAAATTATGAAATTAAAATGAAATGAATTCATTAGTAGATGAATTCTATAGTAGAATTTATTTGTAAATGAATTCTCATATTTTACGCATTATCCATAAAACTATGGAATTAAAATGAATTCTCATGTTTGAAAGAAAAAAAATTGAATTCCATGGTCTATTTTCTTAAATTATTCTTATTTAATAATTAATTAAAAATGAGGATGTGGGAATTGTTATGTTAACTATATTTTCATATCACATTTAATTATATTAATTATTATTAAATTTAATTACATTTAAATAATTATATTAAATTATAATTAATAATGATAGTTTGTTAAATAATTAACTAACAGATAATTAAAAATTATTGATGCCTTTTATAGATCTAGGCACTAATTAATAAGATTTGTAGAAGAAAATCTGATGAATACAAACCCAGCCTCAAGAACTAGATCTATGATGAGGAAAACTCAGCCCAAGATCTTAATTTTGTAAGAACAAAGCAAACCTTAGCTCAAAAGCCTGCAACTACTAATAATTTCATAAGAAACCCTAGAATTTCCTCTAGAGAGGGCCCTCTGACTCTTAAGTCAATACATCCAAAATAGAAAAGTTTATAATTGAAAACTAATTAAAGTAAAGAGAAGGAAAGAGAAAGAGAGCTCAAGGCCTTAAGTTCTATATTTATAGGCACTAGAGGTGAATTAATCATGTTAAATCTGAGTTAGGTTTTTTTTGAGAATAAATGGCTAGATCTCTTTGTGGATCTTTAGTGAGTTAAGTAGATGTGGAATGAGTTTAGTTATTTATAAGTTAGTTATAATATAATCTTCATGATTTTGTTTTAGCCAATCAAGTAACTCCTTATGGATTATTGCTTTATCCTTTTACATATGTCTTCATCATAAAAAATCAATAAAATATTTATTCTTCTTGCCATGTGTCATCATCCTATTTATTTGATAATTTCACCATCATTATTTGTCCCCCACTTTTGGGGACTTGAATTTGTCGTTAAATTAAATTCTTAAAAGTAGACAGTGTATAAAGAGTTTTTGTAAACTTGCCTTCTTACTTCTCATATGTAGCTCTTTAGACAGGGTTGACTTTATTAACTTAGAGGTTTTTTCTTGTCTAGCTATTAATGAGTTAAATAAGTCTATTGTTGTATGTTCCCTATCAGAGTTTTTTCTTATTTTTTTAGTTATTACTTATAGTCTTCCTACATTTGCTACTTTGGTCTCTTTTCTTATTCTTGAGATTCCTTAGCTTTTAATGTTTTAATATTTCATCAGCTTTTAAACATTTTTTTTTATTCTCTCAACTTTTCAACCTCTTTTGGTTTTCCTCGGCTCTTCAATCGTTTTACAATTTATTAGTTTTTTAACCTTTATGGATTTCTTCACCTTTTTTTTTTTTTCTTTAGCTTTTTAGCCTTTATGAACTTCTCGACTCTTTAATTTTTATAGGCTTCATCGGCTCTTCAACCTTTATAAACTTTCTCAACTTTTTAACCTTTATGAACTTTCTTAGCTTTTTAGCCTTCATGGATTTTCTCAGTTTTTTAGCCTTTATGGATTCCCCTGACCTTTTAACCTTTCTAGTTTATTTTTATATTATTTCTTACCTTTATTATGCTTGCATTTATTATATTTTTTTATTAACTTCTTATTATTTTAAAATGAGACGATAAATGAAACAAACTCTTCAAATTTTTGATCAATCATAAAATGAGGCAATAACTGCTTTAGCCTCTTTGAAATTTGAATTGATCATTATGAAAAACAATGGCTTACGATGGATAAATGAAACAAACTCTTCAAAATTTTGATCAATCATAAAATGAGGCGATAACTGCTTAGCCTCTTTGAAATATGAATTGAACATTATGAAAAACAATGGCTTATGATGGCTTCATTATTGTGTCAGGGCATTTTGAATGTTTAGTGTATGCCCTATATTCAATTGAATTAAATACTGTATACATTCTATGAATACAAATCAAATAAAATGGTTTCTTTATCTATCAAGATGTCTTTTATTTGATATATTTGTCTATGAGATAAAGTCCAAAAGAATGTAAACCGTGCTGTTGGCCCAGATGACAACCCAAGACGGGGAGGGGGTGAATTGGGTACTTTAAAAATTAAATCTTTTAAAATAATTTAAACTGTTGATGAGAGGATACACACAATTAATTCAAGTTAAAGCGCAATAGCTAGAGAGAGAGAGACAAATAAACATGGCAAACACAGTTTTTATAGTGGTTCGGTGTATCCAACACCTACGTCCACTCCCAAGCTCCACTTGGGTCCACACTATAATCTCTTCGATTACAGTCGAGTTGTTTTACAAGCTCACAACCCAAACTTATTGTTTTCCCGGGATCACAACGAACCCAGCCGATTTTACATGGGCTCACCAGCACAAAACCCAACACACAAGCTTTCCTTAGCTAGTGCCTAGGTAAACTACCTCCACTAATTCAATCCACTGATTGAATTAGAAAATCACAAGATAAAATATGAGTTTAGTACAAAATAGCTCCTTTTGAGCAGATATTTCAAAATAAAAGCAAAGTTTAGAAGGGCCTGTTTAGATTCGATTTGAGTGCAGGCTTTTCTTCTTTTCTTCTTTTCCTCAACTCCTTTGAAGTGTGGAATCGGGCCTCAGCTCAGATTCTTCACGGATTGAATGTTGGAGTTGATTTGAGCTTATTCTTCTTTTCTTTGAATGTTGAAAATCTCTTGAGTTGATCTTGAATGGCTCTTGGATTTTCTTCTAGACTTTCTTGGATTGATGAATTTGAGCACAGATGAAGTCTCCTTTGATTTCACTCCTTCTCTTTCACTCTTTTTTTGAATCTCGGATTTTTCAAATGATGCTCTATTTTTCCTCTTCCTGAAAGATATTTCTCCCCCTTTTTCTTTCTCTCTTGATCTATATATGTATGTCTTTGATTTGAAAACGGCCTCACTATTTATAGACTCTGCAAAAATATAGCTGTTAGAAACAAAGAAATCTAGCCGTTATTGAAAAATATTACCGTTGGCGCTGAGTTGGCATTCAGAAAAAATCACGCCCAGATTTGTTGGAGTCGGCTCCAACTTTAGGCGAGTCGGCTCGAAGACGCGATGCCAAAAATAGAAACATTCAGAAAATTAAGGGGTCGACTCAAGAAAAATAAGGTGTCAGCTCCTGACAGTCGGGGGTCGACTCATGAAAAGCAAGGGGTCGACTCGAGAAGTGCTCAGAAAAATAACTCTCTGGAGTCTGAGCGGAGTAGACTCTCACAGTCATGGAGTCGGCTCGACAATATCGGGGGTCGACTCTTGAAATCACAGGGGTCGACTCTTAAAAATTAGGAATCTCTGTATACTGAGTGGAGTCGACTCTGAAACTCTAGAGTCGGCTCCGGAACGTAACAAAAATCAGAGAATTTTCTGATTGACTTTGAAATTCGTTCCAGATTAATTTTAAATCAATTTTGACTTGAATATAATAAATTTGATATTAAGAATCAATTCAAGATATGTTCCAAAAACATTGATTGAAATATGAAGTATAAAAATTTCTTTTTGAAAGCTTAAACATGGAGCTTGAAGCTACTTTTCAATTGATTATAGTCATACTTAACATACTCATTGATTATGAGAAATAAATTCATCGCTCATGTAAATAAATTCATTGCATCTTTTAATATACTCATGGCTTTTGGTAATCATCAAAATCAATAAAATTGGGGCAACAATTTCTCAACAATCTCCCCAACAATCTCCCCCTTTTTGATGATGATAAAAACATTGAGTATATGCATGATTAATTGAAGAATTTATTTAATTTTCATAGTTAGGCTCCCCCCGAATGAGGTAGCTCCCCCTATGAAACTCAAATAAATATTTAAACTCATACACAGTTTAATGTCAAAATTCAGCATTTTCATTGCATTTTCATTCATTCTCTGTATGTGTAATGTTTAATTATTACTCCCTTCTTTCTCCCATTCAATTATTTATTATTTGCATATACAATGACATTCGTTTAATTTCTCCCATGCATATACAGTCATGTATAAAACTCTCCCCTTTTTTGTTATCAACAAAAAGGTAGAGAAGCATCAAATAATCACATTCACGATTTAAGATATGCTTTAACAGAGATTTATTGAAAAATAAGAGAAGTACATTCAAACTCAAACTTCATTGAGCATTCAAAACTAACTTTTCATTACATCATTATATCAAAACATAATATAAATTTCATTACATTGCAAAAACTGAACATCCATTACATCAAAAATTTGTCCTTACAATTCTTGTTAAGTGATCTACGATGTTCTTCATCCCATCAGTTTGAAGCTTGACATAATCTTTCAGTCTTTCGTCCACAAAGTACAAGCAGTTAAAATCTTGTCTTGAAGCTCGGCATTGCACTTTGCATAAGTCTCACTATCTCCACAAATGTCTTTAAGTTCTTCAAAAATATTCTTTAAATCACCACTTAAAGACTCAGTAGAGGAGCTAAGAGTAGATTCAATCTTGGTAATTCGATCATCTAATGAGTAGAGAGTTTCTTTAAGATTCATGAATTTATTGTCAACTCAGTCTTCATTCTATCCTCTTGAGCATCAAGAAGACTCTTGAGTTGCTCTAACTGAAGATCCAAAAAACCAACTGATGAAGAAGATGGCTGATAAACATTGGAGCAGGAGAAGGGGCCAGAACTGGAACAGAAGAACTAGGAGGCACAGGTGATGAATGTCTAACAGAAGGTCCAGGTGCCTCAACATCAGCGGCTCTTTCTTCCAACTGATTTTTCCTTTCCCATCTACCATCTTTCTTCACAAATCCCATCCTATGAATAGTAGCCAAGCTATAATAATCAGTGTGTCTCAAATTTTTCATTGGCTCACTATCGAAAATGATTATCCCTTGGCTTTGAAAAATCTTAGTTAATATCATGCCATAGGGTAGACTTGATTTCCTTTTGCCCCCACAGTCAGCTATGTACCAAATTATCATACTCGGAAGATTGATAGGTCTTCCAGCCACTACAGCATCCATAATAAAAATGTCTCTCCCAGATACATAATCAAACCTCCAGTCTTAGGGAACAGAATCCTACTGCATATGTTATGAAGAAGCCTTAATTCCAAAGATAGTTGATTTGCTTGGACTTCTTCAAAACCAACAATTTCTTTATTTAACAATCTTGATAAAGTTGGGCTCCTATCATCAGGTGAAAATGTAGAAGGACCAGACACAGGAAGATTCAAAAGTCTTGAGAGTAAATCCACTGTGACACTTATCCTATTTCCTCTAATCACGCTGACCAATCCATTATCTCCTCTTGATAGATTTTTATAAAACTCTTTAACCAAGGCTGGGTAGGTTGGGCAATCTAATGAACATATTTTCTCCCATCCCATTTCAATTAACTGTCTTCCTACAAGAAAACCCTCCGCCTCAAATAGCTCAAAATCCACTTTTCTCCTGATTGTAATAACTCTATCGGCTAGGCGGTCTACCTGAGAGGTGGCCGCAGCAGGAGAAGCACTCGGAGTTGAAGAGGACGAGGTGGAATCCATGCTCGGAGACGGTTCGCGAGCGGGACGCCTCACCGTCTTCTTCACCGTCTTCTTCCTTTTCATCTCGGCCGCTCCAAGGCTAGAACCATGGGTTTTAGGTGCCATTGATTTAGTGGAAAGGTTAATCAAGGATTTCTAAGGATTTGGTAGGTTAGGAAAAACTTTGGAGAGAGATTTTGATTGATTTGAGAAGATGGAAATGAACGAGGAGTCGACTCTGCCCTAGATAAATCGACTTGGGACCACTTCGAGTCGGCTCCCGCAAAGTGTGGAGTCGACTCCGGGTAGTCACAGAAACCAAACCCAAAGTGAAGTCGACTCGTACAGAGATGGGGTCGGCTCCAGAGTTTCAGCAGAAACATGGAGTCGACTCCGATACTGATCAAGTCGGCTCCGAGACCATTTCAGAGCAAAAACATAAAGTTTCAGAGAATCTGAAATGTGTCCGGACATTGATCATAGAAATTGATAAAAAATCATTGGATTTTAATAGATCAATATGAATTCTAGATAAGATTTCCTTAAAATCAAAGGATAGAAAGAGTTCTAGATAATTTTTCTTAGGGGTTTCAAATTCATTCTAATGGATCACAAATCCCTAATTCTCCTCTAAGATAACAGAATCTTTCTTCACTTAAGGGTTTTGTAAATATATCTGCTAATTGATCTTCAGTATTAACATAATCAAGACATATTTCTCCATTAGTTACATGTTCTCTAATAAAATGATATCTAATTTCTATGTGTTTTGTCCTAGAATGTTGAATTGGATTTTTTGTTAGATTAATTGCACTTGTATTATCACATTTTATAGGAGTTTTGTCAAGTGTGATACCATAGTCTTCAAGTTGTCGCTTAATCCATAGGATTTGAGCACAGCAACTTCAGCTGCAACATATTCAGCTTCAGTAGTTGATAATGCAACTGAATTTTGCTTTTTGCTAAACCATGAGATTAAGTTACTTCCTAAGAATTGGCATGCACCACTTGTGCTTTTCCTATCTAACTTACATCCAGCATAATCAGAATCAGAATATGCAATTAAGTTCAATGTTGAGTCTCTAGAATACCATAAACCTACATTTTTGTTCCATTTAAGTATCTTAATATTCTTTTAACAGCAATTAAGTGAGATTCTTTAGGTTCTGATTGAAATCTAGCACATAGACAAACAGAGAACATTATATCAGGTCTACTAGCAGTTAAGTAGAGTAGAGATCCGATTATACCTCGAAATACTTTTGATCAACTTTCTTACCTTCCTTATCTTTGTCTAACTTGCATGAAGGACTCATTGGAGTTCCAAGGGGTTTCATTGAATCCATACCAAACTTTTTGAGTAGTTCCTTCATGTACTTGGTTTGGTTGATAAAATCCCTTCCTTTTCTTGTTTGATTTGAGTCCAAGGAAGAAGTTGAGTTCTCCCATCATGCTCATTTCAAACTCACACTGCATCAACTTAGCAAATTCTTGACATAGAAGATTGTTAGTAGCACCAAAAATAATATCATCAACATATATTTGAACTACTAATAAATCTTTACTTTTTCTTTTCAAAAATAATGTTTTATCTACATTTCCTCTTATAAAATCATTTTCAATTAAGAATTTACTTAATCTATCATACCATGCTCTAGGTGCTTGTTTCAAACCATATAATGCTTTGTGCAATTTAAAAACGTGATTTGAAAATTCATGATCTTCAAAACCTGGTGGTTGTTCTACATACACTTCTTCATTTATAAATCCATTTAAAAAAGCATTCTTTACATCCATTTGAAATAAGTTGAAATTCATGTGACATGCAAATGCAAGTAATAGTCTAATGGCTTCTAATCTAGCTACTGGTGCAAAGGTTTCATCAAAATCAATACCTTCTTCTTGATTATATCCTTTTGCAACTAATCTAGCTTTATTTCTAATTACTATGCCATTTTCATCTAGTTTGTTTCTAAATACCCATTTTGATCCTATAACTGAATGATCTTTAGGTTTTTCTACTAATGACCATACATTATTTCTAGTAAATTGATTTAATTCTTCTTGCATAGCTAACATCCAATTATTATCTTTTTCAGCTTCTTCAATAGTTTTAGGTTCAATTCGTGATACAAATGCAAGATGATTACTAATATTTCTCATAGATGATCTAGTTCTTATTCCTTGAGATGGATCACCTATAATCAATTCCTTAGGGTGACTATAAGCGTATCTCCAATCTCTAGGAAGATCTATATCATTATGATTAGTGTTAGTATCATCATCCTTAGGTGAATCATTATCTTTAGCCTCTTGCTCATGATCCGAAGATACATCAATATTTAATTTTTCAAGATCTTTCTCAATTATGTTTGTATCTTCCTCATCATTAAACTTTTTGGAACTAGTTGCTAAAGATTCATCAAAAACTACGTGAATGGATTCTTCAACAACCAAAGTTTTCTTGTTAAATACTCTATATGCTTTACTAGTTGTTGAATATCCTAAGAATATTCCTTCATCATATTTAGCATCAATTTTCCTAAATTGTTTTTACCATTATTATGAACAAAACATTTACAACCAAATGCATGAAAATATCTAATATTAGGTTTTCTGTTTTGCCATAGTTCATAAGGTGTTTTCTTAAGTATTGGTCTTATTAGGGCTCTATTTAAAATGTAACATGCCGTGTTTATAGCTTCCGCCCAAAAGTACTTTGGTAGGTTGCTTTCACATAGCATGGTACGGGCCATGTCTTCTAAAGTCCTGTTTTTCCTTTCTACAACACCATTTTGTTGTGGGGTCCTAGGTGCAGAAAAATTATGATTAATACCATTTTTAGCACAAAAATTTTCAAATAAGTGATTTTTAAATTCAGTTCCATGATCACTTCTTAGAGACACTATGGTAGTGTTTTTCTCATTTGTAACTTTCTTAAAGAATTTTAGGAATATCGAGAAAGTCTCATCTTTGTGAGCTAAAAATAATACCCAAGTGTATCTAGAGTAATCATCTATAATCACAAGACCATATTTCTTTCCTCCTAGACTTGTGGTTCTAGTTGGTCCAAAAAGGTCCATGTGAAGTAGCTCTAATGGCCTAGAAGTTGAAACAACATTTTTAGATTTGAAAGAACTTCTTGTTTGTTTTCCAAATTGACATGCATCACATATTTTGTTGTTTTCAAAATCTATTTTAGGTAGCCCTTTAACTAAGTCCATTTTAATTAGTTTTTAAATTAGGTGTGTGCTTGCATGACCTAATCTACGATGCCATAACCATCCGATTTCATTCATATTAGCATTATCAGCAATTAAGCAATGATCATTCATAGATAATTTATCTAGATCAACCAAGTAAATATTGCCATGTCTATAACCAGTAAATACAATGCTATTATCAATGGAATTAGATACTGTGCAGAGAGAGTTTCAAATGATACTTTAAAATCTTTATCGCACAATTGGCTTATACTAATTAAGTTATGCTTCAAACCATCAACATAAAGCACATTATCTATAAAAGTGGATGGAGTTATACGGATTTTACCAAGGCCCATAATCTGACCTTTATCATTATCACCGAACGTAACAACTCCTCCTTTCTTTTCTTCAAGGGTGATGAATTCTTCTTTGTCACCCGTCATATGTCTTGAGCAGCCACTATCAAGATACCACTTTCTCTTTGATCTTTTGGCCACAAGACATTCCTACAATAAAATCAAACTTTATGTTTAGGTACCCAAGCTTTCTTGGGTCCTTCATGGTTAGTAGCAATAAATATTGTTCCTTTTGAAACCCATATTTTCTTCCCTTTAAAATTTAAATTCTTATTTGGCTTTTGTAAATTACATTCAAATGATTTATGCCCTTTTAAATTGCATTTAAAACAAGTGATGTTACTTTGACTAGCACGTACAAAAATATTTTTCAAAGATTTTTGTTTTCTAGATGTATTGTATCCTAATCCAGCCTTATCAAAAACTGCTTTTTGTCTTTCTAAAATCATGTTTAGTTTAGTAGAACTTAAGGTGAATTTATCAACAATATCTTTGTATTTTTTAACTTCTTTCTTTAGAAATTCATTTTCTACAATATGCTGATCATTTTCCAAAGATAGAGTTTGTATTTGCTTTTTCAAATCTTTTATTAGATTTTCATTTTCAGATTTTAGTATATTAATTGCATGAGTAAAATCATTCTTTTCTTTAAGAAACATCTCCTTTTTACCTTTTAAATCTTTAATTGCAAGCATCACTTCATTTTTCTCATTAATTAAGTTTATGTTTTCAGTTTTCAGAGATTTATATTTCTTTTTCAAAATTTTAAAATCATCTACAAGTTCATTGAAGGCTTCAAATAATTCATCAAAAGCAAAATCATCACAAGGGTTTTCAGAACTTACCTCGTCGTCATCGTTCGCCATAAAACAAATGTTGGCAATCTCTTTTGTAATTCTTCTTCTTCGGAAGAAGATTCATCACTGTCGCTCCAAGTTGCAACATATGCTTTCTTCTTTTTCTTGAAAGTCTTTTTCAATTGCGGACAATCATATCTATAATGCCCTGGTTTCTTACATTCATAACAGATCAAGGGGTCTTTCTCTTTGTCATTGTCCTTGTATTTTTCTTTTTCACCTTCCATCTTATTTCCTAATTTCTTTTTGTGGAAGGGTTTCTTTCTCCTCATAAATTTCTTAAATTTTCTTGCTAGAAGAGCTGTGTCTTCATCATCATCCTCATCATCGCTGCTGCTATCTTCAACTTCTGCAGCCTTGAGGGCAATTGTCTTCTTCCTTTTGTTATCCTCCTCCATATGTTGCTTCATTGTCAATTCATGGGTCATAAGGGATCCAAGAAGCTCTTCCAAAGGTAAAGTATTTAGATCTTTGGCTTCTTGAATGGCTGTCATTTTGGCTTCCCATGATCTTGGTAATGACCTAAGAATTTTGCGAACCAAATCAGCATTAGTGTAGGTTTTTCCAAGACTCTTCAAACCATTAACAATATCAGTAAATCTAGTATACATGCATATTATGGTTTCAGATTGTTCCATGCTAAACAATTCATATTTATGCACAAGTATATTAATCTTAGATTCTTTAACTTGGTTGGTTCCCTCATGGGTAACCTGTAATCTATCCCATATCTCTTTAGCGGAATTACAGGTAGAGATACGATTAAATTCATTAGCATCAAGAGAACAATATAAAATATTCATGGCTTTTGCATTAAGCTGAGCCATCTTCCTATAATTTTCATTCCAATCCCTTTCGGGCTTAGGAACTATAGAACCATCAACTAAGTGTGTGGGTGTACTAGGTCCATTAATTATGACACTCCATAATTCATAATCTGAAGCTTGAATGAATATCCTCATTCTTTCTTTCCAATATGAATAGTTGGAGCCAATAAATAAGGGTGGTCTATTTGTAGAATGACCCTCAGCAAAACTTGAGCTGGCTTGTGTTGCCATTTGGATCTTTCGCTCTTGATCGTGTGATCAATCAAAAACAAATGAGCACTAGCTCTAATACCAATTGTTGGCCTAGATGGCAACCCAAGAGGGGGGGGGGGGTGAATTGGGTACTTTAAAAATTAAACATTTTAAAATAATTTAAACTGTTGATGAGAGGATACACACAATTAATTCAAGTTAAAGTGCAATAGCTAGAGAGAGAGACAAATAAACACGGCAAACATAAAGTTTTTATAGTGGTTCGGTGTATCCAACACCTACGTCCACTCTCAAGCTCCACTTGGGTCCACACTATAATCTCCTCGATTACAGTCGAGTTGTTTACAAGCTTACAACCCAAACTTGTTGTTTTCCCGGGATCACAACGAACCCAGCCGGTTTTACACGGGCTCACCAGCACAAAACCCAACACACAAGCTTTCCTTAGCTAGTACCGAGGTAAACTACCTCCACTAATTCAATCCACTGATTGAATTAGCAAATCATAAGATAAAATATGAGTTTAGTACAAAACAGCTCCTTTTGAGCAGATATTTCAAAATAAAAGCAAAGTTTAGAAGGGTCTGTTTAGATTCGATTTGAGTGCAGGCTTTTCTTCTTTTCTTCTTTTCCTCAACTCCTTTGAAGTATGGAATCGGGCCTCAGCTCAGATTCTTCACGGATTGAATGTTGGAGTTGATTTGAGCTTATTCTCCTTTTCTTTGAATGTTGAAAATCTCTTGAGTTGATCTTGAATGGCTCTTGGATTTTCTTCTAGACTTTCTTGGATTGATGAACTTGAGCACAGATGAAGTCTCCTTTGATTTCACTCCTTCTCTTTCACTCTATTTTTGAATCTCGGATTTTTCAAATGATGCTCTGTTTTTACTCTTCCTGAAAGATATTTCTCCCCCTTTTTCTTTCTCTCTTGATCTATATATATGTATATCTTTGATTTGAAAACGGCCTCACTATTTATAGACTCTGCAAAAATATAGCCATTAGAAACAAAGAAATCTAGCCATTATTGAAAAATATTACCGTTGGCGCTGAGTTGGCATTCAGAAAAAATCACGTCCAGATTTCTTGGAGTCGGCTCCAACTTTAGGCGAGTCAGCTCAAAGATGCGATGCCAAAAATAGAAACATTCAGAAAGTTAAGGGGTCGACTCAAGAAAAATAAGGTGTCGGCTCCTGACAGTCGGGGGTCGACTCATGAAAAGCAAGGGGTCGACTCGAGAAGTGCTCAGAAAAATAACTCTCTAGAGTCTGAGCGGAGTCGACTCTCACAATCATGGAGTCGGCTCGACAATATCGGGGGTCGACTCTTGAAATCACAGGGGTCGACTCTTGAAAATTAGGAATCTCTGTATACTGAGTGGAGTCGACTCTGAAACTCTAGAGTCGGCTCCAGAACGTAACAAAAAATCAGAGAATTTTCTGATTGACTTTGAAATTTGTTCTAGATTAATTTTAAATCAATTTTTGACTTGAATATAATAAATTTGATATTAAGAATCAATTCAAGATATGTTCCAAAAACTCATTGATTGAAATATGAAGTATAAAAATTTCTTTTTGAAAGCTTAAACATGTAGCTTGAAGCTATTTTTCAATTGATTATAGTCATACTTAATATACTCATTGATTATGAGAAATAAATTCATCGCTCATGTAAATAAATTCATTGCATCTTTTAATATACTCATGGCTTTTTGGTAATCATCAAAATCAATAAAATTGGGGCAACAATTTCTCAACAATCTTCCCAACAATCTCCCCAACACGTGCATATAGAATTTGTAATAGAGATTACAAATTGTGAGATCCAAATTGCACGTTATGGTTCGATTCTTTAAACTTTCCTAGTCGATGTGCAGATGGGACTGGACACCATCGAACACCAAGAGACTAGCACACATTACATATCCTCACCCTTGGGGTGAGCAGCTAATTTTACAAGCTGAAATATGAAGATACTTGGATAGGTGTGTGGATGCTCGTTATTGTAACGATGCATTGGATGACCCATACAGAGATCCCATATGGATATTTTATATAGTGTTGATGGTTGATCTCTAATGACGGTGGTGTGAGTGATCCTTTGACTTAAGATCTTTATTGCATCTCATGTGTGAAATGTCATGCTTTGATGGCATCGAAACGTCGCTCTAGTCATGGGTGGAAAATATGGTGTCGGTTGGGTATGACATGAAGCACATGAAGATAATGTTTGATCAAGACAGGATTCGTCTCCCTTGATAGAAAGAGTTATATCCTACGGCCACTTGATGGATTAAATTGATTATTAAATCCTTGCAAGGTTGAGTTGGAATTCGAAATGGTTTCGAAGTTCTAATTCATATGAGTCAATTTTTCCTGAGATCAAGTAAACAAAGATCAATTACAGGGTTGACATATTCCATACCACTGATTGATCTAGGATATGTGATGAAAGGATTTGATCATACAATAACCGTTTATGGACAGGTATTGATGGTCATGTCAACAAAACCTTTAGCAGTTGGGTGGTCATGATGCTTTTCTAGAGGCCTCTCATGATCTATAATCATGTTGTTGAATTAGATAAAAAGTTGTCCAATCATTTCTAAGGTCTATGATTAGGACATGATTATTGCCAACATGTTAAAAGGGCCTAATAGGTCACACGCATTAAGAAGAATGTTGGATAAATTAAAATGAGAATTAAATTAGATTTAATTTAAATAAGATGATCAATTAAATAATTGGGTGAGACCCAATTTAAAGAAGATATAGTTATAATGGATATGATCCATTATAATAGAAGGAATGTTAAGGAGAAATTATTTGTCCATATGATGAACAAATAATTGGATACCGATATGTAACTTGATCCATGTGATGGATGCCTCTGATTATTCAGGTATGGATGTCCATGTGAAGATGGAATCATGCCCATGGGATGAGGCAAGATGAATCTCTACGGTTCGATGATGAACACATACAAATTAGGGCATGTAGTTATGGGATAACAAACTCCTAATTTCAAAGGCTGAGATTATGACACTTGGATTAATCTTACCATGAAGATGAGAGTTTCTTACTATGAAGTTGGGAGGAGTTTTTTACCATGAAGATGAGAGTTTCTTACCATGAAGATGGGAGTTTCTTACCATAATGATGAGAGTTTCTTACTATGAAGAGAGGTCTCTTCTTCTTAGGAACATCTCATTTTCAATCTATAAATATAGTTCCTTCCTGCCAACAAAGCAGAGCATGAGAAGAGTATGAGAAGAAAAGATTAGACTTTTATTCAAAGATATCTTCTGTAAGGGGATTCAAGAGGCGCCAGCACCCCTCTCTCTCTCTGCCATGGTGTCATCATCATACCTTGGAGGTCTTCATCCCTTCTTCTCTATGTGGATCACCATTAGAGGCCGGACACGTGGATGGCTAGTGGCAAGGATTAACTGGCTTCATCCTCATCTACATTGATAAAGGACTCAGGTATGAATAAAATAGATTTTATTTAAAATTTAATGAATCTGTTCCTAAGGATCCTGGGCATTTGAGAATTTTATTTTATACATTCTGCAATGTTTATATGAATTAGATTCATATCTTGTATACATAATTCCCATCAGTGGTATCAGAGCCCTCTTAGGCTACAGATTCATTAATCTGATAGGATACTTGAGTCAATATGATTGATAATATGATTATTTATTATGCTTAAAATCATAAAGAGTTTTCATATGTTGATAATAAATCTAAAATATAATAAAATATTTATTATTTGATGATAAACAATATTATTTAGATTTATGCATATTCATTATCATGTTCAAATAGAGTATTTTGATATATAGAGGAAAAGGTTTATTATATGATAATAAATAATAATTAATCATATATGTGTCATGTTAAAATAGTAATTATTATTTATGCATGATAGATACTATATGCTGAAATCCTAAAAATCATGTTTAGGATTTAATTTTAGTATGATGATTGATATGATTAAGATCTGATATTCTTATGATAATGAACACTGAAAACTTTAGGGTTTGTTAGAGACATTAGGATTTACATGGGATGTGAAACCGACATGTCATGACATGTAATTAAATGATAAGAAACTTTAAAATTTGAATTAAGAACTCTTATCATAACACCCTAGCTAGATCACTATCTATGGTTATCATAAAATTTAATAGATGATAAAGATTTAGGAAACATAGACTTAACCATGTTATTATTTGATCCCATGATCCCATAATTGATCTAATAAATTGGGCTTAACTACATTGGTGTCTAGAAAAGTTTGATCATGGTTTTGAATTGCTTTGTTCGCTGCCTGGGAAAATCCATTCAATGGGATCGAAGGGTATGCTAAATAGGACCCCATTGATCAGCTGATCTGGCCATTGTTAGAGAAAGCTCTTAATTGATTAAATCAATTAAGGTTGATCAGGATGGTAGCAATTGATTTGGTCTCATGATTAGGGTTCCTAAATTAGATAGTGATCAAGATCCTAATTTGATTAGGAGTCCCAATCATAGATTAGATCTTATGAAATTAAGGTTAATTGAGATTAATCTAAAATATACATATAGGATATGTAACCTAGCATAGTATAAATGTTGTAGATGTAGATGAGACCTATATGCGCTAAATCCCTTCACGAATATTAAGTCATAAGCCTTCCATTGTTCACATAATACAAAATCATTAGGTCATGAGATTTGTCGTGCCAAAGCCGAGGTCGAGTGTACCTATGAGGAGTTGATTGTGGAACAATGGGTTAACTTAACTAGATTAGCTGGCATAATTGGCCAAAGTCAGGGTCAGTCTAATCTAGAGGCAAACTTTAGGGTGATCACAAATGGATGTAATTGACAAAGCAATATCCTCTAAATGATTTAGGAGTCACATTAGATGTGATTGATAATAATTTACCAAATTTGGCTTACCGAGATTTGTTATGCCAAAGCCAAGGTCAAGGTAATTCAAATGAGGATCCTAGCCCACTAAGAAAATTGAATGCCAATTTCTTGAGATTAATAGAGAGGGCTATTAACCTTGATAAAATAGTGAAAGAAACCAACTTAATTAAAAATCTAGAATTACCATATTAAGTTGGTGATTAGTATTCATAGTAATTGACTCATTCTAATTTTATGTAGGTTATCAGAGAAACCTTGAGTATAAACATCAACCTAAGGAATATTTTAGAATCCAATAAATTGACTGGACTCAACTTCCCTGATTGGCTAAGGACTGTAAGGATCGTTCTTCGATCTGAGAAAATTCTTTTTTTCCTAGATGAGGTTGCACCGGAGGTCCCACCAGCGGATGCTCGAACTAAGGTTCATGTGGCATACAACCGGTATAAAGATGTTGAAGACATGGCCACATGTTTGATGTTGGTCTCAATGTTACCTGATCTTTAGAAACAACATGAGCATATGAATGCTCATGAGATTTTGATGCACTTGCAAGAGTTGTTTGGTGTACAGTCTTGATATGAGAGGTTTCAAACTTCTAAAGAGCTGTTTCAGTGCAAAACGACTAAGGATTCATCATTGGGTGCCCACATACTGAAAATGATCAATTTGATTGAAAAGTTGACACGATTGGGTTTTATGATGGATCATGAACTAAGTGTTGACTTGGTTCTGTAGTCATTACCTCCCAGCTATTTGCAGTTTGTTCTTAATTTCAATATGAACAAGCTAGAGACATCTCTGCCTGAGCTCGCGAATATGCTGACGAATGCCGAGCCCAACATTAAGAAAGAAAAGGGGCAGGTTATGGTCATGGAGTCTTCTGGCGCTCATAAGAAGCGGCCAAAGAAGAATAAGGTCCAAAAGGCCATGGCGACTAAACCAAATAAGGGCATCAAGAAAAACAAAGTAGCCAAGGGGAAATATCACTTCTGTGGGAAGGAAGGGCACTGGAAGCAAAACTGCAAAGCTTATATGGCTAGCCTGAAAGAAAATAAACATACAGATGCTTCTACTTCAGTTATATTTATGATTGAGATATTTTCTTCTGTTACTTCTTATTCCACTTGGGTATTGGATACCGGTTGTGGATCTCATATTTGTATTAATATGAAGATGATAAAAAGCAGTAGAAAGCTGAAAAAGATGAAGTGATCCTGCGCATGGGAAATAGAGCAAAGGTTGCTGCTTTAGCTATAGGATCTTGTTCTTTGTCTTTGCCCACTGGGCTTGTAATGGAGCTTAATAATTGTTACTATGTTCCAAACATAACAAAGAACATTATTTCTGTTTCATGTCTTGTAAATGATGGATATACATTTGAAATTGGAAATAAAGAAATTTTAATTTTTAAAAATGAAATGTTCTTTGGTTCTGTTGAAATGTTCAACGGGATTTATGTTTTGAATATACAATGCCCTATTCTCAATGTAGAAACTAAGAAATTAAAATCAAATAATTTTAAGAACTCATTCTTATGGCACTGTCGTTTAGGCCATGTAAATGAAACATGTTTAACCAAGTTACATAAGGATGGCTACTTGGGCTCATTCGATTGGGAATCGTTTGAGGAATTTGAGTCATGTTTACATGGCAAAATAACGAAGTCATCCTTTACTAAAAAGGATGAGCGAGCAACTGAATGTTTTGGACTAGTACATTAGGATGTATGTGGTCCTATCAATATTCAAGCAATAGGAGGTTTTTCTTACTTTATCACATTTATAGATGACCATAGTAGGTATGGTTATGTATATCTAATGAAGCACAAATCTAAAGCCTTTGAAATGTTCAAAGAATTCAGATCCGAGGTAGAAAAATAAAGTGGCAAAAGTATTAAGATACTTCAATCATATCGAGGTGGGGAATACTTAAGCCATGAGTTCTTAGAATATTTGAAGGAGAATGGGATTCTTTCTCAGTGGACTCCTCCTGGTACGCCACAGCATAATGGTGTATCAAAAAGGAGAAATCGCACATGATTAGATATGGTGCAATCAATGATGAGCCTTGCAAATCTTCCAAAAATGTTTTGGGGTTATGCCCTAAACACAGCCGAATACACTCTAAATCAAGTTCCGTCTAAGTCGGTCAGTTCCACTCCCTATGAGATATGATGTGGAAAGAAACCAACCCTTAGTCATCTAAGGATTTGGGGTTGCTACGCTTATGTAAAGCATAATGAGTCAGACAAGCTAGGAGCTAGATATGACAAGTATAATTTTGTGGGGTATCCTAAAGAAACAAAAGGATACTACTTCTACCATCCACTCGAGCAAAAGGTGTTTGTCTCAAGGCATGCCATATTTCTAGAGAATAAGATTTTTCTAAGAAATAGTAGTGGCAGAAATATTGAGATTAGTGAAACTCAAGAACAACAAATTGACACAGACCGATTAGATGAAATGGAGCAAATGTCAAATGTAGTGGGAGTTGAGCAGAAGACTCAACTAACATTTAGGTAACATTTACGTGAACCTCTATCAGAAATGATGGAGCCACATGAAGCTCCAAGTACACATCAGCTACGTAGGTCTAGTAGAACACATCATATTCTTGAGAGATATGGATTTCTTATAGAAGATGATGGTCCTACTAACTATGATGAAGCAATTTGTGACATTGACTCCAAGAGATGGCTTGAAGCCATGAAGTTTGAAATGGACTCCATGTACGACAACCAAGTATGGACTTTGGTTGATCCACCTGAAGGGATAAAACCCATTGGGTGCAAATAGGTCTTCAAGAAAAAGACAGACATGGATGGTAATGTGATTACCTATAAGGCGATGCTAGTTGCAAAAGGTTACAAGCAAAGGCAAGATGTTGACTTTGATGAAACCTTTTCTCCCATAGCCATGCTTAAGTCCATAAGGATTTTGCTTGCGATTGCAGCCTATTACGATTATGAGATATGGCAAATGGATGTCAAGACCGTCTTCATAAATGATGATTTAGTGGAGGATGTGTATATGACACAACCTGAGGATTTTGAGTCCATTGATTCTAAAAAGGTATGCAAGATGCAAAGGTCCATTTATGGCCTTAAGCAAGCCTCTAGAAGTCGGAACATCCGTTTTGATGAAACAATCAAAAAGTTTGATTTTATCAAAAATAAGAATAATCCATGTGTGTACAAGAAGGTTAGTGGGAGTGTTATTATTTTCCTGATATTATATGTAGATGACATATTATTGAGAGGAAAGAATGTATTCTTGCTGCAAGAAGTGAAGGAATGGTTGTCCAGCAAATTCTTTATGAAAGATTTGGGAGAAGCAGCCTACATACTGGGTATTAAGATATATAGAGATAGATTTAGAAGGTTGCTTGGATTGTCCCAATCAACGTACATAGATAAAGTGCTAAAATGGTTTAGCATGGAGGAATCCAAGAAGGGATTCCTGCTGGTATCACATGGAATACATCTCTCCAAAGGCATGAGTCCTAAGACCCAAATGGAGAGAGAGCACATGAATAAGATTCCATATGCCTCAGCAATCAGATCCATCATGTATGCGATGCTATGTACGAGACCTGATGTTTCTTATGCATTGAGTATCACTAGTAGATACCAGGCAAACCCTGGAGAGAAACATTGGATGGCCGTCAAGAATATCCTTAAGTACTTACGAAGGACTAAGGATATGTTCTTGGTTTATGGAGGACCCAAACTCATAGTTTAGGGTTATACGGATTCTAGTTTTTAGTCTGATAAAGATGATTATAAATCTCAATCAAGCTATGTCGACTTTACACTCAATGGCAGTGCAATCAGCTAAAAAGTTTCAAGCAGAAGATGACTGCCGACTCTATGACCGAAGCTGAGTACATCACAGCATCAGATGCAGCCAAAGAAGCGGTTTGGATTAAAAAGTTCATCACTGAACTTGGTGTGGTTCCAAGCATTGTTGATCCAGTACACTTGTATTATGACAATAATGGAGCTATTGCGCAAGCTAAGGAATCAAGGTCTCATCAGAGGTCCAAACATGTACTCAGAAGATACCATATAATTAGAGAGATTATTGGTAGAAATGATGTAAAAATAGAATGAGTCCCCATTGAGGATAATATAGCTGATCTGCTCACTAAAGCCCTGCCGCAGCAGAAGCATGATAATCATGTTAAGTCACTCGGTATTAAATACATGGGTGAATGGCTCTAGTGCAAGTGGGAGATTATTAGTGTATGCCCTAGATCCAATTGGATTGAATGCTGTATACATTCTATGAATACAAATCAAATAAAATGGTTTCTTTATCTATCCAGATGTCTTTTATTTAATATATTTGTCTGTGAGATAAAGTCCAAAAGAATGTGAACCGTACATATGGAATTTATAATAGAAATTACAAATTGTGCGATCCAAATTGCACGTTATGGTTCGATTCTTTAAACTTTCCTAGTTGATGTGTAGATGGAACTGGACACCATCGAACACCGTGAGACTAGCACACATTGCATATTCTCACCCTTGGAATGAGTAGCTGATTTTACAAGCTGAAGTATAAAGATACTTGGATAGGTGTGTGGATGCTCGTTATTGTAACGATGCATTGGATGACCCGTACAGAGATCCCATATGGATATTCTATATAGCGTCGATGGTTGATCTCTAATGACGGTGGTGTGAGTGATCCTTTGACTTGATATCTTCATTGCATCTCATGTATGGAATGTCATGCTTTGACGACATCCAAACGTCGCTCTAGTCATGGGTATCAAATATGGTTCGGTTGGGTATGACATGAAGCACATGAAGATGATGTTTGATCAAGATAGGATTCGTCTCCCTTGATAGAAAAGGTTATATCCCACGGCCACTTGATGGATTAAATTAATTATTAAATCCTTGCAAGGTTGAGTTGGAATTCGAAATGGTTTCGAAGTTCTAATTCATATGAGTCAATTTTTTCTGATATCAAGTAAACAAAGATTAATTATAAGGTTGACACATTCCATACCACAGATTGATCTGGGATATGTGACGAAAGGATTTAATCATTCGGTAACCATTTATGGACAGGTGTTGATGGTCACGTCAATAAAACCTTTAGCAGTTGGGTGGTCATGATGCTTTGCTAGAGGCCTCTCATGATCTATAATCATGTTGTTGAATTAGACAAAAAGTTTTCCAATCATTCCTAGGGTCTATGATTAGGACGTGATTATTGCCAACATGTTAAAGGGCCTAATGGGTCACACGCATTAAGGAGAATATTGGATGAATTAAAATGAGAATTAAATTAGATTTAATTCATATAAGATGATTAATTAAATAATTGGGTGAGACCCAATTTAAAGAAGATATAATTATAATGGATATGATCCATTATAATAGAAGGAATGTTAAGGAGAAATTATTTGTACATATGATAAACAAATAATTGGATACCGATATGTAACTTGATCCATGTGATGGATGGCTCTGATTATTCAGGTATGGATGTTCAATCTTAGCCATGTGAAGATGGTATCATGCCCATAGGATGAGGTATGATGAATCTCTACGGTTCGATGATGAACACGTACAAATTAGGGTATGTAGTTATGGGATAACCAACTCCTAATTTCAAAGGCTAAGATTTTGAAACTTGGATTAATCTTACCATGAAGATGAGAGTTTCTTACCATGAAGATGAGAGTTTGTTACCATGAAGATTGGAAGAGTTTTTACCATGAAGATGGGAGGAGTTTCTTACCATGAAGATGGGAGTTTCTTACCATAATGATATGAGTTTCTTATCATGAAGAGAGGTCTCTTCCTCTTAGGAACGTCTCATTTTCAACCTATAAATATAGTTCCTTCCTACCAAGAAAGAAGAGTATGAGAAGAAGAGATTAGACTTTTCCTTCCTACCAAGAAAGCAGAGTATGAAAAGAAAAGATTAGACTTTTCTTCAAAGATATCTTCTGTAAAGGGATTCAAGAGGTGCTAGCACCCCTCTCTCTCTCTCGTGGTGTCATCATCATACCTTGGAGGTCTTCATCCCTTCTTCTCTGCGTGGATCATCATTAGAGGCCGGACATATGGACGGCTAGTGGCAGGGATTAACCGGCTTCATCCTCATCTACATCGATAAAGGACTCAGGTATGAATAAAATAGATTTTATTTGAGATTTAATAAATATATTCCTAAGGATCTTGGGCATCTGAAAATTTTATTTTATACATTCCGCAATGTTTATATGAATTAGATTCATATCTTGTATACATAATTCTCATCATTGAATGCCACGTGTTAGCATCCTATAGTTCATATTGATGTTAGGGCTTATCATTTTCTCTTTCTTCTCCTATAAAAGGAGTAGGGTGAGTCATTTTCACATTTACTTATCATTTTCTTGCTTCCTCTTCTTTTTATTTTTATACTAGTCTTCCTTGATCCTTCTAGGTTTTATTCCTCATCCTTTGTCATCATCCACTTTCTCAAACTTAACCCTAGGACTTCTAGGTAAATCTTCTTTATTCCTCTCCTCGTATCTTTATTTGTATTTTAACACTAAGTATACTGGCTAAGAAAGTGGCTTCCTTTGGTTGTTCTTCATCGACTCATGGCACTTATGTGCTCAGGGCTAATAAGAAACCTATCTTCACTAATGAAGATACAATTTGCATTCGATGAAGATTTTTTGTCCTTAAGTAGTTTACCCTTGCTACTCCTCTAAGGGATATCTGGTTTTATACAAGAATGCTTTGAAAGCTGGATTGAGACTACCTACATATCTTTATATAAGCCGACTACTCGGCTATTTTAATGTAGCATCAACTCAACTTCTTCCTAATTTATTGAGGATGCTAGTCGACTTTTTGTCTAGCAATTCTTTTGTTGGAGTCCCTTTTTTCATTATTTTGTTTAGGAATATTTTTACTTTAAATGAAGATCCTTAAGAGGCAGGGTACTAGTGTTTATTTGCTTAGCATGGCAGAGCATATTTAAGGGTAGTCCTACTTCCTTCCATGGATGAAAGAACTATTTCTTTTTGTTATCGAGGAAGATAACAAATGGCCCTTTAGGTTGGGCTGGTAAATACCCAGTACAAAGGCCAATAGGGCACCTTGTTGTTTCCTTCCAAGAAAGAAGTTACAAATATTATACAAAAATAATGTTCCAAAGATGAAGGTGCTTCTCTTAGAGGAAGCACTAGTCCAAGCTAAACTAAGCCTGGTTTCTTTAGACAAGTTCAGAGTCCAACCTAAAAGACAAGTTTTCATTTCTTAGCTTATTTGCTCAATAATGATGGTGCTTTTATTGTTTTCTTTTTGCATGGATGTTGAATTTGGAGAAGTTAAGGAAAGAGGCTTCAAATATGAAGAGGTTAGCTCAGAGGAAGAAAATTGAGAATAACTTTAATGGCAGTAGAGGCTATCAAGGAAGCAGGTGGCTTTGTAGTCCCTTCTTCAGTTGAAGGAACCATTTTGCTTGACCTAAAGAAGAGAGTGGTGGTGAAGAAGGCTGAAGGTATGAATAAAAGAAGGAAGGCAATGGATTCCTCATCCCTTATCACATTAGAGGTTCCAAGAGAAATTAGTTCCTGTACTGTCCCAGCACCCAAGGTTCCTAGGGTTGCTATGGTTGAGGCTCTAGCTACAACTCCTAATGGATCGGCTCAAGTAGAAGTTAAGGTAAAGAAGGAGCCTTCTTCAGTGGCAGCTCATTCTGAGCTGAGCTCTTCATCAACTTCAGGCCTTTATCTCCTATCCTGAGACATCCAAATAAGTGATTCTACCTTGTTTGGAATAATAGCAAGGGAGATCATGGAAGGAATATGGGGATCAGAACTATTTCATAGGTTAAAGTAGGTGAGGACCTCTTACTAAGCCAATGTAGAAACTTGGTCGAGGTAAGTTTTTATCTTATTTGTTCTAAGTCTATTAGCTCAGGTTTTTAATTTCCTCTACTATTTAATATTTGGCCTTTTTTTTTAACTTTCTTGGATGTTTTCTCTTTTGCAGAACCATTATAGTATGGTTATCATGCCAGAATAAAACTATGCATTGGTAGAGAAAAACATCCATCTCAAAGCAATCATGAAGAACTTAAGGTGAGGATAGATGTTAAAGAAGAGAAGGTCTTGAAAACATATTATGATGGTAAACAACCTCTTTCTGAAAATATTAGAGGAAAGAAAAACTAACTAAAGCTCAAGTCTTTCCTTCAGGTTGAGAGGAGGATATTCAAAAAAGATAAGGAATACCTCTTAGCCTAATTAAAGAAGTCAGTGGAGTTAACTACTCAACTCCGAGTTGAATTTAGGAAAGAAAGGACTAAATGGGCCAAGGAGAAAAGAAAAGCCAAGAAAGAGAAGAAAAAGGCAGAAGAAGAGAAGAGAAACATAGCCTAAGAGTTTGAGAGAGCAAAGTAGAGCATGAAATAGAATATCATAGAAGAATATATAAGGAATGTGAAGATGAAAATATTTTCTATGCATTAAAGGCTTCAAACTCTTTTGTTAGAAGTTCTTCGCTTTACATCCTTAGATAGATATCTTAGGAATTAACCTATTTCTTAGTGGAGGGGAGGAGTCTGAGAAAGGAGATGAATAGGAAAAAGAAAGCCTAGCCAAGGACAAAGGCCCTACCAAGGAAGTGGCAATTGTTGATGCAGAATCCTCAAAAAGTGAAGATTAATGTAGGCTTGGCTTTCTTTTTTATTTTGAGTCTTCCTTGGAATCTTCTTGTATTTTCTATTTTATTCTTCTTATCCTTTAAGATCATATCTTTTGTACTCAATTGACTTATTGAATGAAATTCAAGTTTTTTAGCTCATTTTCTTTTTTATGGATATCATGTTATTTTAATGTTCAACTAACTATTGCTTACACAATTGGAAAATTTACAAGTAAGTTAAGTTAGTGATTTTCCAAATGATTTCAGCATATATTATTCTCTCTTAAAGATTTTACAAATATGTTAGATTAGCTTAAGATAATTTAATCAGCCAAATCTTTGGTTGACTTTTGCTGACTGACTAGATTTTAGCTTAGCCTTGTCTCAGTTGGTCAAGTTCTAGTTTGGCATTTCATTGGTCACCAATTTCTATAAATGTTTTATACAATTATAAGGAATCGCATAATTAAAATAAAATAATTTGATTAGCCAAGTATTTTACCTTGGAATCAAAATGATGGGATGAAGGGAAATGGAGAAAGAAAGTAGAAGATTTACTAGCATTGGATTGCTGACCGAACTGGAAAAGAAAGAAAAAACTGATCACCGATGGACTAGCACTTCCAACCGAAGCTCATTGCTAAGCAAGGGATGGGGGAGGAAAGGAACTACGGAAAGGTTAAAGAGAAAGGGTGAGGCTTCACCCTTTTTGAGCCTGGCAAGGAGATGATCTTCGTCTCCTAAGAGGACTTATCTTCTCCAATCAAGTCCCATGCTGGAGTATAGGTAAGCTTCAATTTTTATTTTTATTTTTTAACTTCCAAGTCGGTTAAATGGACCAGGACTAGAGTGACTACGGGCTTACTTGAAGGGCTGGGCCTTACATTACCCTTCTCTTTATTAAAATAATTTCATCCTTAATTACAGATCAGAATCATAAATTACTAATTAGTGACGGAATCATTATTCGGCCTGTGCGCTTGCCATGGCCCACACACGTTTGCACCAATCAGCCTATCTCTTCGGCTGCACAACCTCGCATGTGTCCGACGCCCCTTGCGCAGTGTCTGCGCATACCCAGCGCCCTGCGCCGGTCATTGGCGCACGCCTACACGCATCCCTAATGAATAACGGATTGCCCTTTCGTCACTAAATTTATACTCTAATTTTTTTAAAAAAAATATGATAAAAAACTTAATTAGTCATTAATTTAGTGACGAAATGTCCCATCCATCATTAAATGAATTAATTTTTTCATCAATTTTTTTAAAATAATTAAAATATAAATTTAATGACCACCATAATTATTTTTTTGTTCTTAGTTTAGTGATGGAATTATAATTCCGTCACTAATTAGTGACGACAAATCCTATTCTGTCACTAACATCCCGCCACTAACATGCCCCTCTTATCAGCATTTTTTTTTCAATCGGCACCCGCGCTTCTCTTTAGAGTTGCGATCTTGACGGAGCCGGAGAAGGAGGCGGAGGAAGGGGCTGGATTTCCAATCGGCGCCCGTCCACATCCGTGGCCACTCGAACCAATCGCTTTCATCAAAGTATTTTTCCTTCCCTCATCCTCTCTCTTATTCCTTTAATCTCTCTTTTGGAGGCTCAATCTTCTCTTCTCATCAGAGATTTTTTAATTTTTTCATGTTTATATGGATTTCTGTTTGATTTAGGGTTGGTAGGTTTGTATTATTCTCGAGCTTCTTCGTTTATTTCGCTTGATTCAGGATTTTTAGGTTTTTGCTTGATTCAGGGTTCGTAGGTTTAGGTTGCCCATGATCTAATGCTGATTTCATTATTTTCCTTATTTAATTCGTCCGATTTTTCATTTGATTTTGGATTTTTGTTTCCTAATTTTTTGAAACTTTCTACGGTTTTCATCAAAGTTGCTGCAACTGCTCCAGTCCATCGCTGCTTTGATTTGGTACTCTGTTGCAACATTGTTCAACCCAAAGATTCATGAGTCTATCTATTGAGGTTGAACTGACAACTTAGATAGAGCCCATTTTTTTCAGCCTCCGATGCCGGTTGCCAGCAGTAGCGCGCCATCCCTCAACAACGGCAAGAATCACGGTCAGTGATATAATTTTTTTCCTCAACAACGGCAAGAATCATGGTCAGTTAACTTTTTTTCTTTGTTGTTTGATTTTTCTGGTGCCACAGTATAGGCTGCCAATATTTGTTCTAATAAATTGCAAAGCATCTCCAAGCCAAGATGACTTTGGTGCACCTCCATGTTGTTAGCTATTGATTGGACTCGGATGGTCTTGCCAATTTATTCATTTTTGAGATAACTTTTATCCTTACACTAGCTCAACATTCATATTATTATGATAAGTGATATCGACTTTGTATTCTTCTAGTTTCCAATATTCTGACCACTGAATATAGTCAACCTTGATGACTGTACCATTATCATGGAACTCCTTTTAAGCTCATTTTATTGCATGCTCATACTTAAAGAGGATGACATAAAACTTGCATGAGTTTCTCATTAATAATAGTTCTAACATAACAGAAATATATCAACTTTGGAATACTTTTTGGTGATTAACTTTGATTTAAATAATAATTCTAACATAACATATGACATAAAACTTGCATGAGTTTCTCATTAATAATAATTCTAACATAACATAGAATTAAGGAATTGCCTTTAATGCAAGGCATCAAGATTACATATTTGGATCCAAGAAAGAGATGGAGTAAGAGAGGGCCATCTGTTCTGGATTTCAGAGCTACAAGCATGAAGACAGTAGAATATAAATTAGGTTGTTTTAGGAGCTGGCTGGGGTGGTTACTTGTCCCTACTCAGCTTCTTCAAATAGCAGATTGCATGTTCTAGTTTTGTTCTATTCTTGATGAAAATCAATCATATAAGGTTGGGTTACTGGTTGAATTTTAATAGTTATGAGTTCATCTGAGTAAATTCTAAATTAACCCTTCCCAATCTCCAGGCCCTCAAACGGTAAAACCACTCCCAAATCTTCTCTGCATTTTTTCTGATGCTAGAAGCTAGGGAGTATAAAGTGGAGATGTGGTCCATGGAGGATGACAACTGCTATCATTTTCAGATATGACTTGGGGACGATGGTTGGTGGTTAGCTCTTGATCTGGCTGTTGGCAAGGATGATAAGAATAAATGAATGGATTAGACCAACAACTGACTCTATCTGGTTGAATGCAGTGAATATGTTGGAGCCAAATCTAGGTGCCCAGCTTCTTGGCATTAAGGTGTTGAAAGATTGGAGATTGACGGATGCTGAAGAGTTGCAAGATGAATGCGTTGTATAGGGATGAGGAGACCCAGATGCGGGTTTCATTTAATCGAACATCTGATTCTACAATTTTCTTGTCTCAGTTTATAGCTGATGTGGCTATGTTAAAGAGCTATGTCTGGGGGCAGTTCAAATAGTTGATCTTAGACCTATGCAGAATGGACCTGGCTTGCTGTTCCCACCCATTTGACCTGATCATGGGCAGAGCTAGTTAGGACTTTGGGTTGGGCTGGGATTAGAATTTGAGACTCAATTGCATTTTGGGCCAGGTTATGTTGGCAAATAATTAAATTGGTCCAACTCTGTCTACATTAAGGTTTAAAGACATTGCATATAAATTGAATATATTGAACTCTTGATCACTCTGCCAAATGCTTCTTTTCGTTTAATCACATTAGTCTCGTCCTTAAACCCTCTCCTCTTTCCTCCTCTACCATGGCAAGATAGGTTCACATGTAACAAGTACAGAGATCTAGGTCTAGGTTTGTCAAGTTAGACTTGGGTTGCTCATGGGCTTTGAAATTAATGGTTGGGCTGGGTTTCAGTGGAAGTTCCTGGCCCAAACATGTGGTCAAGTTGGGTTGGGTCTAGCGTGTTTGTCTCTGAAAACAAAGACTAGCGTTGGCCTGAAATTGGCTTCATAAATGACCAGGTCTAATTGAACACCATAGGCTTGGATCAACCTTTTTTCCTCTCGGCTTCACTTGAAGCCATATTAAAATTTGAGAGTTGTAGGTTGAGCTGGTCAACCTGAATGGGTTAATCAAGTTCAAAGAACATTCTCTTGAACTGTAACCATCAAACCGAGGGTTTTTATGCAGGTGTTGGTATCAGTCTGAATTGGTACAATACTAGGACATGACATGCCAACTCTTATTGTAGTGCTGTGTCCCAATATTGTGTCAGGACCTTTTTTTATTATTTTTTGGTTAATGAGTTTTCAATTTCTAAACTTTTTTTAAATATAAAGTAAATCTTTAGTGTACTTTATTTTTGATTTTTTTTTCAATATTTTAGGCAGTTTTCAATATAACAATGGGTGGGGTGTCTGATGCTGGTAGTGGCGCTGACACTTGTGGCACCAATGATATCTAGAAAAATACATAGTAAAAGTGAAACATCACTTAACATAATTTTGCCTCCATGTCTTATTCTACATCCCTTTCCCTGATGCTCTGGCTCGGAGGGTATTAACAAGAACAAGCAGTGACAATGAAACCAAGTTGCTATGGTTCGCACTGGGGAAAATGTTTCACATGCATGCTTGGCTAGCCATCAAATTTGGAAAGCCCAACCTACCAATAGAACTTTAGCAATGAAAGTGCATGCACTTAGCATCAACAATAATGATAATTCAATATGCAGGATCTACATGCAAGCTTGTCTATAATGCATCAACAATAATGATCATTCAATATGTAGGATCTATTGTGCATGTAAGACTTTGTTGTTTTCATGTTAGAGTATTTGTTTCTATATGTGTCATAGGTTTTTTTCAGGTAATTAGTTCCCGTCGGTGCTAGTTCATTTCCTCCAAATCAAGCAATATCAACTTATATGGCTTCAAAATTTGATGAAAGACAAGAAGCAACTACATATAGTGGGAAGCATATCTCACCAGCTCTTAGAGAATTTTATTGGGAGGAGTTTAAGATTGTAATATTTAATATATCTATTATTATGAGATAAATAAATTAAAAATAATTTTATAATTATAAATTTAGATTTTAAATTATATTCTATAATTAATAGTTTTGTTGTACTCAACTTATAATTATTGCAGAAGATGTACACTTGGGACTCATTAGATGACGAGGCGATTAAGAGCTGTTGGTGATAAAATGTTAAAATACAGTATACCAAGCATATTCATAGTTCAACAGGTTACTCAACTAGTCTTCGGACTCACCATGGAGTGTCCCTCCACGGTTTTATTAATTTCTTCTATGGTTTATACAGTGGCCAGGCTCCTTGTGTGACACCAAGAGAAGCTGTTGCTATCCCAGCAGTGGAAAGCCGATGGCAGAGTTCGGCATCCATGGCCTTTGGCCTAACTACTACAATGGCTCGTATCCATCCAATTGCAATAAAAATAGCCATTTTGATTTCTCCCAATTGGTATTCCTTCCATCTCCTTCTGGATAACTTTCAAGCTTACATGGTTCCTAGAAAGGTGGCGGCGGCAACGTACTTCATATGACTTTTTTTTTTTTTTTGGTGCAGATCTCGGACCTAGTAGATAGACTGCAAGAAAACTGGCCAACTCTTGCGCCCGAGTAACAATGGCTCAAAGTTCTGGGAGCATGAATGGAGCAAGCATGGCAGATGCTCAGAGTCTTTTCTTGATCAACACTCCTACTTTCAAACTGCTCTCGACCTTTGGAAGAAGGTGAATCCCCGCCAGATCCTCCAACAAGCTGGTAATATGATTTTATCTCCATGATTTCATCATCTATTTGTTTTCAGAAATTTCTCTATGTATGCTGATATGGATAATAAATAAAACAGTTAGAAAATAAAAGTTGGTCCCTAGTCCTGAACAACCCCCGGTCCTGGGCGGTCCCCAGAGTCTGAGCGGCTCCCAGTTCTGGACGGCCCCCAGTCCTGAGCGGTCCCCAGAGTCTGGGCGGCCCCCAGTCCTGGGCGGTCCCCAGAATCTGGGCGGCCCCCAGTCCTGGGCGGCCCCCAGAGTCCTGGGCGGCCCCCCCAGTCCTGGGCGGTCCCCAGAGTCTGGGCGGCCCCCAGTCCTGGATGGCCCCCAGAGTCTGGGCGGCCCCCAGTCCTGGGCGGCCCCCAGAGTCTGGACGGCCCCCAGTCCTGGGCGGTCCCCAGAGTCTGGGCGGCCCCCAGTCCTGGGCGTCCCCCAGAGTCTGGGCGGCCCCCATTCCTGGGCGCCCCCAGTCCTGGGCGGCCCCCAGAGTTTAGGCGGCCCCCAGTCCTGGCGGTCCCCAGAGTCTGGGCAGCCCCCATTCCTGGGCGGTCCCCAGAGTCTGGGCGGCCCCCAGAGTCTGGACGGCCCCCAGTCCTGGGCGGTTCCCAGAGTCTGGCGGCCCCCATTTCTAGGCGGTCCGCAGTCCTGGGCGGCCCCCAGAGTCTAGGCGGCCCCCAGTCCTGGGCGGTCCCCAGAGTCTGGACTGTTCCTAGTCCTGGACGGCCCCCAATCCTGGATGGCCCCCAAATTGAGAATAATATTCATGTCAGAACCACTAAACATGATAAACCATCGTATTCGGAACAGAAATCGAGAAATGTTAAATATCATAACGCTTTAAATGGTTCGAATAAGACAAGCACTGAAACACCGCTGTTTATCTAGAAAAAGGAGACACTGAACTTCTATTTTAGAGCCAGATGCCTTTTCTCTAACTCTGACATCCCCACTAACCCTGACATTCCCTTGGGATGATCAAGGTCATCATGAAAATCCTTATCTTCATGAGCAAGTTTCTTAATACCCTTATTATTCATTATCACTGAATGACCATGTAGCGAAAAATAAAATAATAAAAGATGAACACTTATCCTACATGTGGACCTCTGGAAATTAAAACAAAAAATAATAATAAAATAAATAAATTAGGGGGATAAGAAGGAGGAAGGAGAAGGAAGAAGGGACTTTTTCTTCTTCCAGAAAGAGATCTCATAACAACAGAGGAATCTGGTGATCCAGCATCAACAGATTGGCGCGCCAGTAGGGGACCATCGTTGGAGCAGTGAGACGTACCTGTTCTACGGTTCCGTAAAGATGAACTCTAGATCTCTGGAAGAAGATCCTTCTGATTGGTCTGGGGGGCATCTCTCGCCTCCCAACCATGATCTCAAAACTCTCGGCTCTTCTGAGCCGGTGAAGTCAAACCCTCCGGTTCCTTCCTCGCCGCTGCCAGCTCCAACTATTCCTCAAGATCCACTGCTGATCCTCACCCAACAAGTTCAAACTCTTGTTGGAATGGTTCAGCAGATGCAAGAGCAACATTCTAGAGGAGCCCAACAACGGCGCGAGCTACCTCGGTTGCCTAGGTCGGCTACTCCTGTCAGCCGACAATCAGCTCGAGGGAGATCCCCTCCGACAAAGCCTCTCCGCCCTTACTCCTCCGAAAAGCGGCGCTCTCAAAGCTCCCACGACGACTCGCGCTCTTTGTCCCATTCCCCTATCAGCCCACCTGCCGGGCGACGACGGGGGAAGGAACCTTGTATAGAGCGCCGCCGGTGGCGTCGTCAGTCTCCTTCCAGTTCTCCTGAACCAACCGAAGGACGTATGACCGATAGAATGGAAAAGCGTCTTGAAGAGCAAGATCGCAGACTGGAGGAACTCAGCCAAAGGATCAATAATCAACCGGGGTCGGATTATGACACCCCCCCCCTCTCACTCGACGGGTGATGGAAGAACCCATTCCAAGAAGATTCCGATTTCCTCAGTTAGACCCCTATGACGGTACCACTGATCCCCTAGATCATCTGGAGAGCTATAAAGCTATCATGCAGGTCCAAGGAGCAACGGATGCCCTCTTGTGCGTTGCCTTCCCGGCCACCCTCCGCAAGGCGGCCCGTGTTTGGTATTCTCGTCTACCCTCACGCAGTGTTGATTCTTTTCGGCAACTGGAGAGATCTTTTCTAGCTCATTTCGACGCTTGTCGAAAAATTCCTCGAGTAGCAGACAGCTTATTCTCCGTGCAGCAGCAGGAAGGAGAATCTTTGAAAGACTTTATAACTAGTTTCAAGGTGGCGGCCCTTGAAGTCTATCATCTTGAAGATGCTGTAGCCACCCTGGCTTTAAAACGGGGGCTCCGTCCCTCCCGTTTTACTTACTCCTTGGACAAAAGACCTCCTTCTTCTTATGCTGATCTCCTGAGTCGTGCGCAGAAGTACATCCGCGCCGACGAGGCTGACTCATCCAGGAGAGGTGCACAAGAGAGGACTAGCAAAAGGTCCACTCGCCCAGAGTTGAACGGACCTCCTTCCAAGAAACCAGAGCCCTTGCGCCGGCCAATTGATCGCCGCAAGAGCCAGACTCCCAGAGAGGACCATCTTACACCCCTCTTAGCACCCCGGTCTCACATCCTTATGGAGATTGAAAACGAGCCTTATCTACGGCGTCCGCCCCCGTTGAAGAAGGGCACTACCCGCGACAGAAGCCGCTATTGCCGTTTCCATAGGGATTATGGCCACGACACTGAAGAATGTCGGAACTTGAAGCAGGCCATCGAAGAGCTAATTCAGAGGGGATACCTTGGGCAATACGTCCAGAAGAAAGAGGCTCCTCCCATACCAGCCTTGATGGGACCTCCTCCCGCTCAAGCTGGCATTGATAACACCCCGACAGAAAGGATGGTGGGTATGATTTCCCGCGGAAAAGCTTCATCTTCTAAAAGACCGAGGGGAGGCGAAGAGTAGATGATGTAATCCCTTCTGAGGGAAATATAGCGGGGAGTAATGTTGTAAAAGATGATAGCGTCGTCGTTTCGATGACGATTGCTAGGCATCCTGTAAAAAGAATCTTAATTGACAGTGGGAGCTCCGCTAATGTGCTTACTTATGATGCATTTCTTCGGATGAGTTTATCTCTGGATTCTCTTCGGCCCGTAGCCGTCCCTCTAGTTGGTTTCACTGGAGACTCCATCCGGGTAGAGGGCGAGATTACTTTGCCAGCTACGGCAGGATCGCCGCCATGTCAAAGCACGGTTATGCTGGATTTTCTGGTAGTTCGGGTCCCCCTGGCTTACAACGCCATCCTTGGCCGTCCCGGCTTGAATATGTTAGATGCAGTTATATCTACTAAGCGCTTATTGGTGCAGTTCCCTACCAGGCAAGGAGTCGGTGTGATGCACGGAGAGGTAGACTCGGTCAGACCCTGCTATCATTTAGCCCCTAGTCCCCAGATGGCTAATATTCCTCCGGTTGCCGAGTCATTTGACCCCAGGGAAGTTGAGCGGAGAGGAGAGCCAGCGGAGCTTCTGATATCTTACCCCCTGGGAGATGATCCCACTAAGATCGTGCAGATCGGTGAGCTCCTCTTCCCTGAGGTCCGGGATCAACTCCTAGCCTTCTTATCAATGAATGCAGATGTCTTCGCCTGGAAAGTAACGGATATGGTCGGGATTCCTCCGGAGGTGATTACTCATCAGCTTAATATTAACCCAAGCTGCCGCCCTGTCCGCCAGAAGAAAAGGAGTTTTGCTCCTGAGCGGCAGAGGGTCATTGACGAGGAGGTAGACAAATTGCTCATGGCCGGTCATATTCGAGAAGCGCGATATCCTGATTGGCTAGCCAATGTGGTTATGGTCCGGAAAGCCAGCGGAGGATGGAGAATATGCATCGACTACACAGATCTTAACAAAGCTTGTCCTAAAGACAGTTTTCCATTGCCCCGGATCGACCAGTTAGTGATTCGACTTCTGGTTATGAACTCCTTAGTTTCATGGATGCCTTCTCAGGGTATAATCAGATAAAATTGGACCCCTCAGATGAAGAGCATACTTCTTTTATCACTGAGAAGGGCATTTATTGTTATAAAGTAATGCCCTTCGGGTTGAAGAATGCAGGAGCTACCTATCAGAGGCTGATGAACAAAGTTTTTAAAGACCAGCTCGGCCGCAACATGGAAGTATATGTAGATGATATGTTGACAAAAAGCACCTGCATCACTAACCATGTCGCCGACTTGCAGGAAACTTTCCACAACCTCCGGCTCCATAGAATAAAGCTCAACCCGCGCAAATGTGCATTTGGAGTTACTGCAGGGAAATTCTTGGGTTTCTTAGTCACCCGGCGGGGGATTGAAGCAAACCCAGAGAAAATTCAAGCCATTCTCAATATGAGACGGCCTATGTGTAAGAAAGAGGTGCAACAACTCACCGGGAGGATAGCAGCGTTAAGCCGATTTTTATCCAGATCAGCCGAGAGGTGTTTACCTTTCTTCAAGGTCTTGCGTAAAGCAGACGGCTTCGAGTGGACAGAAGACTGTCAACAAGCTTTTGAAGAACTTAAGGAGTTCTTGTCCACACCACCCCTGTTATCCAAACCGGAGCAAGGAGAAAAGCTCTTCCTATATCTTGCGGCTTCTTCAGAGGCCGTCAGTTCCGTTCTGGTGCGTGTCGGCGACCATGCCGTTCAACGACCTGTATATTATACCAGCAAGGTGCTTCATGGTGCAGAAGAGAGATATTCCAAAATGGAGAAAGTCATTTTCGCTTTATTCGTTTCTGCTCGACGACTCAGACCCTACTTCCAAGCCCATCCCATAGTCGTCCTCACTGATCAACCTCTCAGAGCTATTTTATCACGACCAGACACTTCTGGCCGGTTAGCCAAGTGGGCCATCAAACTAGGGGAATTCGACTTATCATTTCAACCCAGAGCATCTTTGAAATCCCAGGTCTTGGCTGATTTTCTAGTAGAGTGCACCTGGTCTGAGCCGCATCAAGAAGAAATCCCCCAGATCCTTTTAGATGCTGGGGAGGATCATGAAGCATGGGTCCTCCACGTCGACGGAGCCTCTAACTCACAGGGTAGCGGAGCTGGCCTCATTCTCGCTAGCCCAGAAGGCGCAGTACTAGAATATGCTCTTCGTTTCCTCTTTGAAGCCACCAATAATCAAGCTGAATATGAGGCTTTACTGACCGGAATCAAACTAGCGCATGGGATGGGAATCAAGAATCTCCGGGTTTTCACTGACTCACAGCTTATTTCCGCCCAGGTGGCAGGGGAGTATGAAGCTCGGGACCCTATCATGTTCCAATATCTGAACAAGGTCAGACTATTAATTCCTTTATTGGATCACTTCGCCATCAGTTATATACCCAGAGGTGAAAATGCTAGGGCCGATATGTTAGCCCGACTAGCTACCTCGGTGGATAGTGCCATGGGCAAAACCTACATTGAGTATCTGGAAACACCTAGCATCGAAGCTACTGAAGAAGCTTTGCCCATTATCCAAGAAGAAACCTGGATGGAATCTTATATCCGATATCTGAAAGACGGCGTTCTCCCAGTTGGTCATGAAGAAGCTAAGCTGCTTAAGCGGAGAGCTTCTAAATTTGTGCTACTAGAAGGCCAACTTTACAAGAAATCCTTCTCTCAGCCCCTCCTCAAATGTGTTAATTCGGTTGATGCGGATTATATCCTTAGAGAAATTCATGAAGGCATCTGTGGGAATCACTCGGAGGCCGATCTCTAGCACGCAAGGCCCTCCGACAAGGATATTACTGGCTCACCATGCAAGAGGATGCAACCGAACTAGTGAAAAGATGTGATCGATGCCAACGGTATGCCTACATTCAGCGGCAACCATCTTCTCAGTTAAATTCTCTTTCTGCTCCTTGGCCCTTCGCTCAGTGGGGCATGGACATCCTCGGCCCTTTCCCTCCGGCATCAGGACAGCGCAAATTCCTACTAGTAGCCGTCGATTATTTTACTAAATGGGTTGAAGCTGAAGCACTCGCCAAAATTACTGAAGCCAAGGTCAAAACCTTTTTCTGGAAAGCCATTATTTGTCGATACGGCATACCACACACCCTCATCACTGACAATGGCCGACAGTTTGACAACAACACCTTCCGGACTTTCTGTACTGATCTCGGCATCCTGCAACGATTCACCTCCGTCGGCCATCCACAATCTAATGGAGAGGCTGAGGTTACAAATCGCATGATATTACGGGGACTAAGGACCAGACTGGATACGTCCAAAGGAAGGTGGGTAGAAGAGCTCCCGAGTGTACTCTGGGCATACCACACAACTCCCAGAACGCCACAGGAGAAACGCCATTCAACCTGGTTTTTGGTTCCGAAGCTGTTATTCCCGTCGAAATTGGCTTACCAAGTAGCCGAGTGGAAACGTACAACGAAGCAGACAACCTCCCTAATTTAAGAGCCAATCTTGACCTCATTGATGAAGCAAGAGATCGGGCTCGAATTAAGATGGCGGCATACCAGCAGCAGGTAGCGAGGTATTATAATACCCGCGTCCGCTCGAAGAGTTTCCGTCAGGGAGATTTAGTTCTAAGAAAAGCTTCGATATCCAAACCAACAGAAGGGGGCAAATTGTCTCCGAACTGGGAAGGGCCCTACCGGATAAGAGAAGTTCTTCACCGTGGAGCATACCAGCTTGAAGACCTAAATGGACAACTAATCCCCCGAACGTGGAATGCAGACAATCTCCGGCCATACTACCAGTAATGTAATGTATTTATCCAAATATTAAATGAGCCTGCACATTTGAACACATATTTTTAGATAATTCTTCAGAACGGCTCGGTGGCCCTACAGTCCAAAGGACACCCCCAGGCCGGTATAACTTGCCCCTGAGGAGGTTCAAGTCGTGACTCAAGCGGCCCCGAACCACGATGAATGGCTCGGTGGCCCTACAGTCCAAAGGACACCCCCAGGCCGGTATAACTTGCCCTGAGGAGGTTCAAGTCCGTGACTCAAGCGGCCCCGAACCACGATAGACGGCTCGGCGGCCCTACAGTCCAAAGGACACCCCAGGCCGATATAACTTGCCCCTAAGGAGGTTCAAGTCCGTGACTCAAGCGCCCCGAACCACGATAGATGGCTCGGCCCTACAGTCCAAAGGACACCCCCAGGCCGGTATAACTTGCCCCTGAGGAGGTTCAAGTCCGTGACTCAAGCGGCCCCGAACCATGATAGACGGCTCGGCGGCCCTACAGTCCAAAGGACACCCCCAGGCCGGTATAACTTGCCCCTGAGGAGGTTCAAGTCCGTGACTCAAGCGGCCCCGAACCACGATAGACGGCTCGGCGGCCCTACAGTCCAAAGGACACCCCCAGGCCGGTATAACTTTCCCCTGAGGAGGTTCAAGTCCGTGACTCAAGCGGCCCCGAACCACGATAGACGGCTCGGCGGCCCTACAGTCCAAAGGACACCCCCAGGCCGGTATAACTTGCCCCTGAGGAGGTTCAAGTCCGTGACTCAAGCCCCGAACCACGATAGACGGCTCGGCGGCCCTACAGTCCAGAGAATGCCCCCAACCCGGTATGACTCACTCTTGAGAAAGTATAAATCCTTGGCTCGAGCAGCCTTGACTTAGATGGTTTTGAGTCACGCCCATAGGCAGATATTCGGTTACCCTCGAGGTACAATTCTAAAAAAACACTAAGTGGCCCCACAATCCTAAGAGCTTCGTGCTTCCTTGAACCCAGGATTAGCTCCCCTGCAGGGGCCCCTAAACTGCCTTATCAACATTCAAGGACTTACATCTTAATACAACACACCGGAAAACGACCCGAAGACTAGGATTTCCTGCCAACTCGTGGACGGATTCCCTAATCCATAAGTAGGAATCAAGGATTAAGCAGATGAAATGTTAAGTAACACCAAATAAATAAAGGGTAACATCTGCTCATTTAAAGTTAATCTACTAGGAAACTTTATAAAGTCTCGTCAATAGACAGACATTCATTACAAAAAGAGGTCCTTTAAAAGGACCAAGGCAAGGATAGAAAAACTAAAGCTAAAGTCAAAATAAATTTAGGCATCCTCAATCAATTCTCTGAATGCCCCTTCTCTGTATTGGGATCGGAAGCCGGCTCCTCAGTGAGGGGCATTTCTGCAGCAGATCTTTGGTCGCCGCCACCCTACCCGCCACGTCTTCGACCTCCATATCAGGAATTTCTTCGTCGTCCACAGGTCGAAAACGTTCAAGGTTCTTTAAGTTGAAGTGTCGGGCTAACATCCGTTTACACCTCTCAAAGCCTTGAACAAAGGCGTCTAGGGCGGCCTCCTGGAACTCCGATTCAAAATCCGGGGAGCCCTTGTACTCCTTGATTGCATCCCGAACTTTGGCTTCGGCTATGGCCACCTTTTCTTGAGCTTCAACTTCGGCCGCAGCCACCTTTTCTTGAGCTTTGGCCTCGGCCATAGCTATCTTCTCCCGGGCCTCGGCCTCGACCGCAGCTGTCTTTTCCTGGGCCTCCGTCATCACTGTTGCAACTCTGTCGATAGCGTTCTTAGCATCTTTCTCGGCTAGAACCAATTTTTCTACAGCATCGCGAGCCGTAGCTTCCGCGTTATCTGCTCGATTTTCCGTATGTTCTAGCCTAAGAGAAGTTTCTTTTAACCTCTCTTCCGTTGGCAACAACTTCGCCCGAACCTCAGATAGTTGAGCATCTAAGCTCTGCAGCTCCATTTCCGCCTTTCTCCGCCAGGTCCGATAATCCTCCCAAATAACCCAAAGGTCGTGTAGTGCTTTTGACTCTCGGGCCTTCGTCTCCACCAATTCTTTGTCTAAGCTCACACTTCGAGACTTGGCCTTGTTTAAGTCTTCGCGCAGTACAAAAAGGCCATTAGACATCTGCAAAATACATTCAGTGAATGCCCGAATTCGATAATCACAAAAGGAAAAGGTCGAAACTTTACCTGAAGTGCAGCTGTGAACATGGTGTCAAATGCCTCTTCTTGTGTTACCTTCCTCATTTTATCTTGGAACCTGGGCAGGATCGCAAGTTTAAGAACTGTCTCCGATAAGCAACTTTTGTACCCAGCACCCTGATTAGGCGGTTGAGGAGATGGAGATAGATTTCCTAAAGCATCTGAGGGAGCGGGGGCAGGAACCCCCACTTCCTTTGACGACGAAGGACCTGGCATATTGATTTCGATTGCTTCCGCACTCCCTATAGATCCCCCAGCACCCTTAGTGGGGGATGGAATGACCTCCGGAAGCTCCCTCTCGACAGGATCTCCTATCGGGATCCCCGTTGGAGGACTCGTCTCTCCTTCGCTATCTTCTATCAGGGTCGCTTCGGGAATAGCCGCGGAGGCTGGGCCTGGCAATCCGATCCTGACTGACGGGGCTTTTTAGGTTCGTTCCCTGCCGCGCCATGCTCGCTCCTCTCTCTCTTTCGAAGGTTTGATACCAAAAAGTCTTGAGAAAACTTCATTGCTGCAATATAGTGAACATAGGGTTAGCTAAAAAAGACACCAAATATGTTAGCTAGGAATACAAAGAAGAGATAGAAGAGAGAAAAGAGAGATGAATTCTTCGAGGCTCACCGGGCGCTGCAGCCAGCGACACCGGCACGAACGCAATCTCCCGGAGATTATCCTCCGATAGCAATTCTTTACTGGGGGGAATGATGGTAGAGATTAGAGTGTTGAAAAGCTCACGGTCTCTCTCGTCAACACTCTCATTCTGGTTAGAACTGGTATCGGGATACCCCAATCTACACCCAACCCCTCCAGATGTGCATAGAAAAACCGAGATTTCCACCCTTTGATCTTAGAAGGGAGATTAAGCCTAAGAACCCTTTTGGGCCTCGATGCGAAACTCCACCATCCATCCATGACTGGGTTTCGAATCCTATATAGTGTTCTAAACAAAGAAAGTCTAGCGGAAGCCCCATGAAAAGAACAAAGTACTAGAAATGAAAATATAATACTAATAGAATTAGGAGTAAGCTGTGCGGGGATAAGGCGATATCGGTTCAATAAGTTTACAAAAAAAGAATGTAAAGGCAGTCGTAGACCACCCTTAAAAAACTCTTCATATAAAGCGACCTTACCTGGTCGCACTAGAGTGACCCTATCCTCAGGAAGGGGAACGGAGAGCCGAATGTCATCAGGGATCCCGAACTGGGCCCTAAGGTTCCTAAGATCCTGAGAGGATATAACAGAGGCAACGTCTGCCGGTCTAGCCAATTTAAAAACAATCGCGGGAGGCCCTACCTCACGACTGGTAGACGAAGAGGAAATCCTAGGGGACTGAGATAACAACCTAGACACGGGCTGTATGGACCGAGCAACGGGTTGGTCCCCACGGATGGCTACCACTCCCAGAGCCTGTCGACGTGCTTGAAGAATCTCCTCTCGGGAGGGTTCAACCAAGGGGCCCTTACCTTTCTTATCTACGGAGGAATCCATAAAGAGGGAAAGGGGAGATGAAGGAGTCGACTGACCTGGGCTTGAAGAGGTAAAAAACGCAGGAGGATACACAAAATCAAAGATTAAGGGAAAGGGATGGCTCCCCCCTTTTTTTTATATATATATATCAGACGCGACGCCTCGAGCACCGCAAGGACACGTGGTAGTCCATCAGTGGAGCCGGACAAATGAAAAGACGCTATCCTCTTAGAGATAGGCGCCTCCCCTCCTTTCTCCCCTTTTTTCGAAATGTCACTTATCATGTACTGGACGTTTTGAAATTCAAATTTTTCCGCCCTTCTCCCTTGCACGTGCACGACACACCTGAATACAAGGAAGATGGGCGAGGGGGCATATGATATGGATAATAAATAAAACAGTTAGAAAATAAAAGTTGGTCCCTAGTCCTGAACAACCCCCGGTCCTGGGCGGTCCCCAGAATCTGGGCGGCTCCCAGTTCTGGGCGGCCTCCAGTCCTGGGCGGCCCCTAGAGTCTGAGCGGCCCCCAGTCCTGGGTGGTCCCCAGAGTCTGGACGGCCCCCAGTCCTGGGCGGCCCTCAGAGTCTGGACGGCCCCCAGAGTCCGGGCGGCCCCCAGTCCTGGGCGGCCCCCAGAGTCCGGACGGCCCCCCCAGTCCTAGGCGGCCCCCAGAAGTCTGGGCGGCCCCCAATCCTGGGCGGTCCCCAGAAGTTTGGGCGGCCCCCATTCCTGGGCGGTCCCCAGAGTCTGGGCGGCCCCCAGAGTCTGGGCCGCCCCCATTCCTGGGCGGTCCCCAGTCCTGGGCGGCCCCCAGAGTCTAGGCGGCCCCCAGTCCTGGGCGGTCCCCAGAGTCTGGACGGTTCCCAGTCCTGGACGGCCCCCAATCCTGGATGGCCCCCAAATTGAGAATAATATTCATGTCAGAATCACTAAACATGATAAACCGTCGTATTCGGAATAGAAATCGAGAAATGTTAAACATCATAACGCTTTAAATGGTTCGAATAAGACAAGCACTGAAACACCGCCGTTTATCTAGAAAAAGGAGACACTGAACTTCTATTTTAGAGCCAGATGCCTTTTCTCTGACTCTGACATCCCCACTAACCCTGACATTCCCTTGGGATGATCAAGGTCATCATGAAAATCCTTATCTTCATGAGCAAGTTTCTTAATACCCTTATTATTCATTATCACTGAATGACTATGTAGCGAAAAATAAAATAATAAAAGATGAACACTTATCCTACACGTGGACCTCTGGAAATTAAAACAAAAAATAATAATAATAAACAAATTAGGGGGATAAGAAGGAGGAAGGAGAAGGAAGAAGAGACTTTTTCTTCTTCGAGAAAGAGATCTCATAACAACAGAGGAATCTGGTGATCCAGCATCAACATATGCCTACATATATGTCATGCTTCATGGAGATTTTGTTGGCAATAATTGAACCGGATGGTGCATGGCTACTGTAACTTGACCAGCATCAAGGATGCCAATAAGTGAAGGCCATGGTTACATGCCACGCATTCACTGTAACAGGGATGAATCGGACAACGGCCAAATGTTAGAAATCTACCTCTGCGTTGACGCTCTAGGGAATGAGTTCATCGAGTGCCCTTGGATTCCAAGGGATGGATGCCCTTCACGGGTCGAGTTTCCTATATTCTAAGAGCTAGCATGGATAACCTCAGCTCTTTTTATTCCTGTATTCTAAGAGCTTGAGTCGTTGGACGCAGCGAATAAATGAAAGAAAAGCTTTGCATCTTATCGTTAACTTATCATTTTTTGCCCCTTGCGCTATTATTCTTGCGGACACAAGGCCTAAGAGCACATGGCAATGATGTTATTCAATTATTGTTAGATAAAGCTTAGATGCAGTTCACTAGATGTTTCACATCATGTTCTAATGTACAAAACATTAGTATTGTTGATGTATACAGATATATTTATCTTATTTTATGAAGTACATTTTTTATTCTTAAATTTAAATTTTCATCTATAAATTTCATTAGAATGCATTAAATATATTATAATTTAAAAATAATTTTAAATTTATAAGAATAAAAATTTGGTGAAATTTTATAAGGTTAGTGATGGATTAGTGATGGATTAGTGACGAAAATATTAGTGATTGATTAGTGATGGAACAATAACGAATGACTGATGGATTCTTTCGTCACTAATTCGTCACTATTAGTGACGGATTAGTGACGAAAGTTTAAATGACTAAATTTTCGTCAATAATCCATCACTAAATTGTGATGGAATAGTGATGGAAATATTTGTGATAAAATAGTGACGGAATAATTCGTTATGGATAGTCTGTCACTAATTCATCATAATTTAGTGACGAAAATATGTTCCGTCACAAATTTTTGATGAAATATTTCATCATAAATCCATCATAATTTAGTGACGAAAAATGTTTTGTCACAAATTTTTGACGGAATATTCTATCACAAATCTGTTGATATTATTTTGTGACGGACCTCTTTCTGTTACTCAATTTAGTGATGGCAAAAATGGTGACGATAAGATTTTCATCACTAATCCATCACTAAACCCAGTTTGTAACGAAATAGTGATGAAAATTTTTATCATTATTATATTATTTTCTTGTAGTGTACCCCTTCTCTTTATTAAAATAATTGCATCCTTAATTACAGATCAGAATCATAAATTCTTACACAGAATCATCATATAAAGATCACATATACGCATTCTAAGAATCAATCATTGCATTCCTAGATCTTTAAGTAATCAAGGGTATTACTTCTTCATTTCTTCTTTAAGCCTTAGTTATCATCGATCTAAACCTATAAAAGCTATACATAAAAGCACAGCTATACATAAAAGTACTAATAGTATCTATTAATCCACTTTACATAATAAAATATATCAACAAATTATTTATCATACCGGTCACCACCAAGTTGAACGCTGGAAAAGCGCATAAACTTGTCTCCGAGTCCCAGGCTTTTGCTAATCTTTTCCTTGACCCTATGTGGGCTGTTTTTCCTTTCTACAGGGACAAGTGGCTATCTTATGGCCGACCTAACCATAACCAAGACAAGCGCTGATGATCTAATGGCATGCTTTCTCTGATAGTTCTTGTAACATTTTATATTCCAGTCCTTGCTACTTTTCTAGCCCGTATAATTAGAGGATTGAATTCTTTTTTCTTTGGACTAATTCGAAGAGTTCTAATCTTCTTGTGATGTTATTAAAAAAGGCATCTTTTTTCATGTGTTGCTCTCTTTTCATTTGTACATCATTATGGTTATTCTAAATTAGGAGTACCTTGCTCAGTATAATAGCATAAATGGTCAACTCGAATGCATTAATTCACTATCTAAGTTGGGGCCTTGGTCCTTGCACAAACGTCCAAATTTTTTTCTTCTCAATAGCTACCATGGCATATGCGAATCTAGCTAATCTAGTAAATGCAATTTTGTACTAGGCTATAGTTATAATTCTCTGCTCTAATCTAATAAAGTCATTCTTTATTTGTGTATAAACTGTTGGAAATTGTATCCTAAAGCCAATCATTTGATGATTATGCTAATGTAAATTACATATAAATTGATATATTAATAAAAGTTATTTGGCAGTTTATTCATTACAAGAACATCTTCTTAAAACTCCTAATAGTAATGAAGCCCTCAGGATCTTCCTTCACGATAAAGGATGATTTATCTTTGAAGGTCCTCAAAAGAGTTTGCGACCAAAATGATATACTATGACAGGGTCATAGTACTATCAATTATAGGACATTGTATATCATATTTGTTGGTTATCCTCTTAACCAAGGAGTGTAGAGACACTGGTATGACATATAGGTGAAAGTGTAGGAGTACATTTCACCGAACGTGACTCATTTCCAGATACTCTGCTGTCAAGAGTTAATCCGAGAAGATATAGGTATAAATATCCTTCAGACCTGAAGATCACAACCAGTGACTTGCAAGCAACTTATTGTACTTAGGTACCAGACCACCTGGATTTCTAATTCATCTACGAAAGGTTACTCTGGGTGCAGTCAAGTACTTGTGGTAGTCAGTTGTGGATCAAGATAAAATTTGACCTATCATGTTAAAAGGAAAAATGCTTGTGTTTCAATTTAGCAAGACCTTGGCCAAGGCACTTTATGTGAAAGTCACATGATCACTAAAATTGAAATCACTTTTTGGATTTGCTGTTTAGAGTTGACAGGCTCTTAAGCCATCCTTAGCATTTGTGATCAAGAGGATGAATTATACAGTAACAGTTTCTTAGGGTTCTTGGAGTTTGCTCGGCAACTCTTCGATCTATCCGGACGTCGGATTTCATTGCTAGATGGGCATATCGATTAGTATAGAAAGTTATTTCTATGCTACTGGCTTATGTTCGAACCTAGAAAGTCACACGCATAGAAGTTTCCTAGGATGATCTATTTGCTGATCAACGATTGAGAATCGTACATGATTTAATTAATCAATTTGATTGATTGAATTATCTCAATTGGGTTAAGTACAAGTGAATAAGATTCAATTTGGTTTAAGTCTTGTTGCTGCCAAATCACTTGCGACGGACATCAGGTGAACTGAGATCTTCACAGGCCTTCGAGAATACAGAGGGGTCATCGTCATCCGTCTTCCTTCAAGAGCGTGCAAAAAGTCCCGGACCGATGGTTTCAGCGGGGACCCTCCGATGCCCAAGTCAGTGGGTTGTAGAATAAGAATGTTTTACAGTAAAGCTTGAAAAGAAAAGCCAGTCCCCTTGCCTTGAGCTGGGGTCCTCTTCTTATACCTCTCTCAGGGGGGGGGGGTCCGACGCCCAAGTCAGTGGGTTTTAGAATAAAAATGTTTTACAGTAAAGCTTGAAAAGAAAAGCCAGTCCCCTTGCCTTGAGCTGGGGTCCTCTTCTTATACCTCTCTCGGGGGGGGGGGGTCACCTTTACCTCTCCTTCTTAGAACTGTCGAATCTCCTTCGCTGGGATGAGGTCCCCCGAATGGCAAGTGGGTGAGCCATTGCTGAATGGGTGCCGTGTATGCCGGTAACCATGGGGTGCACGAATACCTGCCCATGATTTCAGCGAGCAAGATACATGGTAATGGATGTCTTAAATCTCGAGATCCGTTACCCGAAGTGGGTTTCAGTGTACTTTGGAAAACAAGGCACCAAGTTAGAGTTAGAGCCGGAGCTAGAGACCAGAGCCATAGGCCGGAGCCGACGCTGGAGGCCGGAGCCAAAGGCCGGAGCTAGAGGCCGGAGCTGGAGGCTGGAGCCGACGCTGGAGGCCGTAGCCAAAGCTGGAGGCCATAGCCAAAGCTAGAGGCCGTAGCCAAAGGTCGGAGCCGGAGCCAGAGGCTGGGCCGACGCTGGAGGTCGGAGCCAAGGTCAGACCCGGAGGCTGGAGCCAACGCTGGAGGCCGGAGCCAAAGGCCGGAGCTGGAGGCCGGAGCCAGAGGCTGGGCCGACGCTGGAGGTCGGAGCCAAGGTCGGAGCCGGAGGTCGGAGCCAACGCTGGAGGTCGAAGCCAAAGGCCGGAGCCAAGGGCCGGAGCCAACGATGGAGGCCGGAGCTAAGGGCCGGGGCCAGAGGCTGGGGCCAACGTTGGAGGCCATAGCCAAGGGAGGAGACAGGAATTTCAACATCCCAAAAATGAGCTATCACATCATTGATTCCAGAAATTGTGCAGGGTGTTATGACGCCGCCCAGAAGAGACGGTCAGCCGTATCAGATGCCCCCCCGCCCCTGAGATGGGTGGACGCACAGTCACCAGCGAAAGGGGTATTAATATCCACTAGGTGGCTGATCTCTGTGCTATTATTTCGTCCGTTCAGGCTGTTGGGATTGGGGAAGATTTTTTTCGGGAAAGGAGTTGTAAAAAGATGAGCATCATCATTGCGGTAAGGACACCGCTACCTTTTTCATTGGTGGTGTTTTTCGTGTTTCTTGCGCCGATGAGCTGCCAAAACGGCTTCCAGTGGAAAGCAGGCACATGGCCAGATCTGACAACCGCGGGACGATTTGAAATGGGATTATAAAAGGGAAAGATTGTCTTTATCCTCTAGTTCCCACCTTCTCTTATGTTACAACCGCCTACCTTGAATCCGCAAGCGTCCATCTACCTCCTGTTTCTGTTCCCCTTTTCGTGCTCCTTCAGTCTCGGTTCGAGCTTTCCAGGTTAGTTCCCATGGCTTCTTCACCTTCCTATTCTATTTTCGATTCCAGGGGTCGTTCCCCCATTCCTTCGTAACCTTCTGCTTCCTTACCGAGTCATTGGACCACCCCGTCTTCTGACCACACTTCGTCGGAACGGCGGCAGTCGGCTGGACACCTCGTAACTGGGGGTCGACCAGCCGTCGGACGAACCTCCTCCCAGATACCGTCCGGCAGCCGTTGGTCCCTCCAGTGTGGTCAAGGAGTCCTCCGAGTGGACTGCCTCCACTATGTCCGCTGAAGACATAGTGAAGCTAGGAGCCATATATAATTTCCCACCAAACCTACGTCTGTCCTATCCTGCTCCTAATGACAGGATAATCTCTTCCTGTCCCGGAAGGGTTGCCTTGTACGGAGCCTTCTTTAAGGCAGGACTTCGATTACCCATTCACCCTTTCATCCTCAACCTTCTAGATAGATATTCTTTAACACCCTCCCAATTATTCCCTAATTCCATCCGAACCATCGTTGGCTTTCTGATTCTCTGTCATCTGCAAGGTATAGAGGCTAGCATCTCCTTATTTTGCAGTTTCTATACCCTCCGCAAGCAAGCGGGTTGGTGGTCCTTCACCCCTAGACCCACTAGGATCCTCAAGTTGTGTCTTCCCACCTCTATCAAAGGGTGGAAAGATAAGTTCTTCTTTGCCAATGTCGAGGGGGTGAGCGGAAGCTGGGGAACACCAAATACTAACACCAATAGGGATTCTTCCATCCTCCCGAGGGACCGAATGGCATTTGGGCAGCTTCTAATTGCCGATATTCCTTGGTGTAATCAGCTTCTGATCGACGAAAACCTCCGCCTCACCGGCCTTATTCCATTCAGTGGTGAGCATTTGATTACTCACATCTTTCCTCTCTTCTTCTGTTTCTTGCATTTTTTTTAACTCCTTTCCTATTCTTTGATATAGAGATGACGCCATCACTTCGTGAGATCAGGCAAGCTACTACCAGGAAGAGGAAGGCAAAGGAGAATGGGGCCCCCCACCGAGAGGAGGGCCATTGCCAAGATTCTCAGGAGGGCCAACGCTGGAAAGGCCGACGCCGGAGGGGCTAAGACTACGGAGCCCTTGCGCAGTCACGAGGCGGCGGGAGCCCAAGCCGACGAGCCCGTAAAGAATGACGTGATAAGGGCCGAGGCCAGCGATGAAGTTGGGCGGAGCAAGGCGGGAGGGAACAATTTGCCTTCACCAGTATCGGCTCCCCCTTCGGTTATTCTACTCGATCCCTCTCCAGAGCGAGTTGCAAAAGCACCATCGCGCCCACCCGAAGCCGTCGAAACAAAGCCGGCCCACTCAACTACAAGACCGACTCCAGCAGCTGTCATACCTCCCAAAGGGGAAATAGCCGAGGTGCCTCCCCCAGCAAAGGTGCCGAAGGTGGCAGAGTCGGAGGTGAAGACCTCCCACGCGGCCCCCACGTTAGCGGAAGGGAAGGGCATCAATCCTTCCTTCCAATCAATTTTGGCGAACTACAGTCACTGGGCCGAGCGAGCACTGAACGAGGCATTCGTGTCTGAGGTGCAGGAGTTTATCCCACACCAGGGGAGGGCTACCTTCTTCCGAGAGGCGTCTGTGGCACACCTTTGGGTAAGCTTTGCTCTATTATCAACCTGTTTCATCATTGTTTTTTTTTTTTAAGACTACTCTTTGTCTAATCTAGACACTTTATCCAGGCGTTGAATTCAATGATTGCTATAAGGGATATTTGGGCCCTGGGCGATGCTGCTCTCGATCAATCACTGGAGGAGATGCGAGCACTCAGGGCTAGGGCAAAGAGGGCAGAAATGGCTTTGGAGGACACCCGAGCAGAGACTGCTTGGGCGCTTAAGGGCAAAGCCGAAGCCCTCCGGCTAAGAGCCGAGAAGGCAGAAGAGGCATTGGAAATCGCCCAATGCCAGGCGGCCAATGAGCTAGATAATGCTCAGGTGGCCGAAAAAAAAATAAAGGATAGCGGAAGAGAAATTGGAGGTGGCGGAGTCAGAAGTGTATATGTTGAAGAACAAATTACACTCTGCCACCATTGAAATAGGGGTGGCTGAAGAGAGGGCCGAGAACGCAGAGGAGATCGCCCGTCAGTCTGATGCCAAGATCGCCGATTTGAAGGTGGCGGTGATTGAAGCTGAGAAGAAGGTCGCTAAGGCCGAGAGAAAGGCTACGAAGGCTGAGGAGAAGGTTGCGGAAGCTGAGCAGAGAGCCTCCGAGGCGGAGAAAAGAGCCACAGAGGCCGTAGAGAACTTCAGGAAGTCTAGTGCCTTTAGTAGAGAATTGGCCGAATTGCCGACGTTTGCATACGAGGGCGGCTTCCAGAACTGCAAGGAAAAGATCCAAAAACTCTATGGTCTCGAGGGGATTGAGGGGCTGGAGCCAGATGAAGTCCCCGAAGATGACAACTTAGCTTCAAGTGATCCTTAGTCTCTTTCACTTTGATTGTAATGCTTCAAGTCCGATTTAAATCGGTGATTTTGTAAATTTTGGCTATTAATGAATCTCTTGATCCATAACGCTTGTATCTTGGATCATAATTGGGTCTACTAGTGTGTGAATTGGCACGAACCAAAAACATATGGCCAAAAAATTATAACACGATTTCTTTTTGAGGGACATTAGAAAATCGATTAGAGAACTGATGCAGGATTAGTTTCAGTTGCAGACACGAAGGTGCCGACGCGGAGCCGTGCTCAGGTGCCGACGTGGAGTCGGGCTTAAGTGTTGGCGCGGAGCCGGGCTTTAAGTGCCGATGCGGAGATGGGCTTAAGTGTTGGCGCGGAGTCAGGCTTTATGTGCCGACGCGGAACCGGGCTTTAAGTGTCGACGCGGAGCCGGGCTTTAAGTTCCGACGCGGGGCCGGGCTTTAAGTACCGACGTGGAGCCGGGCTTTAAGTGCCGACGCGGAGCCGGGCTTTACGTGCCGACGCTGAGCCAAGCTTTACATGCCAATGTGGAGCCGGGCTTTACGTGCCGATGCGGAGCCGGCTTTGAGTGCCAACGCGGAGCTGGGCTTTGAGTGCCACCGCGGAGCCGGGCTTTAAATACCGACATAGAGCCGAGCTTTAGGTGCCGATGCGGAGCCGGACTTTAGGTGTCGATGCAGAGCCGGGCTTTAGGTGCCGACGTAGAGCCGGGCTTTAAGTGCCGGTGCGGAGCCGGGCTTTAGTGCCGACGCGGTGCCAGGCTTTAAGTGAAGTATGATCACTCGAAAATGAAGCAATGAGAATACTTTGGATAAACCTTTAGCAAGCAAGTTCGAATTGATGGAGCTTAGCACATTACTGATAGTACCGTCGCAGGTTCTTTGCGTTTCAAGTGCGGGGAAGAGGTTTCCCGTCTAGCCCCTCAACTTTGTATGCCCCATGATGAAGCACTTCCGTGACACGATATGGTCCCTCCTATTTTGGTGCTAGCTTATCTCCTTCCGTTGGCTTTGATATTTCAGCTCGTCGCAGGACGAGGTCTCCAGGGCAGAATGTCTTGGATCGTACTCGAGCATTGTAGTATCTGGCCGCTCGCTGATGGAAAGCTGCCATGTGGAGTCGCGCTTGGTCTCGCAATTCTTCCACTAGGTCTAGATCGGCCCGCAACTGACTTGGGTTGCTCTCTTCGTGATATAACTCTGTCCGGGGACTGGGGACACCTACCTCCACCAGAATGATGGCCTCGATCCCAAAAACCAGGCTGAAAGGGGTTTCTCCAGTGGGGGCTCGTGGCGTCGTGTGGTAGGCCCACAATACACTGGGAAGCTCTTCCACCCAACGTCCTTTACAACCATCTAGCCGGGCCCTGAGTCCTTGGAGGATAATACGATTGGTCACTTCGGCTGCACCATTGGTCTGGAGATGCCCCACAGAGGTGAATCGTTGACGAATGCCCAGCTCAGTGCAGAATTCTCGGAAGGCCGCATTGTCAAACTATCGACCTTTATCAGTAACGAGGGTGTGTGGCAGCCCGAATCGGCACACAACAGACTTCCAGAAGAAGGATCTTACTTTGCCCTCGGTGACCTTGGCGAGAGCCTCGGCTTCGATCCACTTGGTGAAATGGTCGATGACTATTAACAAGAATTTGCGTTGTCCAGAGGCTGGAGGGAACGGTCCCAGGATGTCCATACCCCACTGGGCAAAGGGCCAAGGTGCAGTCAAGGGGGTCAGCTGGGATGTCGGTTGGTGTTGGATATTAGCATGACGCTGGCATCTATCACACCTCTTGACAAGCTCGGATACATCCTCCTTCATTGTCAACCAGTAATATCCCTGCTGCAAGGTTTTGTACGCCAGAGCTCTGCCCCCCAGATGACTTCCACATATGCCTTCATGTATTTTCCATAGGATATAATCCGCTTCTGTAGGGCCAATGCACATGAGAACTGGGTATGAGAACGACATTCGATAGAGTTTTTCTTCCATTATAAAAAACTTCGGGGTCCGTCTTTTAAGTTTCCTGGCCTCGGCAGGGTCTTCAGGGAGGGTATCGTCGGTTAGGTACTGGATATAAGCATCCATCCAGGAAGGCTCCTGCTCAACTGGTAAGGCTTCTCTCGTAACTTCGATACTTGGGGTTTCCAGGTGCTCTATATAAGCTCTTCCCAACATCCCGTCTGCTGAGGTGGCAAGAGGGACAAGGCGTCTACTCTAGCATTTTCTCCTCGAGGAATATAGCCAACATTGAAATAAGTTAAGAGAGAAGCTTGCGACTACACCATACTCAAGTAACGGGTCATGATAGGATCCCTTGCTTCATACTCCCCTGTGATTTGGCCAGCGACCAACTGGGAGTCAGTGAACGCTCTAAGGTGCTTCACCCCAAGCTCTCGGGCTAGTCTTATCCCAGATAGTAGGGCTTCATACTCTGCCTGATTATTGGTGGCTGAAAGAGGAAGCAGAGTGCACACTCGGTTACAACTCCGTCCGAGTTGGCCAGGATGAGGCCCGCTCCACTCCCTTGAGAATTTGATGCCCCGTCCACATGAAGGATCCATTCATCATCCCCGGTTTCGAAAATCAAAGGGTTTGCAGAGGCCTCTTCGGGTTGCTCCTCACCCCAGGTACATTCGACCAAAAAATCTGCCAGGACCTGTGATTTCATGGCTGACCGATGGCAGAAAGATATATCAAATTCCCCTAGCTTAAGCGCCCACTTCGCCAATCGGCCCGAAGTGTCTGGACGAGCGAGGATCGCTTTAGAGGCTAGTCCGTGACCACTACGATCGGATGGGCTTGAAAATATGGTCGAAGGCAGACACGATCAATGCGAAGATAATCTTCTCAATCTTTGAGTACCTGGTCTCCGCATCATGGAGCACATTGCTTGTGTAGTACACCGGCTTTTGCGCGTCGTTAGTGTCCACGCAGACTAGCACAGAACTAACAACCTCGGGAGAAGCCGTGAGGTATCAAAGGAGTTCTTCTCCACCCATCGGCTTGGACAGCAGTGGCGGGGTGGATAGGAATTCCTTCAACCCCTCGAAGGCCTTCTGACACTCTTTCGTCCATTCAAATCCATTGGCCCTGCAGAGCACCTTGAAGAAAGGCAGGCACCTCTCAGCGGACTTGGACAGAAAACGGCTCAAGGCCGCTACCCTCCCCGTCAAGCGCTGCACTTCCTTCTTATTGGTGGGAGACCTCATGTCCAAAATGGCTTGAACTTTCTCAGGATTTTCTTCGATTCCTCGATGGGTTACCATGAAACCCAAGAACTTTTCGGCTATTATCCCAAAGGCACATTTGCGTGGGTTCAGCCTCATCTGGTATCGGCGAAGGTTGTCAAAGGTCTTCGTTAGGTCGGCGATATGGCTGGTTGTGTGGACACTTTTTGTCAGCATGTCATCCATGTACACCTCCATGTTGCGTCCTATCTGGTCTTCGAAGACTTTGTTCATTAGCCTTTGGTAAGTGGCCCCCGCGTTTTTTAGCCCGAATGGCATTACCTTGTAGCAGTATAACCCCTTCTCAGTTATGAAGGAGGTAGCTTCTTCATCCACCGGGTTCATCCTGATTTGGTTGTACCCAGAGAAGGCATCCATGAAACTAAGGGTCTCATGGCCGGATGTGGCATCCACCAGTTGATCAATCCAAGGCAAAGGGAAGCTATCCTTGGGGCATGCTTTGTTGAGGTCGGTGAAGTCTACGCACATCCTTCAGCTTCCATTAGTCTTACGGACCATCACCACATTGGCTAACCATTCGGGATAATGAACCTCCCGAATGTGGCCCGCGGCCACCAGTTTACGGACTTCCTCATCGATAGCTCTCTGTCGGTCCAGAGCAAAGCTCCTTTTCTTCTATCGGACTGGCCGACACTCTGGCCTGAGGTTGAGTCGATGGTTGATCACCTCCTTAGGGACACCTGGCATGTCTGATGACAACCATGCAAAGATGTCAGCGTTGGCACGCAGGAAGGTGAGGAGTTGATCGCGCGCATCTCCCGGAAGCAGCGCTCCAACCTGGATAGTCCTTGTCGGGTCCTCCCCCAAGGGGAGGGTCAGGAGGTGCTCGGCTGGCTCTTCCCTCCTTCCCAACTCTCGGGGGTCAAGTGGCTCAAAGGTTTTTGCCGATGCGGCCTCCAATGGACTGGGAGATAAGTGGCAGCAAAGCGGTGGCAGGCTTTGCTCTCCCTTCATTTCTTCGACTCCTTCATCGGTGGGGAATCTTACCAACAATCTCTTGGTGGAGATGACAACATCCAGCAAATTCAAGCTCGGCCTCCCCAAGATAGCATTGTAAGCCAACGGGACCCGGACCACCAGAAAATTTATGATTACCGTACTTTGACGCGAAGGAGTCCCTGCCGTGATAGGGAGGGCGATCTCTCCTTCAACACTTACTGAGTCCCCAGTAAAACCCATTAAAGGCGTGGTGATGGGTCGAAGGGAAGAATTTGACAGGTTCATTCGAACAAAGGCCTCGTAGCTCAAAACATCCACCGAACTTCCACTATCAACAGGGTGTTTGGCTATGGTCATGGACAAGACGACGTTGTCATCATGCTTATTAACTATCCCTTCTAAATCCTTTCCAAAGAAAGGAATTATAGAGTCTATCCCCTCTCGCTGTCTTTTCGAGCTGCCACCTGCTCCTCAGGAAATCATAGCTATGGTTTTTTCCGTAGGGGCATTATCGACATCTGTCGGAGGTGCTGAAGGTGCCGATGAATCCGGAGCGGAAAGGTTTCCCCTTCGAACAAACTTGCCCAAGTGACCCTACTGGACAAGCTCTTCAATGGCCTTCTTCAAGTGGCGGCAATCCTCAGTATCATAACCGTAGTCTCGGTGGTACCGGCAGTAAAGCTCCTTGCTACGGGGGGGCCCCTGACTTCATGGGAGGTGGACGTTGAAAATAGGGCTCCTCCTCTATTTCTAGTAGAATGTGAGATATCGGGGCCAAGAGGGGGGTGAACTGCTCCTTGGGAACGAGCATCTGGGGCCGGTGGTCTGAGCGGTGGGGAAGCTCAAGCTTCTGGGACCGTGCTCCGGTAGGCTTCGTGGATGTCGATTTCTTGCTGGAGCTATTATCAGCTTCCCTCCTGGAAGAGTCCGCTTCGTCGGCGCGAATGTACTTCGGCGCCCAGCTTATAAGCTCGGCATAAGAGCTTGGAGGCTTCTTATCCAGGGAATAGGCGAACCTAGAAGGGCGAAGTCCTCGCTTTAATGCCAAAGTGGCTACATAATCATCCAAATTATACACCTCCAGTGCCGCCTCCTTGAACCGAGCAACGAAGTCCTTCAGGGTCTCACCACTCCTTTGCTGAACAGCGAATAAGCTATCGGCCACTCGTGGGATCTTCTGGCACGTGTCAAAGTGGGCCAGGAATGATCGCTCGAGCTGCCGGAAGGTATTGATGCTGCACGGTGGCAGGCGAGAATACCATGCTCGTGCCGCCTTATGAAGGGTGGCAGGAAAGGCGACACATAGGAGGGAGTCCATCGCTCCCTGGACCTGTATGAGAACCTTGTAGCTCTTCAGGTGGTCCAAAGGGTCCGTTGTGCCGTCATATGGGTCCAACTGGGGAAGGCGGAAACGGGGCAGGACCGGTTCCTCCATGATGCATCGGGAGAGTGGGGGACGATGATCGTAGTCTATCCCGTGAGGGTTGGCGATCCGGCGACTAAGCTCCTCCAACCGTTGATGATACTCATCGAGCCGTTGTTCAGCCCGACGGGTGGTCTTCCTATTGGGGTCATCTTTAGAGGAGTCAGAGGATGAAGCTGGTGAAGACCTTTGGTGCAAGGAGTGCACTCGTCTTGGCTCCTTCTCACCCGACCGTCGGTGGAAACGATCAGAATGATGGGAGAGAGAGACCGTCATCGCTTTGAAGTCTCCCGGCGACGAGGTTCGGGAGGCGAGTGATGGGAGGTCTCAGGTGGAGTCCCGCCTTGATGAGATTGAATTGTTCCACGCCCCTTTTCGTGAGGCGAAGGAGGCTGAGGTGCAGCGGCAAAGCAGTGTTCCTACAATCCCCACACCACCGTCATCAGGTCCTATACTTGATGAGCCAGAACCTCAAGCCGGTAAGGTTGGCTCATCTGTGCAGGGGGCGAAACATGGAGGTTGGCCTCCGATTGCTCAGCCCGCGAAAGGTGTTCCGCGGCCTGGCTGGTGGAAGCTTCCTGGGCTCATGTTGTCACCATCGTCTTCCTTGCAGAATCAATGGGGTCACAGGGAGAACTTTCGCCCTCCACGTGTGTGTGGTGCTCCCCTACCTAGCGTGCCAATCTGTTGCTTCCAAATCACTTGCGATGGATGTCAGGTGAACTGAGATCTTCACAGGCCTTCGAGAATACAGAGGGGTCACCGTCTTCCATCTTCCTTCGAGAGCCTGCAAAAAGTCCCGGACCGATGGTTCCGGTGGGGACCCTCCGATGCCCAAGTCAGTAGGTTGTAGAACAAGAATGTTTTACAGTAAAGCTTGAAAACAGAAGCCAGTCCCCCTGCCTTGAGCTGGGGTCCTCTTCTTATACCTCTCTGGGGGGGTCACCTTTACCTCTCCTTCTTAGAACCGTCGAATCTCCTTCGCTGGGATGAGGTCCCCCAAACGGCAAGTGGGTGAGCCGTTACTGAATGGGTGCCGTGTATGCCAGTAACCACGGGGCGCACTAGTACCTGCCCGTGTTTTCAGCGAGCGAGATACACGGTAACGAATGTCTCAAATCTCGGGGTCCGTTACCCAAAGTGGTTTCGGTGTACTTTGGAAAATAAGGCACCAAGTTAGAATTAGAGCCGGAGCTAGAGACCAGAGCCGTAGGCCAGAGCTGACGCTGGAGGCTGGAGCCAAAGGCCGGAGCTAGAGGCCGGAGCCGGAGGCCGGAGCCAGAGGCTGGGCCAACGCTGGAGGTCGGAGCCAAGGTCAGAGCCGGAGGCCGGAGCCAACGCTGGAGGCCGGAGCCAAAGGCTGGAGCCGGAGGTCGGAGCTAGAGGCTGGGCCGACGCTGGAGGTCGGAGCCAAGGTCGGAGCCGGAGGCCGGAGCCAACGCTGGAGGCCGGAGCCAAGGGCCGAAGCCAACGCTGGAGGTTGGAGCCAAAGGCCGGAGCCAAGAGCTGGAGCCAATGCTGGAGGCCGGAGCCAAGGGCCGGGGCCGGAGGCTGGGGCCGACGCTGGAGGCCGTAGCCAAGGGTGGAGACAGGAATTCCAACATCCCAAAAACGAGCTATCACATCATTGATTCCGAAAATTGCGCAGGGTGTTATGACGCCGCCCAGAGGAGACGGTCAGCCGTATCAAGTCTATTAGAAGAACTAGTCAATTTCAAATATTGATTTGAAATTAGACTTGATTTGGATTTAAATATATTCAGGACTAGCCAAATTTGATTTGGGCTAGGACCATGATATATGTAGGTTTAGTCCAATAAATTCAAATCAGCTTAAACCAAAACGCAGACTCAAACCCCTCGCAAAAGGATCTCACATGATAAGATAACTTGATTAAATTCTTATGTAGAATTTAATATATTAATTTAATCTTCTCCAAACCATTTCCTTCAGAATTCTAAGTGTTAGAATTAAAGTGGAAGTAATGTGCCTCTTTGAATACGATGGAATTCTAAGTGATTAGAATTCATATCTCTTTGGTTTTCACCGAACGTCGAAATTAAACAAAAGGTTGCGTCTCTTTAGTTTTCACCGAACGTCGGAATTAAACAAAAGGCTGCGTCTCTTTAGTTTTAACCGAACGACAAAATTCTAAGAGTTAGAATTGAGCCTATAAATTAGAGGACATCTCTCACCAGATTACAACAACGAGATGTTATGGATTGAATTTCTAAAGAGTTAGAATACAAAATCCTGGTATAATTCTGGTGTCAGAAAAGGTTTGGTAGATCTTGGAAGAAGATTCAAGTTGGAGGATTCAAGATCAGCAAAATTATTTTTTTGCGAGCTAGCACTCCCGGGAATCCGATCATTCGGGGCTTTGCATGGACGATACTAGAGGCCGGACGATTGAACGGCTGCAGAGCACAAAGGATTTACCTACTGTTCTTAAGGTGAGTGATTTGATCCCTAGATCTTAAGGCAGGCTTTAAGACGAGTAGTATGACTTCTCATCTTGAAGATTAAGATATGATCTTAATTATTTAATTTATATGCATTATTTAGATCAAACGATCTTATAATATAAGGCAAAGATATTACCTTTATGCATGTTAGATAGATTAATATGTAATCTTTAAATTTTTGGATTAATAATTGTTATCAAAATTAAAATATGCATGCCTCGAGAATTATTTCTTCCTTCATAAACACTCTTAAGAAAATATTTTCTATAAAATACTTTTATAAATATTTTCTAAATAATAGTATTGTGTCTACAAGTATGCTCTTCCAATAACCACCAACCATAGACATTCCTTTGGAGAAGATAATAAGCTTTCTCCACTTTAATAAACTAATACTTAGCATTAAGAGGATTAGTGGAGCTAGTATATCGTGGAGGATCTAATCCCTTACATTCGATGAAACCACTATTTCCCCTCTACCATTATTATGGTTGCTAGATTTGTTAAGGTCATTGGTCTTGAAGTTGCTACATTTGTTATTGTTGCATCTACACCACCCTAGTGAGGGTATGTATCATTTGTAGCATCTCAACCTAAAATTCTCTCTATAGGTTCCTAGTAGGGCCTTTGGAGCTAGAACTACCAAATTTATCCTAACCATCCTATTAATTAGACTATTAGCACATAAGCTTTCACCCACATGGTTGCTTCTAAAATGATGTGCCATGATGCTCTACATGTCATAATCAATAATCCAATTTGGATTATAATACTTTACGATACCCAATTATCAAATATTGAAGAGTCATATGTAAATTAGATTCACTTATAGATCATACAAACTTACTTAGCTATCAATATGTACCCTACCAATAGTAATCCTAAAGTATGTCCCTAAGGGCCAAACTTAGCTCTAACACAATTATAATTGTCATGCCCCAACCTATGGGTGAATTACAGAATACGACAATCCATAGCATAAACACGGAATTAAAATTATACAATATGCAATGCATTACATCCAAAATTAAATCTAATCATAAATTTAACATAACTAATAATTCACTTTAAAACCAAAAATAATATCAAAATCCAAAATCATGAAATAATTCTTAAACAAGATTAATAACACAATTAGATAGTTTGTAAAGCAAAACTAAATCAGCTCTCTAACATATCTCTGACTAAAATCTATGGGCCAACTTCTACCTGAATCCCTTCTATTACTTAATATTTGAAATACTAAGATTTTAAAACATTTGTGAGCTAACACACTGTTTGTAACCATAACGGTAATTAGAAGGATTATGTAAGAGCAATAAACAATCTTTATTTATATATCCAAACATTTGCATTCATCATTTAGTAAAATAGAAAAATTTTTGTTGAATTTTCTAAACAATTTTTCATTTATGTAAACTGATCAAATATTTGCAATAATAAAAAACAAAAAATTTAAAAGAGTGGCATAAGTTTTCTTTTACATCATACTTTATGCACCTTTATCTATTCAAAAATTTCTTTGCATTGACGTAACTTTAATCAAGTTTCAAAAATATGTGATAGCAACTCAACAACCAATATGGCCATAACCACATATAATTCCTATGATAAGACCTAATAAATAGTTTGTTGTATAGAACCACAATGGTTATGGGTCACTATGAAGTTTCAAAATAAATATTAGCCTTCCTACTAACTTTGATAAGTTGGATATATTGATATAATTTAACTATTAGTTTATAGCATATACACAAACACACACACATCATATCTTATGTCATATACTACTAGCTTATAGTTTAATTATTTAAATATTTTCAAGTCATACATTTCAAATTAACCACAACATAATCCAATTGTATCAAAAGCTTTATGCATATATTCTTTTTTTGTAAATTTAGTACAATTACATAGAAAACATAAATTCAAGATATTTTCTTGATTTAGATTTTTCAAATAAAGTGTGTAAACAAATTTATAAAATTTATAAATCATCCTTTCATGTCATGAACATTTTATTAAATACATTTAATAGATGTATGTATATATGTAATTTTCAAATTAAATGTCAAGCACCTTCAAATCATAAAGTTCAAATAAAATTTCCATATAATTTATCTGAAATAATAAATCCAAATATATAGATTTTCAAATGCAATATAAATAGGCATATAAAATATTATACAAAAATTTAAAATCCTTTTATGAATTCATAAACAAATCTAAAAATATTTTAACTAGGGTAAGGGTCAAGTTATGGAATTAGGCCTGATCAAAATTGGACCCATAGTTCACCTACACCAGTGATCAAGTCAAATTGCAATAACAAGATTAGATGATATAAAATTCAAAGCTTGCGTTCAAAAGCAATCAGCCCCAAACACATGGTTAGGACCCACACCATACTACACTCTAATTGAGATCAAATTTGGGTTAACAGGAACTCAAGCAGAGGCGAGAAAAAACAAGAAAATAAAATAAAATACAAGAAATCAATCAAAAAAAATATTAAACAAAGAAGAGAACAAGTAGGAAGAAAGAGAGAAGAAAGTAACCTAAGCTAGGGCTATGCTTGATTGGTTTAGTGAGGCAATGGTAGCCCCTTCGGTGGGATAGCAGTCGTGCTTGATTAGCCTCCAATCAAAGATGATTTATTTACATGTAATAAGACCTTAGTATGGGTGACCATCAACAACATCTATTGGTTAGGATAGTGTCTCAGCAACTAGCCATTGTTGGCCATCAAATTGGATAGGTAGTTAGTTGTTTATGATAGTCGATCAACCCAAATCTAACCTCCAAATCGGGCATAAAATAGAGATAAAGTAATTATCTAAATTACGGTGGCTATTAGTGGATTGCCTACAAAATGAAAACAATGGGAGGAACAAGAATAAAGAAGAGGAGAAAAGAGTTTTCGGTACTAGATTAGTATAGCAAAGAAAGGAGAATCTCACCAGTGATGGATCAACACTGCCAACCTAAGTTCACTGCAAAACAAGGCACAAAGGAATGAAAAATGAGGATTGAGTACAGATAAAGAGGCTCTCGATAGGCTTCTCATCATCCTCTTTAAGGTAGTGTTTGATAGGAAAAATGTTATCCATGGATAAGTGTACGGGATAGAATTTATCCCCTGGCTATCCCTAGGGATATCCCTTGGCTATTCCATTGATCATATCAAATGCAAAAAGGTAAATCCATGGGATAACCTTTTTTTACTCTTATTTGGAGGGATAACCAGCTATTCCTGCATTCTCTAGGGAATAAATTGAGGGGATATCCCATGGTTAACCATGGTTAACCATGGATTATCCCTTTGGTTAACTTTATTCCCTGCTATCCCTTATAGTTATGGCTTTTGGGAATAAGAAGGGATATCCTCTGAATATCCCCTCTTATCCCCTATTTCAAATACTACCTAAGTCTAATAAGGTGATGGTCTTTGTCTTCTATCGAAATTCATCCTCTCCATTTGAGTCTTGTGCTAGAATCCAAATAAGCGTCATTTTTTTCAAAAAAATAGACCAGTCAAATGAATCTGGCCCAAAATGATTGTGGGCTGATCCAGAGGGCTGGCCACCGCAACATGCCTAATTAGATGAAAAAAGAAAAATACACAAATCAAAAGCATATTATATATAATTCAACTAGCACAAAGTATAATTGCAGCCGGAAATACTGTCAGATGTTTCATGTGCATTATACATGCTTAACACAAATTTTTTAATAAGTACAATAAACCCCAGTGACATGGCCATGCTTATATATATATATATATATATATATATATATATGATCACATTATAATACAAGATTTAAGTAAGAATAAGAGGACATAAATCATCATACTTTCAGCTCTAAGATCCAAAGTAATGGATCATCCGGGCAGCAATCCAGTCTACTACTGAGTTGGTTTTTCGGTAGATATGCCGAATCTAGAAGCTGTAAGCATGCTGAAACATAGATCAAATATCGCGGATCAAGGGGTTGATTGACTGATAATCGCTGAAGTTTTATTGGAGCCAGCAAATAACAGTAATAAAATTTTCCTCAATAACAAGCCTTCGGATGCTCAGATTATAGATGGCATAAGAGATACCAACCCAAGCAGCATTCAGCTCATCAAGCTTTTTTCACTGGTTCCACTAAGCTCTTGTTATGGTTGAAGAGCTTAATTAGGGTATCATCATGCCACGTGTTTTCAAATGATTGGTTGAAAAGGCAGATAGGGAAGCGTAGTGGGAGGAGGCATGTCCTTGGTAGGATTTTACTTTGTGCCTTCAGAAAAGCATGAAAAATGCATGGAGAGCCGTCCCGCATACCCCGGCCTGATCGGCCAGGCCAGCTATCGCTTGGACGCCACTATTTTACTGTGCCAGGAAGGAAAGCTAACCCATAAAGTAGAGCAATACAAGAAAGGCCGGAAAATGGCTCTCCCTGTTCTACGACAAGTAGAATTCGCGTATGATAAAGATGTATCCTTCTTCCTTAATATCCCTTTTGTCACGCCTCAGCCTGTAGGAAGAAACCTACGTCTAGTTTAAGCTTCTTAATAAAGATTCTTATGTTTATATCCAGCCGGCCACCATGCATATAATTCCCACCGAAGATCATGATCTTTTAATGGAGACTCGCCAGTTCGTGAAATTAATTAAGATATACTTAGGTAGTATTTGATAGAAAAAATATTATTCATGAATAAATGTACGGGATAGAGTTTATCTTCTAGCATCCCTAGGGATATCCCTTGTCTATCCCATTGATCATATCAAATGCAAAAAGGTAAATCCATAGGATAACTTTTTTTTGTACTCTTATTTGGAGGGATAACCAGCTATTCCTGCATTTTCTAGGGAATAAATTGAGGGGATATCCCATGGTTAACCATGAATTATCCTTTTGGTTAACTTTATTCCCAGCTATCCCTTAGGGTGTGTTTGATATGGTGGATAAGGGAAGATATCCCCTGGATATCTTCCTTTATCCCCAAATGCTATAGCTATAGGGGATAGTGCTGAAAAAGTTTAACCAGAAGGGATAATCCATGTTTAACCATGGGTTATCCCCTGGACTTATTCCCTAGGGAATCCAGGAATAACTAAAGTTATCCCTTGATGGCAGAGTGGTAATTTTAAAAAGGCGCTTATCCTCTCAACTATCCAGGGATAGCCAAAAAGCTATCAAACACTACCTTATAGTTATGACTTTTGAAAATAAAAAAAAATATCCTAGAATATCCCTTCTTATCCCTATTTCAAATACTACCTTAGGTCTTTTAGTTGCTGGTAATTGCCAAATTCACACATTTATTCTAAAATATAAATGCATAGAGTAAAAGTGCAGTCAAGTTAGGTCGATGTTGAAATCCTGCAGGCACCCAGCTGGACACACTGAGCTGTGCATTTTCACCGCATGCAAAATATTTTATTTTATGAACAAAAATAAATAATATTTAAAAACATTCAGAAAAACATATCTTATCATCAAAGTAATTTGCATATGTTGTCTATGACTAATCATGAGATAGATTAGTCGTTGCATTGAGCATAAAGTAGGTCAACTTGATTAATTAATACTGAATTTAGTTTTAGCCTAAAATTATCATAACTGATTGATGAGATGATCAGACTATATCTTTAAATATTGAAACTTTAATATTAATTCTGGAGTGGATTTTGACGCACTTAATTAGCGTTGGACATAACCAGAACCTTTGTTGTTCGTTGACCCGTACCAACTAAATGATTTGCTGTCCAATCTAGATTCAAAGGGGCTTCACCTTCTGCCATGGTTTATGATTGCAGCTCTATTATTTCATTCCATAAAAATAATAAATATCAAACTAAAAGTAAAAAATGGTTGTAATTAATAACACTATGATTCAGGATGAGTTCTTATCTATTTTGATTCAACTTCTACTAATACCTGTCCCTTTTCCGTTCTATAGTGAGTGTATCGAAAGACTTTCTGTAAGGTTCTTTAGATCTTATCATTATATTGTGCATTTGTTACGCCATAGACTCAAAGTTGGCCGAACAAATGAGAACCAAACATACTGCGTGTTCCTAAAGAACATATAAGGCCTTTTTTAAATCAATTTTCACAATAATATTATGATATATATATTATATCACATTGACAATAAAAATATTTGTGTTCCTAATATAAAAAGCACAAATAATATTTGTGCTCCTAAACAACTAAAAAGTATCCCAAGTATAATAGTAAATAGTTTAATTACAACTCTCTTTATACTTCATCTAGCGAAAATAATGTAGCTATTCAAAATACTTGAATCCTCCCTTGCATTCTATCTTGTCTTGACCCTATTAATCCTGTGGCTTGTAAAGGCAAGCAAAATATCATGTGAATTGGTAGTTTTGTAAATAGTCTTACCTCTAGTTGGGTCAAGCATATCATAAATTTACATGCAATTTTTTTTGTTAGTCATAAAAAAGAATAATTTATGGCGTCTGATGGGGCCAGTTGACCCCATGAAAAAATAAAATTTTTTTGACGGCCCCAAAGGCCGACGGCTCCAAGGCCGACACCTCCAAGGCGTCCAAGACCGACGGCCCCAAAGGCCGACGGCTCCAAAAACCGACGGCCCTAAGGGCCGACACCTCCAAGGCATCCAAGACCGACGGCCCTAAAGGTCGACGGCTCCAAGACCGACGGCCCCAAAGGCCGACACCTCCAAGGCGTCCAAGACCGACGGCCCCAAAGGCCAACGGCTCTAAAGGCCGACGGCTCCAAGACCGACGGCCCCAAAGGCCGACACCTCCAAGACCGATGGCCCCAAAGGCCGACACCTCCAAGACCGACGGCTCCAAGACCGACGGCCCCAAAGGCCGACGGCTCCAAGACCGACACCTCAAAGACCGATGGCTCCAAGACTGACGGCCCTAAAGGCCGACACCTCCAAGACCAACGGCCCCAAAGGCCGACACCACCAAGGCCGGCACCTCCAAGCCAGGCGGCCACGGCACTCCCCAGGCGGCCCCGGCACCTTCCTAGCCGGCCCCCTGCATCTCCAAGCTAGGCGGCCCCGGCACTTTTTTTCGGTCGGCCCCGGCACTTCCCAGCCGGCCCCGGCATCTTCCTAGCCGGCCCCCTACGTCTCCAAGCAAGTCGGCCCCGGCATCTTCCCATGCGGCCCCGGTTCCCAGCCGGCCCCGACACTTCCTAACCGGCCCCGGCACCTTCCCAAGCGGCCCGGCAACTTCCTAGCCGGCCCCCTACGTCTCCAAGCAGGTCAGCCCCGACACTTCCTCCACGTCTCCAATCCCACCGAGTCGGCCAATGCCATCCCCAGCCAGCCCGACTCGGCCCCGGCGTCTCCCGCCGAGTCGGCCAAGGCCATCCCAGGCCGGCCCGACTCGGCCCCGGCATCTCCAGTCCCGCCGAGTCAGCCAAAGCCATCCCCGGCCAGCACGACTCGGCCCCGGCATCTCCAGTCCCGCCGAGTCGATCAAGGCCATCCCAGGCCAGCCCGACTCGGCCACGGCATCTCTAGTTCCGCCGAGTCGGCCAAGGCCATCCCCCGGCCAGCCCGACTTGGCCCGGCGTCCCCAGTTCCGCCGAGTCGGCCAAGGCCATCCCAGGCCAGCCCGACTCGGCCCCGGCATCTCCAGTTCCACCGAGTCAGCTAAGGCCATCCCCGGCCGGCCCGACTCGGCCCCGGCATCTCCAGTTCCACCGAGTCGGCTAAGGACATCTCCGGCTGGCCCGACTCGGCCCCGGCGTCTCCTGTTCCACCTCCAAGTCCGTCGATTCGGCCCCACCCCGGCACTGTCTTGCCAGCAGGATTGGCCCCAGCCATCTCGGGTCGACCCAGCTTGGCCCTGATAAGACGGGATTCCTTAGTTCCCACCAGATCAGCCCCAGCGGTTCAAGAAACCGCCTCTCTGACGCGCACCGCCCCATAGCGCCAGACGCGCGCCGCCCAACAGCCCCACCGACTGATGGGACGTAGCCCACCAGCCAGCCCAGATTCACGCAAAGGCTCAGCAGACGTTCTGACTTCACGCAATCCCACGTGATCATGCCAGGGTCAACCCCTATAAAAAGGTGAATCCACCTAGTAAACAGGTATGCGTGATAACCCCCAAAATCGTTATCTCAGCGTCCAGGAAGGAATCCCTCCTCCCTGAGACCCCTCTTTCTACACTAAAAAGGGCTCTCTCGAGCCCCTCTTCAACTGTGACCTCAGTCACTAACTTGGCCGTCGGAGGGTCCCACCGGAGACCCCCTCCAGTCCCGGGACTTCTTTGCAGGGAACCCGGCGAGGCGAGGATTCGAGAAGCACCTCCGTTCCCGATGTCCAGGAGAGGTGATTGAGCGTCATCAGATTGGTGTGCCAGGTAGGAGGGATAAGAAAAAGTAGGGAACATTCTCCCTGAGCTACATTTGTCGTCCCCTCTCTTCTTCTAGAAGCCATGGTGGTGACACGAGCCCAGGACGCCTCCATCAGCTGCCCAGCAGGGTTTCCCCCGCCAACTAGACAGCAGGACGCCAACCCCCTGCTGCCGACCTTCCGGTCACCTGCCTGCCGCCGGAGGCTGTTGACCAAACAGCGAAGCGGCTGGCGACTCTTTCCCAGCAAGTCCAGAATCTCACCGCCATGATCCACGGGCTCCTGCAACGACAGTCCGTGGCCACCCAGCATCAGACTGCTCCCCTCGCCAATCAGCAGTCGGCGAGGGGAGGTTCTTCTCGATGGGAGGCCGGTCGGCGAAAGACCGACCGACGTCAGGTTTCCCCTAGGAAGCCTCGACGCGAGTCCTCCAAGCGGCCATGGTCCCCTGACCACGGCCCCAGCATCTTTCCTCCCAAGCCACATCATCACGAGAGTATCAGAGTCGACTCGAGTTTCTGCTGAAACTCAGGAGTCGACCCCTTCTCTGAGCGAGTCGACTCGAGATCGAGTCTGTGCTCTGTGACTTACCCGAGCCGACTCTACGCTTTGCGCGAGTCGACTCGACGTAGTCCCAAATCGCTTTATTAGGGCACGAGCCGACCCATTGATCGATTGATCGATTCTAATCATTCCAAATCACTCTCAAAACCCTCCAAAACCCTTCAAACTTTCCAAAATCTTCCAAAATCCTTAAACAATCATTCCACCTTGATTCAATGGCCCCCAAAACCCGTGGTGCTAGTAGTAGCCGTGTCGGGATGAAAAGGAAAAAGACCGTGCGTCGACCCGCTCGCGAGCCGACTCCGGAATCTTCGTCTGCTTCCTCTTCGGACGATTCGCCTACTCCTACTGCCACTACTCCTCAGGTAGATCACCTTGCGAGTAGAGTCATTACTACAGGAAGGAAGTTTGACTTTGATTTATTTGAGAGAGGGATTGCTTGTTGGGTCACAGTTAAAGGAAATGGGATTTGAAAAGATATGCTCCTTGGACTGTCCCACATACCCAGCTTTAGTTAAAGAGTTTTATAGAAATTTGACTAGAGGGGACAATGGTTTGATCAGCACTGTGAGAGGAGTTGGTTTGAATGTCACTGCCATCATTCTTTCTAAATTATTGGACTTACCCCTATCTGGACCTTCCACTTTTGACCCAGAGGATAGGTCACCAGCCCTTACAAGATTATTGAATAGAAATTTGAGGGATTTGAAGAAGTCTTTGCCAATCAGTTGCCACTGGACTTGAGATTGCTTCATAACATCTGCAGCAGGATTCTTTTCCCTAAGACAGGCCATTTTGACTACTTGTTTGAGAGGGATATCTTTGTTATGGATGCTGTAGTTTCAGGCAAGCCAATCAACTTACCCATTATGATACTATGGTATATAGCTGATTGTGGGAGTAAGAGGAAATCCTGTCTTCCCTATGGCATGATCTTGACTCAGTTATTCAGGAGCCAAGGAGTTGAAATTAGTGATAGTGAGCCCAGAAAAAATTTGAGACATACTGACTACTATTCATTGGCCACTATTCACCGCATGGGTTTCAAGAAAGTTAACGGTAATTGGATAAGAAAAGTCAAGAAGATGTTAGAGCTGAGGAAGACAGAGTTGAAGACATTGGAGCTGAGGTCGAGGTTGGACCTTCTATTGCTGGACCGTCTGAGGCCGGACCTAGCATGCATTATTCTTCTCCACCTCAGGCTTCATCTTCTTCTGTGAAATTTTCAGATGAGCAGTTATGTCAACTTAGAACTATGTTTGCAGAATTTGATAATCAAAGGAAAGATGAAATTGGTCAACTGAGAGAAGATATTAGAGAATTAAAGGAAGACATCATATCAAGACTTGACTTACTTTCATTTTCTGTTGGTACTCATGTGGATTCACTCAATGCTGAGCTTAAGAACATATTTGAAAGACTTTAAGGAATAGCTGATGGATCCAATGTATATCTTTATAGAACCAATCAGTTAAGAAGAGATATTGATGCTGCAGTTGATCAAATACAAGTAATTATGAATGACTTTAATAAATCACAAAAGGATGATATCATGGAAGTAATTGGACACTTAAAGAGTATAGTTTTCAACGTGTCAAATGATCTTGATACTTATCATAGTTTGTATTTCTAGACTTCCTTACTAGATTGTATCTAGGAAGTTTTGCTTTAATATGACTGTATTTGAACTTTGATGAATTTAAGATTGCGTTACATTTTGATGTAATTTGATGAACTTTTGAAGTAATGAGAAAAGTTATGTTCATTTCAATTATGAGTACACTTGAATATCTTTGAATGCTTATGTTTAATTTGATATAATTTTGAATATCTCAATACTCAAATTGATACTCTGATGCATCTCAACATTTTTGTTGATTACAAAAAAGGGAGAGAGATTTATATGATTCAATCGTATATGCATCATCATATTTAAGAGGAAAAGATTTGTTTAAACCCTATATGCTTTTAATTGCCCTAATTAAATAAGGGGGAGAGAATTAAATAAGAAAAAGGTTTATTTGCTTAAGTTTTTGAATTTAAAATTTTTGAATGAATTATAAAATTAAGGTTCATAGGGGGAGCTACCTCATTGAGGGGGAGCCTTTCCATGAACACAAAAGTTGATTTTGGTATCATAAATCCTTCAATTTTATAATGCATATACTCAATGTTTTGTCATCATCAAAAAGGGGAAGATTGTTGAGAAATATGAGAAAATTGTATTTACCCCAACTTTATTGATTTTGATGATTTCCAAAAGCCATGAGTATTTTAAAGGAAACAATGAGTTTATGTATCAAATACCTTGAGCTTATTCTAAATGAAAGCAATGTACTATCAATGTTTATATTCAATGAGTTCTTGAATCAATTAAAACAAAAAGAATTTTTATACTTGAGATTATACTTGAGATTTCAAAAAGAATTCTTATACTACTCATTTGATAATCAATGACTTGTTGGAAAATGTCTTGATGATCAAATCAATTCTATTCAAGTCACATTTATATTTAAATTTATTTGGGACGAGTTTTAAAATCTATCAGAACATTTTCTGAATTTTGTATCGCTCTCGAGCCGACTCAAGGGTTTCCGAGTCGACTCCCCAAATAGCTGTTTTTCTATGTTGTCCTGAGTCGACACTTGAGTTTTCAAGAGTCGACCCCTGAACCTTCGCGAGCCGACTCAAGACTGTGCGAGCCGACTCGACTCAGACGGCAGAAAGGCTCATTTTTGAGCATTTCTCGAGTCGACTCCCCGCATATCGCGAGTCGACCCCTGAAAGTTAGGCGTTTCTGGAATGGACTGTGCGAGCCGACTCCCATAAGCTCGAGCCGACTCCACGAAATCTGGACGCGATTTTTCACGATGACACATCAGCTCCAACGGTAAGATTTTCAAATAACGACTATTTTTCTGTGTTTCTAACGGATATATTTTTGCAGAATCTATAAATAGAGGAGCTCTTTTCAAATCAAAACAATCAAGAGAAAATAAAAAGAGAGAAAAGAATATCTTTCAAAAAGAGGGAAAAACAGAGCTTTCATAGAAAAATCTTCTAGTTCGAAATAGAGTGATTCAAAAGGAGTGAAATCAAAGAGGAAGTACCGTCTGCTCCATCTCATCAATCCACAAGAGTCAAAAGAAAATCCACAAGCTTTTCAAAGATCAAATCGAAGGATTTTCAACATTCAACAAAAGGAGAAAAAGCTTCATCTCAACTCCAAAGTTCTCAAACGTCAAGAATCTTGCTGAGGCCGGATTCAACACTTCAAGAGGAGTTAAAGAGAAGAAGGAAGAAAGCCAAAGCCACAACCATCTGCAATCTTATCAGGCTTTTCTTACCCTTTTAGATTTTATTTGTATATTCGCTCAAGGGGAGCATTTCAATATTTAAACTCTGTTATTATTGGTTGTTTGCTGATTCAATCAGTGGATTGAATCAGTGGAGGTATTGTACCTCGTTGTAAGCTTGGGATAGCTTGTCTTGGGTTAGTTGTAAGCCCGTGAAAAACAACGTGTAGGGTTTTGTGCTGGTAAGCCCGTGTAAAACCGGCTGGGTTCGTTGTGCACCCGGGAAAACAACAAGTTTGAGTTGTTAGCTTGGAAAACAACTCGACTGTAATCTGAGGAGATTATAGTGTGGACCCAAGTGAATCTTGGGAGTGGACGTAGGTGTTGGTTGCACCGAACCACTATAAAATTATCTTGTGTTTGCCGTGCTATATTTCTCTCTCTCTCTCTTTATTATTTGCTTGTGCATTGCTTCTTAGTTAATTTCACTCACTTGCACATCTTGAGCAAATCTGTTTAAAACATTAAAAAGTCTTAAATTTTTAAGAACCCAATTCACCCCCCCCTCTTGGGTTGCCATCTGGGCCAACAATTGGTATCAGAGCAAGTGCTCATTTAGAATTTGATCTCACGATCAAGGGCTAAAGATCCTTATGGCAACACAAAGTGGTTCATGTTTTGCTGAAGGTCATTCTACGAATCGACCTCCTTTATTTAATGGAACCAACTATTCATATTGGAAAGCAAGAATGAGAATATTCATTCAAGCTTCTGATTATGAATTGTGGGGAGTAATAACTAATGGACCTAGTACACCCACACACTTAGTTGAAGGCATTCTTGTTCCTAAGCCCGAAAGGGATTGGAATGACAATGATAGAAGAATGGCTCAATTAAATGCTAAAGCCATTAACATTTTATATTGTTCCTTAGACTCAAATGAATTCAACCGAATCTCAACATGTAATTCCGCAAAAGAAATTTGGGATAGGTTGGAAATAACACATGAAGGAACAAACCAAGTTAAGGAATCAAAAATAAACATTTTGGTTCACAAATATGAATTGTTTACAATGGAACAAACTGAAACCATCACATGCATGTTCACTAGATTCACTGATATTGTGAATGGTTTAAAGAGTCTTGGTAAAATTTATTCTAATGCTGACCTTGTGCGCAAAATTCTCAGGTCACTACCAAGATCGTGGGAAGCGAAAGTCACTGCTATCCAAGAAGCAAAGGACCTCAATGCATTACCTTTAGAGGAGCTTCTAGGATCCCTAATGACCCACGAGCTGACAATGAAGCAGCATGTTGAGGAGGAAACAAAAAGAAAGAAAACACTTGCCCTCAAAACTGCAGAAATGGAAGAGAGCAGCAGTGAAAGTAATGATGAAGATGATGAGGAAACTGCTCTCTTGGCCAAAAAATTCAGAAAGTTTATGAGAAAAAGGCCCTTCCATAAAAAGAAATTTGGAGCAAGAATTGATGGAGAAAAGGATAGGAAAAAGGACAAGGAGAAAGAAAAGAGAAAGAGCCCTTAGTATGTTATGAGTGCAAAAAGCCAGGGCACTTTAGATATGATTGTCCTTTGCTGAAAAAGGCCTACAAGAAAAAGAAGAAAGCATACATGGCAACATGGTCTGATGAATCTTCCTCGTCGAAGAAGAAGAACAAAAAGAAGTTGCCAATATCTGTTTCATGGCCAACAACGACGACAACGACAATGAGGTAAGTTCTGAAAACTCAAATGATGAATTTACTTTTGATGAAATGTTTGAGGCTTTCAATGAACTTATGATTGATTTTAAATCTTTGAAAAAGAAGTATAAGTTTTTGAAAAATGACAATATTAGCTTAGCTAAAAGTAAAAATGAATTAGCTTTAGAAGTTAAGAACTTAACTAATGAAAAAGAAGAACTTAGCAAAGAAAGAGATAACTTTAATCAAGAAATAGATTTGTTGAAATCTGAAACTAAAAACTCAACAAAAGATTTAAAGATCAATTAGAAACTTAGCTTTAGAAAAAGAACAGCAAGTTAAAGAAATGATTCTTAAGAAAGATGTTAAAAATATAAAGACATTGTTGAGAAATTCACCTTAAGTTCAACTAAACTAAACATGATTTTAGATAATCAAAAAGCTGTTTTTGATAAAGCTGGCCTAGGTTATAACACGTATAGGAAACAAAAATCTTTAAAGAATATTTTTGTAAAAGCCAATCAAAGTAATATAACTTGTTTTAAATGTAATGAAAAAGGTCATAAATCATTTGAATGCAAAACATTAAATAATAACAACAAGTTAAATATTAAAGCAAAGAAAATATGGGTTCCGAAAGGAACAATTTTATTGCTACTAACCATGAAGGACCCAAGAAAGCTTGGGTACCTAAACATAAAGTTTGATTATTTTGCAGGAATGTCTTGTAGCCAAAAGATCAAAGAAAAAGTGGTATCTTGATAGTGGCTGCTCAAGACATATGACGGGTGACAAAGAGGAATTCATCACCCTAGAAGAAAAGAAAGGTGGAGTTGTGACGTTTGGCGATAACGGTAAAGGTCAAATTATGGGCCTTGGTAAAGTTCGCATAACTCCATCTATATTTATTGATAATGTACTTTATGTTGATGGTTTAAAGCACAATTTAATTAGTATAAGCCAACTATGTGATAAGAACTTTAATGTTTCATTTAAATCTTCTATTTGCATAGTATCTGATTCCATTAATGATAGCATTGTTTTTACTGGTTATAGACATGGCAATGTGTACTTAGTTGACTTAGACAAATTATCTGAAAGTAATCATTGCCTAATTGCTGACAATGCTAACATAAATGAAATTAGTTGGTTGTGGCATCGTAGATTAGGTCATGCAAGCACACACCTTATTTCAAAACTAATTAAGATGGATTTAGTTAAAGGTTTACCTAAGTTAGATTTTGAAAATAACAAAATCTGTGATGCATGTCAATTTGGAAAACAAACTAGAAGTTCTTTCAAATCTAAAAATGTTGTTTCAACTTCTAGGGCTTTAGAGCTACTTCACATGGACCTTTTCGGACCAACTAGAACCACAAGTCTAGGAGGAAAGAAATATGGTCTAGTGATTGTAGATGATTATTCTAGATATACTTGGGTAATGTTTTTAGCTCACAAAGATGAGACTTTCTCGATATTCTGAAATTCTTCAAGAAAGTCACAAATGAGAAAAACACTACCATAGTATCTCTAAGAAGTGATCATGGAACTGAATTTGAAAATCACTTATTTGAAAGTTTTTGTTCTGAAAATGGAATTAATCATAACTTTTCAGCCCCTAGGACTCCACAACAAAACGGTGTAGTTGAAAGAAAAAATAGAACCTTAGAAGACATGGCCCGTACCATGCTATGCGAAAGCAACTTACCAAAGTATTTTTGGGCGGAAGCAATTAACACAGCATGTTACATCTTAAATAGAGCTTTAATAAGACCAATATTAAAGAAAACACCTTATGAATTATGGAATGAAAGAAAACCAAATATAAAATACTTTCATGCATTTGGATGTAAATGTTTCATTCATAATAATGGTAAAAACAACTTAGGAAAATTTGATGCTAAATCTGATGAAGGAATTTTTCTAGGTTATTCAACGACTAGTAAGGCATATAGAATCTTTAACAAGAAAACCTTAATAGTAGAAGAATCCATACATGTAGTTTTTGATGAATCTTTAGCAACTGGATCTGAAAAGATTGATGATGAGGAAGATACAAACATAATTGAAAAAGATCTTGAAAAACTTAATATTGAAGTATCTTCTGATCATGAACAAGAGGCTAAAGATGATGATTCACATAAGGACGATGATGTCAATATTGATCATAATGATATAGATCTTCCAAGAGACTGGAGATATGCTCATAGTCATCCTAAGGAATTGATTATAGGTGATCCATCTCAAGGAATAAGAACTAGATCATATATGAGAAATATTAGTAATCATCTTGCATTTGTATCACAAATTGAACCTAAAACTATTGAAGAAGCTGAAAAGATAATAATTGGATGTTAGCAATGCAAGAAGAACTAAATCAATTTACTAGAAATAATGTTTGGACTTTAGTTGAAAGACCTAAAAATCATTCAGTAATAGGATCAAAATGGGTTTTTAGAAATAAACTAGATGAAAATGGCATAGTAATTAGAAACAAAGCTAGATTGGTTGCTAAAGGATATAATCAAGAGGAAGGTATTGATTTTGATGAAACCTTTGCACCTGTAGCTAGATTAGAAGCCATTAGGCTATTACTTGCATTTGCATGTCATATGAATTTCAACTTATTTCAAATGGATGTTAAAAGCGCATTTTTAAATGGATTTATAAATGAAGAAGTTTATGTAGAACAACCACCAGGTTTTGAAGATCACGAATTTTCAAATCACGTTTTTAAATTGCACAAAGCTTTATATGGTTTGAAACAAGCACCTAGAGCTTGGTATGATAGGTTAAGTAAATTCTTAATAGAAAATGATTTTACAAGAGGAAATGTTGATAAAACTATTTTTGAAAAGAAAAATAAAGATTTACTTGTAGTACAAATATACGTAGATGACATTATTTTTGGTGCTACTAACGATCTCTTTGTCAAGAATTTGCAAAGTTGATGCAGGGAGAATTCGAGATGAGCATGATGGGAGAACTCAACTTCTTCCTTGGACTCCAAATCAAACAATGCAAGGAGGGAATCTTTATCAACCAAACCAAATACACAAGAGAACTACTCAAAAAGTTTGGTATGGAAACAATGAAACCCCTCGGAACTCCAATGAGTCCTTCATGCAAGCTGGACAAAGATGAAGAAGGTAAAAAGGTTGACCAAAAATATTATCGAGGTATTATCGGATCCCTTCTTTATTTAACAGCAAGTAGACCAGATATTATGTTTTCAGTATGTTTATGTGCTAGATTTCAATCTGAACCTAAAGAATCACATTTAATAGCTGTTAAAAGAATATTAAGATATCTAAATGGAACAAAAAATGTAGGTTTATGGTATTCTAGAGACTCTACATTAAACCTAATTGCATATTCGGATTCTGATTATGCTGGATGTAAACTAGATAGAAAGAGCACAAGTGGTGCATGCCATTTCTTAGGAAGTAACTTAATCACATGGTTTAGCAAAAAGCAAAATTCAGTTGCATTATCAACTACTGAAGCTGAATATGTAGCAGCTGGAAGTTGCTGTGCGCAAATCCTATGGATTAAGCGACAACTTGAAGACTATGGTATCACACTTGATAAAACACCCATAAGATGTGATAACACTAGCGCAATCAATTTAACTAAAAATCCGATTCAACACTCAAGGACAAAACACATAGAAATTAGATATCATTTTATAAGGGAACATGTAGCTAATGATGAAATTTGTTTAGATTATGTAAACACTGAAGAACAACTAGCTGACATCTTTACAAAACCTTTAAGCGAAGAAAGATTTTGTTATCTTAGAGGAGAGTTAGGAATTTGTAACCCTTTTGGATAGATTTTGAAACCTCTAAGGAAATATATCTAGAGTTCTTTCAATTTCTCAAAATCTTAAGGAAATTTTATCTAGAACTCATATCAATTTGATCTATCAAAATCCATGATTTTTAATCATACTCAAAGATCAAATCCGGGTACATTTCAGACACTCTGAAAAATTTTGATTTTTACTCTGAAATGGTTTCGGAGCCGACTCGAGAGTATCGGAGTCGACTCGAGTTTCTGCTGAAACTCAGGAGTCGACCCCTTCTCTGAGCGAGTCGACTCGAGATCGAGTCTGTGCTCTGTGACTTACCCGAGCCGACTCTACGCTTTGCGCGAGTCGACTCGACGTGGTCCCAAATCGCTTTATAGGGCACGAGCCGACCCATCGATCGATTCTAATCATTCCAAATCACTCTCAAAACCCTCCAAAACCCTTCAAACTTTCCAAAATCTTCCAAAATCCTTAAACAATCATTCCACCTTGATTCAATGGCCCCCAAAACCCGTGGTGCTAGTAGTAGCCGTGCCGGGATGAAAAGGAAGAAGACCGTGCGTCGACCCGCTCGCGAGCCGACTCCGGAATCTTCGTCTGCTTCCTCTTCGGACGATTCGCCTGCTCCTATTGCTACTACTCCTCAGGTAGATCACCTTGCGAGTAGAGTCATTACTACAGGAAGGAAGTTTGACTTTGATTTATTTGAGAGAGAGGGATTGCTTGTTGGGTCACAGTTAAAGGAAATGGGATTTGAAAAGATATGCTCCTTGGACTGTCCCACATACCCAGCTTTAGTTAAAGAGTTTTATAGAAATTTGACTAGAGGGGACAATGGTTTGATCAGCACTATGAGAGGAGTTGGTTTGAATGTCACTGCCATCATTCTTTCTAAATTATTGGACTTACCCCTATCTGGACCTTCCACTTTTGACCCAGAGGATAGGTCACCAGCCCTTACAAGATTATTGAATAGAAATTTTGAGGGATTTGAAGAAGTCTTTGCCAATCAGTTGCCACTGGACTTGAGATTGCTTCATAACATCTGCAGCAGGATTCTTTTCCCTAAGACAGGCCGTTTTGACTACTTGTCTGAGAGGGATATCTTTGTTATGGATGCTGTAGTTTCAGGCAAGCCAATCAACTTACCCATTATGATACTATGGTATATAGCTGATTGTGGGAGTAAGAGGAAATCCTGTCTTCCCTATGGCATGATCTTGACTCAGTTATTCAAAGCCAAGGAGTTGAAATTAGTGATAGTGAGCCCAGAAGAAATTTGAGACATACTGACTACTATTCATTGGCCACTATTCACCGCATGGGTTTCAAGAAAGTTAATGGTAATTGGATAAGAAAAAGTCAAGAAGATGTTAGAGCTGAGGAAGACAGAGTTGAAGACATTGGAGCTGAGGTCGAGGTTGGACCTTCTGTTGCTGGACCGTCTGAGGCCGGACCTAGCATGCATTATTCTTCTCCACCTCAGGCTTCATCTTCTTCTGTGAAATTTTCAGATGAGCAGTTATGTCAACTTAGAACTATGTTTGCAGAATTTGATAATCAAAGGAAAGATGAAATTGGTCAACTGAGAGAAGATATTAGAGAATTAAAGGAAGACATCATATCAAGACTTGACTTACTTTCATTTTCTGTTGGTACTCATGTGGATTCACTCAATGCTGAGCTTAAGAACATATTTGAAAGACTTCAAGGAATAGCTGAGGATCCAATGTATATCTTGATAGAACCAATCAGTTAAGAAGAGATATTGATGCTGCAGTTGATCAAATACAAGTAATTATGAATGACTTTAATAAATCACAAAAGGATGATATCATGGAAGTAATTGGACACTTAAAGAGTATAGTTTTCAAACGTGTCAAATGATCTTGATACTTATCATAGTTTGTATTTCTAGACTTCCTTACTAGATTGTATCTAGGAAGTTTTGCTTTAATATGACTGTATTTGAACTTTGATGAATTTAAGATTGCGTTACATTTTGATGTAATTTGATGTACTTTTGAAGTAATGAGAAAAGTTATGTTCATTTCAATTATGAGTACACTTGAATATCTTTGAATGCTTATGTTTAATTTGATATAATTTTGAATATCTCAATACTCAAATTGATACTCTGATGCATCTCAACCTTTTTGTTGATTACAAAAAAGGGGGAGAGATTTATATGATTCAATCGTATATGCATCATCATATTTAAGAGGAAAAGATTTGTTTAAACCCTATATGCTTTTAATTGCCCTAATTAAATAAGGGGGAGAGAATTAAATAAGAAAAAGGTTTATTTGCTTAAGTTTTTGAATTTAAAATTTTTGAATGAATTATAAAATTAAGGTTCATAGGGGGAGCTACCTCATTGAGGGGGAGCCTTTCCATGAACACAAAAGTTGATTTTGGTATCATAAATCCTTCAATTTTATAATGCATATACTCAATGTTTTTGTCATCATCAAAAAGGGGGAGATTGTTGAGAAATATGGGAAAATTGTATTTACCCCAACTTTATTGATTTTGATGATTTCCAAAAGCCATGAGTATTTTAAAGGAAACAATGAGTTTATGTATCAAATACCTTGAGCTTATTCTAAATGAAAGCAATGTACTATCAATGTTTATATTCAATGAGTTCTTGAATCAATTAAAACAAAAAGAATTTTTATACTTGAGATTATACTTGAGATTTCAAAAAGAATTCTTATACTACTCATTTGATAATCAATGACTTGTTGGAAAATGTCTTGATGATCAAATCAATTCTATTCAAGTCACATTTACATTTAAATTTATTTGGGACGAGTTTTAAAATCTATCAGAACATTTTTCTGAATTTTGTATCACTCTCGAGCCGACTCAAGGGTTTCCGAGTCGACTCCCAAATAGCTGTTTTTCTATGTTGTCCTGAGTCGACACTTGAGTTTTCAAGAGTCGACCCCTGAACCTTCGCGAGCCGACTCAAGACTGTGCGAGCCGACTCGACTCAGACGGCAGAAAGGCTCATTTTTTAGCATTTCTCGAGTCGACCCCTGAAAGTTAGGCGTTTCTGGAATGGACTGTGCGAGCCGACTCCCATAAAGCTCGAGCCGACTCCACGAAATCTGGACGCGATTTTTCACGATGACACATCAGCTCCAACGGTAAGATTTTCAAATAACGACTATTTTTCTATGTTTCTAACGGATATATTTTTGCAGAATCTATAAATAGAGGAGCTCTTTTCAAATCAAAACAATCAAGAGAAAATCAAAAAGAGAAAAAAAGAATATCTTTCAAAAAGAGGGAAAAACAGAGCTTTCATAGAAAAATCTTCTAGTTCGAAATAGAGTGATTCAAAAGGAGTGAAATCAAAGAGAAAGTACCGTCTGCTCCATCTCATCAATCCACAAGAGTCAAAAGAAAATCCACAAGCTTTTCAAAGATCAAATCGAAGGATTTTCAACATTCAACAAAAGGAGAAAAAGCTTCATCTCAACTCCAAAGTTCTCAAACCGTCAAGAATCTTGCTGAGGCCGGATTCAACACTTCAAGAGGAGCTAAAGAGGAGAAGGAAGAAAGCCAAAGCCACAACCATCTACAATCTTATCAGGCTTTTCTTACCCTTTTAGACTTTATTTGTATATTCGCTCAAGGGGAGCATTTCAATATTTAAACTCTGTTATTATTGGTTGTTTGCTGATTCAATCAGTGGATTGAATCAGTGGAGGTTATTGTACCTCGTTGTAAGCTTGGGATAGCTTACGTCTTGGGTTAGTTGTAAGCCCGTGAAAAACAACGTGTAGAGTTTTGTGCTGGTAAGCCCGTGTAAAACCGGCTGGGTTCATTGTGCACCTGGGAAAACAACAAGTTTGAGTTGTTAGCTTGAAAAACAACTCGACTGTAATTTGAGGAGATTATAGTGTGGACCCAAGTGAATCTTGGGAGTGGACGTAGGTGTTGGTTGCACCGAACCACTATAAAATTATCTTGTGTTTGCCGTGCTATATTTTCTCTCTCTCTCTCTTTATTATTTGCTTGTGCATTGCTTCTTAGTTAATTTCACTCACTTGCACATCTTGAGCAAATCTGTTTAAAACACTTAAAACAGTCTTAAATTTTTTAAGAACCCAATTCACCCCCCCCCCCTCTTGGGTTGCCATCTGGGCCAACACCCCTCGATCCCACATTTTGATGGAGATCGAGGGCGAGCCTTACCTCCAACGTCCTCCACCCCTGAAGAAAGGTGCACCCCGCGACGAGAGCCACTACTGCCGTTTCCACCGGGATTACGGCCACGACACCGACAGCTATTACAGGTTGAAGCGGGCCATCGAGGAGCTCATCCAGCGGGGCTACCTTGGCAAGTATGTCCAGAAGATGCAATAGCCGCTGTCGGCCATCATGGGGCCTCCACCAGCTCAAGCCACCGTCGACAACACTCCCACGGAGCGAACGATCGGGATGGTGTCCTGGGGATCAGCTTTTGCACCTAAACGGCCGAGGAGGGAGGAGTTGCTGGGTAATGTACTTCCTGAGAGGGTCCCTACCGCATCACCGAAACACTCCACCGGGGGGCATACAAACTAGAGGAACTCGATGGCAAACCCATTCCACGTAGCTGGAATGCGGACAACCTCCGCCAGTACTACCAATGATGTACTCCCAGAAGCATGAGTAATAAAGAAGACCCTTTCTAACGCCACAGCTTGTTCTCCCTTGCGCCAAGTCTCTCAAAAGGAGCTCACCGGCATCGCGGTCCACGGGACACCACTTGGCCCCGGTACGGCGGTGCCCCCAAGTAGGTTAAGACCCTAAAGGCTCCGTACCCGGTTGAGCACCACTTGGGTGGAACAAAAACCCCCAAGATGGTTCAAAAGGAGCTCACTGGCATCACGGCCTATGGGACACCACTCGGCCCCGGCACGGCGGTGCCCCTGAGTAGGTTAAGACCCTAAAGGCTCCGTACCCAGCTGAGTCGCCACTTGAGCGGGACACAAACCCCCAAGATGGTTCAAAAGGAGCTCACTGGCATTGCGGCCCACGAGACACCACTCGGCCCCGGCACGGCAGTGCCCCCGAGTAGGTTAAGACCCTAAAGGCTCCATACCCGGCTGAGTCTCCACTTGGGCAGAACATAAACCCCCAAGATGGTTCAAAAGGAGCTCACTGGCATCGCGGCCGACGGGACACCACTCGGCCCCGGCACGGCGGTGCCCCCGAGTAGGTTAAGACCCTAAAGGCTCTGTACCCGGTTGAGTCACCCCTCGTAGCGGTTCCCACACCCCCGAGGCGGTTCAAAAGGAACCTGACGACTCTCAACTCTCAGGTCACCCTCCTGGGTTCAAAAGACTTCCAAACTCCGCATTGGAAAGGATTACTAGCTGCCCTCAGCTAGCCAAGGAAGGCATACAGACGCCTATATAAGGCAGCACAAGATGAAAGAGCAGATGCCAAGGTAAAGTTCTACACTCCTTTCGCTTAGCTGATGCGGGCCACGCAAGCTCAAGGAGTCTGGGGGGCATTTGATGGGGCCAATTGACCCCATGAAAAAATAAAATTTTTTGGATGGCCCCAAAGGCCGACGGCTCCAAGGCCGACACCTCCCAAAGGCCGACACCTCCAAGGCGTCCAAGACCGACGGCCCCAAGGGCCAACACCTCCAAGGCGTCCAAGACCGACGGACCCAAAGGCCGATGGCTCCAAGACCGATGGCCCCAAAGGCCAACACCTCCAAGGCATCCAAGACCGATGGCCCCAAAGGCCGACGGCTCCAAAGGCCGACGGCTCCAAGACCGACGGCCCCAAAGGCCGACACCTCCAAGACCGACGACTCCAAGACCGACGGCCCCAAAGGCCGACACCTCCAAGACCGACAGCCCCAAAGGCCGATGGCTCCAAGACTGACGGCCCCAAAGGCCGACGGCTCCAAGACTGACGGCCCCGGCATCTTCCTAGCTGGCCCCCTACGTCTCCAAGCAAGTCGGCCCAGACACTTCCCAGGCGGCCCCGGCATCTTCCCAGGCGGCCCCGGTTCCTAGCCGGCCCCGGCACTTCCTAACCGGCCCCAGCACCTTCCCAAGCGGCCCGACAACTTCCTAGCCGGCCCCCTACATCTCCAAGCAGGTCGGCCCCGACACTTCCTCCACGTCTCCAGTCCCGCCGAGTCGGCCAAGGCCATCTCCGACCGGCCCGACTCGGCCCCGGCGTCTCCAGTCCAGCCGAGTCGGCCAAGGCCATCCCAGGCCAGCTCGACTCGGCCTCGGCGTCTCCAGTCCCGCCGAGTTGGCCAAGGCCATCCCCGGCCAGCCTGACTCGGCCCCGGCGTCTCCAGTCCCACCGAGTCGGCCAAGGCCATCCCAGGCCAGCCCAACTCGGCCCCGGCATCTCCAATTCCGCCGAGTCAGCCAAGGCCATCCCCGGCCAGCCCGACTCGGCCTGGCGTCCCCAGTTCCGCTGAGTCGGCCAAGGCCAGCCTGACTCGGCCCCGGCGTCTCCAGCTCCACCGAGTCGGCCAAGGCCATCCCCGGCCGGCCCGACTCGGCCCCGGCATCTCCAGTTCCGCCGTGTTGGCCGAGGCCATCCCCGGCCGGCCCGACTCGGCCCCAGCATCTCCAGTTTCGCCTCTAAGTCCATCGATTCGGCCCCACCCCGGCACTGTCTTGCCAGCAGGATTAGCCCCAGCCATCTCGGGTCGACCCGGCTCGGCCCTGATAAGACGGGATTCTCCAGTTTCCGTCAGATCAGCCCCAGCGGTTCAAGAAACTGCCTCTCTGACGCGCACCACCCGATAGCACCAGACGCGCGCCGCCCAATAGCCCCGCCGGCTGATGGGATGTAGCCCACCAGCCAGCCCAGATTCATGCAAAGGCTTAGCAGACGTTCTGACTTCACGCAATCCCATGTGATCATGCTAGGGTCAACCCCTATAAAAAGGTGAATCCACCCAGTAAACATGTATGCGCGATAACCCCCAAAATCACCATCTCAGCGTCTAGAAAGGAATCCCTCCTTCCTGAGACCCCTCTTTCTACACTAAAAAGGGCTCTCTCGAGCCCCTCTTCAGCTGTGACCTCAGTCACTAACTTGGCCCTCGGAGGGTCCCACCGGAGACCCCTTTCAGTCCCGGGACTTCTTTGCAGGCAACCCGGTGAGGCAAGGATTCGAGAAGCACCTCCGTTCCCGACGTCCAGAAGAGGTGATTGAGCGTCATTAGCGTCCAAGATATAATTTCATGAGTAGCATTCTTATCAGAATATAATATTATTTTTCAAAATAATTAATATTTTAAAATCCACCTCTCTCTAGCCATTGCAACTATATATGAACATGTTTAATTATCCTATGACCAAATTAAGAGAGACTAACTTCTAAACAGAAAACATGCCAATAATGGTCATATGCTAGTAATTGCCCTATTAGCTAGTCTTGCAAAGAAATTAGTTTAGACTCATATAAAAATATACTAACAAGTAGCAAGTAGCATTGCTTATCCGATAGCTAAGCTCAAAAGATACCTACTCCTACACACGTGAGAGAATATATGGAAACACACAATGTGTACTAATGAAAGCATGCTAGTTAAGCCCAAAAGAAAACATGTTCCAAAATACATGTGAAAATATGTCAATACATGTAGCATGTTTCAGTAATTACCCCATTAACCAAGCCCAAAAGGATCTCAATGCTGAACATGTATGGCCAATGTGAAAGGATCCCAAGCGAAGATCATGTCCTACACGGCCACGACGGGAAGGATAAGTTGCGGATGCGGCCCCAGTGACAGGCGGCAGCGCCACCGTGTAGGGCGGCGGACGGCGGCGAGATCAAGTGCATTATGGAGATATCTTCAGAGATTGATTTCCTTGTGGGGAGTGATTGAATAAATCATATCTTCTAGATTTAGGATGTTTCTCCTAAACTCTAGAAGGTGATTGAATAAATCATATCTTCTAGATTTAGGATGTTTCTCCTAAACTCTAGAAGATTAGTTTCCCTTTCAGTTAAGTTGTTTTAGGCATGTATCGTCAAATCTCCTTGATTCTAGGAATTGTTTCTAATTGTTTCCTTAGAATCTTGAAGATTTGATCTAGATTTGATTTGATTGGGTTGGTAGGATTTTGTAAGCTCTTAAGGATGCCTATATAAGCACTCCTCAGGAGCAATAGGAGAGGGGAGTTATATTGTGTAAGCTTAGAGAGCTTATGAATGTTGGCCAGGCATAGGCACGTTTATGCCAGTAAACTTGGAGGCTGATAACCTCTTAAGTTTGGGCGTGCTTGGGCTAATAACCCTTGTACGAGTGTTCTTGTGTTCTGGTGGTTCGAAGGACTAATAATCCTGAGACCACGTTCTTCGTAATAACAGTGAGGCATTCTTCATTTCTTGTGTGTTAGATCCTAATTACCACGCTCGTGTGTTACTAGAAACGGTTCGAGAGGATCGATTGTGGTGTTGGAACGGATCGCGCGGAGGAGTTGGTGAATGTTTTGAAGTCCTTGACCGGGGACCCTAACAAATTGGTGCTTTCATTGAGATGAGTTGCTTGAAGATCTCTACGCTTCAAGCGGGGTAATCACGAGCAAACCTTACTTTGATTCTCTTCGTTGAGATTGTTATAGTTAGAAGTTGTTTGTTCTTGTTGGAGTTATTATTTGAGGTGGGGGTTCGATCTTCTTCTGGAAAGAACCCAAGGTCGAAAGTTGTCCGTGCAAAGTTCTTCATGGGAGGGGGTTCAATCTTCATTTTGGAGAGAACTCAAGGTTGGACTTGTTGTTGCAGCCCATATTCCAATGGAGGTCGGATCAAGTACTTTTCCATCCAACCGAGACCGCTTTGAAGCTTTGGAGTCATCCACTCTTTGAATGAAGGAACAGATGGCGGAGACTACCACCAACATGACTCACATGCAAGGAGCCATCACTTCCATCACTAATGCTACGGAGGAGAACATGAAGGCGGTGGAAGGCATGAGATGAGACTTGCAAGCAATATTATTGGCAAGACTTGGAGGAGGAGCGAATGGGGCCAACCGCGGACAAACCCCAAGGGTGGAAGAGGAGCAACTCGTTGATGGGAGGGAAACTCACATTTCTAAGTCCACAAGGGGAGAGCCTAGACCAAGGCAACCTCTTAGATTGGGCGGGTGTGTGGAGAATGAGCACGAGATAGTGGAAAGGTGGCTGCGAGACGAGGAGTCTGACCGTGATGTTGATAACCATGCAAGGACGGAGGAAAGACTCGGTGGGAGTCGGTATGGGGAAGAAATGCACTATGGCCGGATCCATGAAGATGCTAGAAGACATGAGAGACTGAGAAGAGACCACCACTATCATGATGAAGATGAAGGAAATCGGTTTAACCACCGAGGACCTAGAAGGCCACATTACCGTGGAGGTGACTATGAAGATGATGATGGAAATCGGTTTAACAACCGAGGACCAAGGAGACCAAAAATTAACTTCCCTAAGTTTAATGGTGGTGACCCTCATGAGTGGCTCGATAAGACGGAGCACTATTTTCATATATATGAAGTACCAAGGACAGAGAGAGTGGCCACATCATGTTTCTTCCTTGATGGGAAGGCAAGCAAATGGTGGAGATGGATACGGGCCCAATATGAGAAGAAAGGAAGAAGGCTCGGGTGGACGACATTCGAGAGGGAGCTGCTTATGCAATTTGGGCCTTCGCCCATTATCAACCATCATGGCCAGCTAGCTAAGCTCAAGCAAGATGGCAAGGTGCATGCGTATGTGGAGGAATTTCGACAACTCCAAACCTTGGTGAGGGGTTGGTCTGAGGAAGCACTTATCGGTACTTTTGTGGATGGTCTAAAACCATGGATTGCCAAGGAGCTCAAGTTGAAGCAGCCCACTAGGCTGCAAGAAGCAATGAGGATGGCTGAAATCCTTGAAGAAAGTCATCACTTCAAGAAAAGACACGTCAAGGACCAAGTGGCCAACAAGGTTTATAAACCCTTGTATTCCACGGGGTCTTGGAAAGGAAAGGAGGGGATTACGGGAAATTCAAGGAGCAAAGGGAAGGAAGTCAAGAAGCTTAGTCGTGAGGAGCTTGATGAGTACATAAAGAAGGGCTTATGCTTCAAATGTGGTGAAAAGTGGAGCCGTGATCACCAATGCAAGAAAGCCAAGGTCATGTGTATGATCGGGATAGAGGAGGAGCAATTGGGGGAGACAAGTGAGGAAGAGCACGGGCATGAGGAGTCCTCTAGCGATGAGGAAAGTGAGGAAGCCGAGTTGAGCCTCAATGTCATGTCTGGCATACAAAAGCCCTCAACCATGCGACTTATGGCTTGGGTTGGCAAGCATGAAATGACATTATTGGTGGATAGTGGGTCTACCCACAACTTCATCAATTCCTGCATCCTTTCTAAGGTGGGATTGTATGGGGAAGAAGTAGAGCCATTCGATGTGAAGGTGGCAAACGGGAAAAGCTAAGGTGCGAGATGGTAGTGCGAACCGTGAAGATGAATGTCCAAGGCGTCCGTATAGCAGCTGATCTTCACGTACTTTCATTGGTGGGGCTAGATGTTGTCTTGGGCAACGCATGGCTAAAAGGCATTGGCAAGGTCATCACCGACTATGAGAAGATGACTATGGAGTTCAAGCTTGGAGGGAAGAAGAGGACGTGGACAGCTCTAGCATCAAAAGAGCCAAGGCCTTGCGAGGCCAATGTGTTTGAAAAACTATGCAAGGGTGGGGCTCATTGCTTCGCCATAGTGATGGGCCAAAATCGAGGAGTTGAAGGGCAAGAAGAGAAGTATAGTGATGGAAATGAGGAGCTGCCCCAAGGTGTGAAGACGGTTTTAGAAAGACACAAGGAAGTATTGGAGGTACCTACTTCATTACCACCAAGTAGGGAATTTGATCATCGCATTGTGCTGAAAGATGCGAGCAAACCGGTGAATGTGCCACCTACCGGTTTGCTCACTTTCAAAAGGATGAGATCGAAAGATAAGTGGAGGAGATGTTGGCTAGTGGCTTGATTCGACCAAGCACTAGTCCCTTTTCATCACCGGTGTTGCTTGTGAGGAAGAAGGATGGAAGTTGGCGTTTTTGCACCAACTACCGAGCATTGAATGAGGCAACAGTGAGGGATAGATTTTCCATACCAACAGTGGACGAGATGCTTGATGAGTTGCATGGGACTCATGTGTTCACCAAGCTGGATTTAAGGGCTGGATACCATCAAATCCGGATGAAAGAGAAAGATACCCACAAGACGGCATTTAGGACTCATTTCGGACACTATGAGTACCTAGTGATGCCTTTTGGGCTGTGCAATGCTCCCTCAACTTTTCAAGCGGCTATGAATGCCATATTTAAGCCATTCTTGAGGAAGTTTGTATTAGTATTCTTCGATGACATCTTGGTGTACTCGAAGAATATGGAGGAACACTTGAAGCAATTGGAGCGAGTATTGATGATCTTGAAGAAGCACCACTTCTTCATCAAGGCTTCCAAATGCGCCTTTATGCAAGAAGAGCTGGAGTACCTTGGCCACATCATATCGGGCCAAGGAGTAAAAGTGGACCAGCGGAAGGTGGAAGCTATGGTGGATTGGCCCTTACCCAAGGATGTGTCGGCTCTATGAGGATTCCTTGGTTTGACGGGCTACTATCGAAGGTTTGTGCAAGGCTATGGATTGATAGCCAAGCCACTTACCTCCATGCTAAAAAAGGAGGGCTTCAAGTGGACCGAAGATGGAAGGAAAGCTTTTGAGAACTTGAAGAGAGCCATGACCAAGACACCCATCTTGGCCTTGCCCGACTTCAAGAAACCATTTGAAGTATATACTGATGCAAGTGGAGAAGGGATTGGGGCGGTACTAGCTCAAGAAAGGAGGCCCATAGCTTATATCTCCAAGGCCTTAGGGCCAATGAAGAAAGCATGGAGCACTTATGCAAGAGAAATGTTGGCGGTTGTGCATGCGGTGAAGGTGTGGAGACCTTACCTCTTGGGAAGAAAGTTTACTATAGTGACCGATCAATAAGCATTAAGACACTTGCTAGAACAAAAGATCGTGACGCCAGAGCAACAGAAGTTTCTTGTGAAGCTTCTGGGATTCGAGTATGACATTATATATCAGCTCGGCAAGGAGAATAAGGTGGCTGATGCGTTATCAAGGAAGGAGGGAAGTCCAATGATGTGGACTTTGTATGAAGATGAGGCTGAACATATGGCCTTGAGTGGAGCTGAATGAAGGATATGGGACAAGCTTAGAGAGGTCGTGGAGTTGGATGCAAGGTCTCAAGAGATCATAGAGAAGCTTGAGAGTCCATGTAATGGGGTGACCAGATTCAAATGGCGTGATGGGCTTATCTACTACAAGTCCTATGTCTATGTGCCCGACGTACCAAACCTGAGGAAGGAGATTCTCACTTACTTCCACCATAGCAAAGAAGGTGGTCATTCGGGATGGCTTAGGACTTATATAAGGATCAAGCATTTCTTCTATTGGGAGGGCCTAAAGAGAAGTGTGAAGAAGTGGGTGGCAGAATGTGACGTGTGTCAAAAGGTCAAACATGATACGAAGGCCCCTACAGGTCTCTTGCAGCCCTTACCCATACCGGAAGCTATATGGGAAGACTTGTCCATGGATTTTGTGGAGGGCTTGCCCGCAAGTCAAGGGTACGAAGTGATCTTGGTGGTCGTGGATCGCTTAAGTAAGTATGCTTACTTCATACCCCTTAAGCATCCATTTATAATGAAGAGTGTGGCTAAGGCCTTTGTGGACAACGTGGTAAAGCTCCATGGTTTCCCTAGAACCATTGTTACGGACCGGGATCGGGTGTTCATGAGCTCCTTTTGGAAGGAAGTGTTTGCACTGCAAGGGAGCAAAATGAAGACAAGTTCTTCATACCATCCGCAGACCGATGGCCAAACAGAGGTGGTCAACCATACATTAGAACAATACTTGAGATGCTATTGCCATGATGAGCAAGCAAGGTGGATGGACTACATGTCATGGGCGAAATATTGGTATAGTACAACATACCACTCTTCCATCACACTTAGCCCATTTTAAGTGGTGTATGGAAGGAAGCCTCCTACCTTGGTGGCTTATGAGAGGGGTACGGCTAAGAATGCGGAAGTGGAGGAAGCCTTGATCACTAGAGACGAGATACTATCTAAGGCAAAGAGGGAGCTTAAGAAGGCCCAATCGAGCATGAAGAAATATTATGATAAAAGGAGAAGGCTAGAAGGATTTGAGCCCGGGGACTTTGTGTACTTGAAGCTTCAACCCTATGGCCAAAAGACAATGAAGAGAAAGACAAGCTACAAGCTAGATAAAAGGTACTATGGACCATTTAAAGTGGCTGCCCGTGTCGGAGAAGTTGCGTATCGGCTGGAATTACCACCAACCTCAAGACTTCATCCAGTGTTTCATGTGTCTCACCTTAAGAGATGAGTTGGGGATCCTAGCTTGATTGTAGAGGAATTTTCTTCCTTCAATGAGGAAGGTAGAATGCTACTACAGCCCACAACGATTCTTGAATACAAAATGGTGCCACGTGGGAGGATTAGAAGGAAGATATGGAGAGTATTGGTGCAATGGAGAGGGCTACCTAGAGAGGAAGCAACCTGGGAGGATTATGATGATAAAGCCTTAAGGTTCCCACAATTTACCCTTAAGGATAAGGGTAAACTTAATGGAAGGGAGAATGAAAGGATCCCAAGCGAAGACCATGGCCTACACGGTCACGACGGGGAGGATAAGTTGCGAGATGCGGCCCCAGTGACGCGCGGCAATGCCACCGTGTAGGGCGGCGGACGGCGGCGAGATCAAGTGCATTATGGAGATATCTTCAGAGATTGATTTCCTTGTGGGGAGTGATTGAATAAATCATATCTTCTAGATTTATGATGTTTCTCCTAAACTCTAGAAGATTAGTTTCCCTTTCAGTTAAGTTGTTTTAGGCATGTATCATCAAATCTCCTTGATTCTAGGAATTGTTTCGAATTGTTTCCTTAGAATCTTGAAGATTTGATCTAGATTTGATTTGATTGGGTTGGTAGGATTTTGTAAGCTCCTGAGGATGCCTATATAAGCACTCCTCTGGAGCAATAGGAGAGGGGAGTTATATTGTGTAAGCTTAGAGAGCTTATGAATGTTGGCCAGGCATAGGCACGTTTATGCTAGTAAACTTGGAGGCTGATAACCTCTTAAGTTTGGGCGTGCTTGGGATAATAACCCTTGTACGAGTGTTCTTGTATTCTAGTGGTTCGAAGGACTAATAATCCTGAGACCACGTTCTTCGTAATAACACTGAGGCATTCTTCATTTCTTGTGTGTTAGATCCTAATTACCACGCTCGTGTGTTACTAGAAACGGTTCGGAAGGATCGATTGTGGTGTTGGAGCGGATCGCGCGGAGGAGTTGGTGAATATTTTGGAGTCCTTCACCGGGGACCCTAACACAATGGTCTACCTTGATGTCTAAGTCTATATTAAGTCTAGCGAGAATAAATATATTATTAGTTTCAAACTAGTTTCTTGGTTATGCAATCAACTCAAAAATTTCACAAATTTTACACTTAAGGTTTTAAAATCCATTTTAATAGTAATGAATCTTGTCCATTCATGTTGATATGATTTTTAATGCATCATATTCATTATCATTTCTTGGTAAAACATGTCATACTTGATTCATAAAATAATTTCATATTATGAAATAAGGCATAAATAATTTTAATGACTTTAATTTAAATTATTCATGCTATCTTTCTAAACATATAAATAAAATTGAGCAATATGAATTTTTGAATAGTATAAATGTATATGCAATGATAAAATACTAAAGATAGAGAAACTATCTTTCAGATAAATCTGCTCACAATTACAAATAGAGACCAATCCCCTAATTTGGAGGCTTCAATAAGGTTAAAGGCCTTGATTATAGGAGTAAAATCTATCCATATTTAATTGTAAAAGAAAAGAGAGAAAAGTAACGCTAAATCCAAATCCATCAATAAAAAATGCATATGATCTAAGGTAAGAGCTTCATAGGAGTATATTCCAATAAAATAAGTTATGACTAGCTAGATTCAAAGCCCATGGCTAGTACCCCAAGGGACAAAGGAAAGAACCTTCTACCATAATATGAACCTACAGTCCACTTAGTGAGAAAAAAAAAAAAGGGAAGGAAGAGAGATGAATTCTTCTTCTATAGAGAGAAAAAAGAAATTATGAGAAAAACAAAAACGAAAAAGAATTCTGCCTCTCACATAATGCTCAAATCTCTAGTCTTCACATCAATTATCTTTCGTAAAATTATGACCTCACACTACAATAAAGTAAGGAATGAATCCTAATCAAGAATTGAAGAAGAACTTCAAGAGTTCTATTAATGAATTCTTCATATCAAATAGTTTTAACCTATTTATGAAGAGTTCTCTTAACGCCAATAAGTTTCTTACTTCTTTTCTTGTAATATTAATTTTCTAAAGCCTATAAATCTCCTACTTCCATTAACATATCTATTTTCTTAAAAATTAAATTAATAAATATCAACTAAATATTTAAAACTAGATTTCTAACTCTTACTAAACTTTTAACTCATCTAATTTGAGGTTTTGCAAGAAAACTTAAAAAATTGAATAAATTTACTAGAAAAATCATTCTAAATTAGGAGCCATAGAATGACATGTCTATAATATTTAGAAGTTCAGCAATACTAAATATGTTCATTAAATCCTCCTAATTTGACTTTTATTTTACGTGACTCAAGATAAGTTAGATAGTTAACTCAATACGAAATGTTATGAAAGTAGATTCATTCATAAGTTTTCATTATATCAATTTTGGTGAAGCTTTCCTTTTTACATATATGCGCCAGGGGGTATCTTATCCTATCCTTTAAAAAGAATTTTATCTTTGAAATTTATATATTTGTATTTAAAAAGAAAGGCGTACTCCTACTTTGTGTCATCTTTGGATCATTATATTTGAAGACATTACATAAACTCCATTGCTCTTTTGCTGCCAACTCTGATATAAAATTTATTATAAGAAAAAATTCTATATGCATTCCATTCAACCCAATTTCTATCCATCTCACCACTAAATAGACTAAATCCTAAGAATATTTATCCTATGCTCTAATACTATTTCTATCGTGCCCCAAACTCAGCTTTGGTGAAACACGTGATGCAACAATATATCCTGTAGGCTATGGCTCTAGAGAACATGCAAAGCATAATTTTCTATTAACTTTATAATAAATCAATATATCATTACTGGACAAAACCAAAGAATACTACAAATATAACAATAAATTATTTAATTATAAGAATGGCCTCCATCAACCTCCAATAACAAGGAAAAAGAGAGAAGTAACTTTAACAAATGTACCTCTATGAAACCAAATCCGTGTATCAAAATTATTTATGATCTAAGATATATAGGGTATTTATAGGGGTAGATTTAATACAATGGGTGGTTACCAACTTGGTCCAAAGTGCACGATTGATATTTTAAGGGAAATGTGAATATTCTACAAGACCTACCTATGATCTATTTAGAGAGACAAAAGGAAGAAAGAGAGAGAATTCCATTTTCTACTAAGAGAAATAAAAGAAAATATGAGAAAAAGACAAGAGAAGGGAGATTTTAACCCTGAAACATTCAAAGCTTCCATCATTATGTTAATCATCTATTGCAAAATTATGATCTCGTATCATGACAAAGCAAGGAACCACTCCAAGTTAGGAGTTAAAGAAAAATATAAAGAGTTTTATTAATAGATTTTTTATATCAAAAAATTTCAGCTAGAACATATTTATAGAGAATTCTCATAAAGCAAAGAGGGTTCCTCCTATTTTATATTAATTTCCTAAAGCTAACAGAATCCCTACTTCCATTAGAATACTTATTTTCTTAAAAAAGAAGTGGTAAATATTAGATAGATATAATATTCTTAACTTACACTAAACTTCTAACACATATAATATGAGTTTTTGCAAGAAAGAAATATAAAACTATAAATAAAATTACCAAAAAATTGTTAGCCATAGAATGGTATTTTTAATAATTTTTTAAAAGTTTATCAAAACTAACAAATATTTATTAAATTACTTCTAACTTCCTTATTTGACCTTCATTATAGATGATTCAAGATGCATTAGAAAGATATTTTAATATTAAATAGTTAAAAGTAGATTTACTTTAAATTTTAACTATATAGATTTTGATGAGGTTTCCTTCTTTAGCATACATGCATTAGGTTGGTGGTATTATAATATTATAAAAACAATAAAAGTAGACTGCCCTTTGCTCTTGTGCTGAGAAAGAGAATCACGTAAAGATTCGATGAAATTTTTTAGATCTTTCTAAAATTTTGACTAATTGTCCTTTTTTGTATTTTAAATATGTATCTCTAATCAATTAGAACACATTTAGGGAAAAGAGTCTATAAAGCAATTAAAAATAAAAATGTGAAAAAAATTAAGATAGAACACACACATTGATAGAAACAAAATTAAAATGTGTTGTTCCTCTAGAACAAGACTTGATCATGTAACCAAATCAAAAATAAAAATACCTATACGAGTCTATAGAGATTTGTATAATTATAATTATTCTAACCATCAATGCTCAAATTCCTCTTCATTTGGTCACCTGCTTTTTCATGGCTAGGAGGAGCAAGGTCACCATTAAAGCGTACGGTATCTAATGCAAAGATGTCAATTTTATTTCGTTTTGATCATTTTGGCTGAAACATTTCATGGCTTATCCGAAAGAATGAGCATTACGTTTCGTTTCAGAAGATTTTTCGGTTATTTTCGGTACAATTCGACATGTTTCAGCTATTTTGGCATGTTTCGATCATTTCGATAAAATATATTTCGGGGACCAATTTGTGAATTGTTAAACCTTTCAGGACCATTTTAAAAATATATATATAATATCAAAAAAATTTAAACCCTAGTTATCCTATCTCTTTTCTTTCAGTCGTATGATCGTACCTTTTAAAAACTTAAACTTTTTATTTTTATATTATTATTTATAAAAATATAATTATAAATAATTTTATTATATATATATATATTAAAATAAAATATTAAAATGGTTCGATACCAAAATACTTTGTTCCATAAGCTAAAACGGGAGATAATCCAAAACAAAATTGAAAACTTTGGTCCAATGGCCTGTCATGTAACCAACCAAAGCCTATCTCGGGAATGAGGTGGAAAGGTAAGCAACGTGCTAGTCTAATACGTTGGGCAAACTGAATGCTAAATTAGCTGTCACTTGTTAGGGCTAAAGATAAAACAAAACAAGGGAGACATGGCATGACATATATAATATGGATTACCTTCCAAAGATAAATAATTTATTTGAACGACCTCCACAGCCAATAATAATACTTTAGTGGGCCCATATTAGGTTATTGTCCAATAAGTGTTTTTTATGGTGAGTGGTCCTTCGAGCGGAACCAACTTTTCTTAAAGGGATTTGCTGAAAAAATTTCCCTTTGTAAGGAAAGATGGTGAGCTTTCTTTTGTCCAAGTGGACATAAATCACAGTTTCTTTGCTTCGTTTCGCCAAAGCTAGAAAAGGAAGGCAGGATTCACATTGAGAAGTACTCATCTCATATTTGTTCAACAAGAAAACTGATCCACTGTAGATAGAGTACAAATGACGATTTCTAACTTTCATTTATAGATATGAACCATTAACTGACCAAATAGTTTGGATTATAAAAAGCCCTTTTGAATTTGTTGCCTTAGTTTGACAGAGCGCTATCCAAATCTCTAACCATTTTTTAATGTACTTGAAACCAGGTTTTAAGTGAACACTCAAAAATGGTTTAATAAACTGATCTCCATCTATAAAATAATTTATTAGTGACAATATGGAATCAATGCAAAAAATTAAATTCAAACATTTAACGGTATGCAAATTCCAACCATACATAGATATTAATTGTACATACGTATCAAATGGTTGGATATTTTGCATGGATTCAAATTTTTGTAGTAATTGACATGCCATAAACGGATTGAGGAACAGAGCACCATCATCATATATATTTTATTACACTAAGCTTAGAAAAGTGTGTGTATATATATATATATAGAGAGAGAGAGACTTGTACTACATCCGAATGGAGCCAAGTTTAAATTCAATTACCTTCAGCATTCTTGGTTTCATATAATTTACGAATCTCAAAATGAAAAAAAGCTTAAAAAAAAAAAGATGAAATGGCTTCAAAACTCATATGAATCTAAAGATAGGGTAGATGATCGAATTCTACACTTGATTACATTTAAATGTAATTAAATCCGTCTATATATATATATATAAGAGAAAGATAATCTTTCAAAAAACACATATCTTTGGTTACCCATTTGTTGCCGTCGGGATCCGTCTTCCGACTCGGACGCGGTCGATCTTCTGGTCTGGGCTTCCACCTGGGCGGACCTGCACAGAAGTCCTCGCGCGAGAGGCGTTAGGAGTGGCGATTCCCCGGAGAGATCCCTCTCCTCATTTTCTGTTGATCACCGATCCTCCCACTGACTTGAGCGTCGGAGGATCTTCCACGGAGGGTCACCCCCAACGCCTCTCGCGCGAGGAGTTCTGTGCAGGTCCGCCTAGGTGAAAGCTCAGACCAGGAGATCGATCACGCCCGAGTCGGAGGACGGATCCCGACGGCAACACCATTAGCCATAAAATGCTATTAGTTTCATCAACCAATGTCCCTTCATCCCAAGCTGGACATGCTAAGGTTACCAATACAAGCAAGTAGGGCTTTAGAGTCCTCTCGGATTAGGAGGTGGCCGTAAGATGTAGTTTGGACTTAGGATCTTTAACTTCGTAAATTTTCCGTTCGCTTCATGCTGTGTAAACTAAAAATGAGAGAATATTTGAAATATGTGTATGCAATATTAATTCATACTAAGTTGCATCATTTTACTTTGCTAATAAGGCCAACCTAGTTTGAATTTGCTCAAACCTTTATCAAGGTATAGATTGTATATTAAGAGTCATACATTTATGTATATCTCGATCGATTCATGATTCTATTTAGCTCAGCTTGATGAACAAATGCTTGCACAAAAATGATTAACAGTATGATACAAGATACCAAAAGAAAGAGGAGTCCTCCATGCGGCAGTAGGTATATAGATAACAACAACAAGTGGCATAGTGTGGTCCAATAGCTGGCTCCTCTCAGGACCAAACGTCCATTCCAAGTAGAAAGTCTTGCAGCATAATATAACGGCGCTAAAGGAAAGAGGGAGGTGTTGGCTTGAGGATTCCTCGTTGTCCCGCCGTCCAAATTTGCCATCCTCTTCTCTCAGCTGGCCTTTCCATCCCTCCTTGTCCACCCCACGCGCACTCGATGGCTAGTAGCCCCCTCTCCCTTTCAATACATCCCCCGCCCCACACACATCTATATCTCTCTCCTTTCATCTCCTTTACATTTGTGTGTGTATATATATATGCCCCTCTCCCCTACCATATATTCTAATACCATCTCCAGGTACTAAACAAGTCCCACATCCTCCAATCTTATCTCATTCTCATAACTCCCTCCCTCTCTCTCTCTCTCGCGAGCACCATACTTTTTTTCTGGTGAGTCCTATCCCCAGCCTGCGTGCGATGCTAAATAGTTGTGTTGAATATTTCCATGCATAACACTTGGACTACTGCACTAGGATTGCTAGTTTTGTAATGATGCCTAGCATTCATACGCTTCTTATTTTCGAGTTTCTTATCCTCCCCATGGTTGTAGATCAACCAAATCTTGCTAAGATGTATAGATTTCCATGTTTTATACTTCAAGGGCATCCGAATTTTGTTGCCTTCGTTCTCCTTTATGCAAAAGAAAATCCTAGTGAGACGGGGTAAACATAGTGTTTCTTCTTTCTTCTTTCTTCTCTGATTTTGAATGACTGAAATCTTTTGGAATTGAAATGATTTTAGTCTAATGCGGCATGTCAACATTGCATGTATTCACCATTGAGAGTGCCCCTTGGCATTTAGGTGTGTGGGAGGTTGTGGATGTGAAAGCACCACAAACTATGGAGTGCACTCAAAGAAACACGGACATGCTTCAGCTTTAAAAGTCAATTTTTCCGTCTACTTTCTATCAAAGTATTTTATATAGTATCCAAAAGGATTTTGAAAGATACTATCAAAGATTACAAGGAATAAGGAAATTTAAAAGGAGAGAAAAAATTATATAATTATTATATATTGGCATGGTACATCATCAATTATATATCTTGATATGAGCGTGTTAAAAGAAACTTGAAAACATTATGGTGCAATTGGGTCGCTTTCTCATGAGTGCTTCTTAATGCTCTATAGATTTCTAAGATCTTCAGTTGTGGTTCTGAAGTTTTGTAGAGCCTGCTTTATTTATATATGACCTTTCTCGCTGTATATAACCTGCTGATGTTAGCATTTCTTCAGGTGAACTAGCAATGGAGTTGGAATCGTGTGTCCCACCCGGCTTTAGATTCCATCCCACAGAGGAAGAGCTTGTGGGCTATTACCTAGCAAGGAAGGTTGCTTCACAAAAGATTGATATAGAGGTTATTCAAGTCGTCGATCTTTACCGAATAGAGCCATGGGATCTCCAAGGTTGGTGGTGTTATGGAGAAAAATATAGCATGATACTCCTAGAACTCTTTTATGACTCAGGATTTTTTGTTCTTCTCTACTAGATAGCTGCAAGTATGGCACCGAAGAACAAGCTGAATGGTACTTCTTCAGCTATAAAGATAGGAAGTACCCGAGCGGAACACGCACCAATAGAGCCACAGCAGCTGGATTTTGGAAGGCAACCGGCCGAGACAAACCAGTGCTTTCAAAATCCAAAGTTATAGGGATGAGGAAGACTCTTGTTTTCTATAAAGGACGTGCTCCAAATGGGAGGAAAACTGATTGGATCATGCATGAGTATCGCCTTCAATCACACGAACATGGACTAATTCAGGCAAGTGATCGACCCATTTTTTCTGGAATTATATATGAGAACATAACCATCATCGTAGATATGTGTTTCGAATCCATATTAGTTTTTGTTGTTTTGAGTTGGATATTCGAGGATGCCTAAATGCATAGAAGTTTTACTTGGGATAAACTGGAGAAATACAAGTAAAAGTACAACTCAAGAACTGTTCAATGATTGTCGCTTTCAATCTTTTATGGATTTCTCTAAGAAATCTTTTATGTATTCAAATTGCAGGAAGAAGGATGGGTTGTATGCCGAGCATTTAGAAAACCAAGTCCCAATCAAAGGCAAAGTTTTAACCGTTATGAACATACTTACTACGACCACTTTGATGCCCAATATGGACTAGAATCACTTGTAAACATTGCTAGGCCAACCCATTCAATATTGGAATCCTATCCAGGAGGCCATTTCCAAGAGCAACCTGCTGGGTGTGGGGGAGAACTTGAGTCAAAGAACACTCCCCTCAGCCATGTTCTTGGGCTTCCACAACTAGATAGTCCAAAGTTTTCAACAAATTTGTCCACTAAGGAATGCATTGAACGCAACGCTACGGGTGACGAAGAGCATGCTGCCAAGAGAAACGACTGCGAGGGGCAACTGATCGATTGGAAGGTCTTGGACAAGTTGCTCTCATCGCCGTTAAACGAATCAGCTTCTTCAAGTATGCCAATTGTTTCAGTGAATTATGATGCAGGTGCTCAAAGCCAGGGAGATCATTTCCTTGCATTGTTTGATAGCTCGTAGTGGTGTCTCTCTTGTTTCAATGGTTATGTTGTTGATAATATATGGTGACAAGGTCAAAAACCACATGATTTGTAGCTATATTATTACATTTCAAGGACTAATTAGCAAGCAATGAAGAACGCATTTCAAGTTGTATAATGGAGCCTTCTTATGTTGAATCTATTGTGCATTATTGTCGGCTGTGCTTCGTATTTGAAGCAAATAAGTACTGTTATCTCAAATGAATTACTCTCTCTCTCTCTCTCTCTCTCTCTCTCTCTCTCTCTCTCTATGTGTGTGTGTGTGGTAATTAATGTTTAGTACGAGGTGTGTGGCATGTGAATATGCCTTTAAAGCTTTTAGTTCTACACGGAGCTAAAAGATTCTTACCAAATGCTGAACTCCTCTCTTAATCGGTATATGGCCATTACATGTTACCGACGCAATTGGAATGCACATAATGGCTTGACTATTGCAACATGCTCCGTTGCTGAGTACTGTCGAATATCTTGAGGTTAATTGTAACGAGATATATTGAAAGCATAAGCAAAAATTAGTAAACATTTATTTCATCTAGTAATTAATGAGAGTTCTCAAACGAGATCATCATGGAGATCTTAGTTCATTAGTTCTCACCAGATAACATTATTCATAATGATTTAACATCACCGTATTGCTACGCAATATTCTAGTAATTAAAGAAGCCTAGATATTTATATTTAATCTATTTGATATGCCATGAGAATTCAAGATCATTAATCATGCAATACGAAAACTATCTTTAGTATATCTTACAATTATTATAATATTTTATTATTATTTCATATTATTAATTACACTACATGGTTTAAATTATAGTAATAATATACACTATATTATAAAATTATAAAAAACTATCTATATTATATTATAATTATAGTATATAATATTTTGCCGACCCATGTAGTTTGGAAAAGGCTTAGATGAGTTGAGTTGAGTTGTATAATATTTTATTGTTATACTTTTATCGTATCATATTATGATGTTATTTATTATATAATATATGACACATAATAAAGGGTATTTTTTTAGGTGTGCTTTTATGGATAGGGAGCATTTTTTTTTTTTTTTCAAATCTGAGCCTAATATCACCATTTGAGAGTGATCTTCAATACCAATATCTTGAAAAATATTTTTGAGAATTACTAGATTGAGAGGTGATTTCATAGATATGTGTGATTTAAGATTATTGCTACACAGGATTATTGGACAGTTAAACGTGAAGATTCCATCACCTCCCCCTGGCCATTAGTGATCTTAGTTAGATCATCCTATACCCTCTCAAGGTCAGGATCCTCAACCAATCTGAGCAATCCTTCTTTCCCATCAATAGTGTTTTCTTTTGTTCTTTTCTTCTCTCAACTTTCTAGTGCAACTAATTATTTGAACACCCTTGATTATCGGACTCAATTTTGCTAGACAAGCTTCACACACGGTCAGAGTATTCCAATTAATGTGAGTCTTCTATTTTTCCCACTACAATACAGCTCATTTTCATGCCATGCTGTTTTAATTCCTTTTATATGATTTTCTTGACTCACAATCACAATTAGATTAAGCACTATTGTCTTACAAAAAAAAAAAAAAAAAAAGGAATAAATTTATGCAGAATCTTCAAAACAGTTATATTTCATCTATCGATCTTGCTCCAGTTCTTTCAATCAACTCTTCAACTTTTTTTGTTAAAATCAAGTCCTGCATGTATGAGATTGCGTAAGATTTTCAATTAGATAGCATTAGTGGAGAAGGATTGTATCCAATATATATCTTCTTGATGACAAAGGAAAAGTGCAATGTTTAACACATGTCTAACATCTAAAAACTTCTAGAGTGGGATGCCTCTGCTAGATCTTAGGTACACTGCAATAACCTAGCCAACCGATCATAAATTTTTTCAGTTTCATTCTCCAATTTTACTTTGTTAGTTCGAGTAATCAACAACCTATTGATTGGTCGGCAAGCAACGTGGGAATGCAAAGTAGGTAATGATGGTAGTCTTGCGTATCAGACTCATCAAGTAAGGATAGTTCCCTCTCGCGGCATTATGTTATTGGAGTAAAGCTTTAGGCACCCACTTGAGTGGTCTACCCATTCACAAGTAGGTTGCATTATTTCATTCTATTTTCACTATTTTGTTGTGTTGTTTGTTGTTGTATCTTTCAATGCCAATAACTTCAATATTTCTTCCATTGCGATCACGTTGACATGCTCATGATCCAAAGATCTTGGTATGGCAGGATAAGGTTGGCTACCTGGAGAGCGATTTCTTTCACTGTCATATTAACTTTCCGATCAACCAATGGAAACTTAACAAGTTTTTAACTCTAAGTTGTCGGTTAGACCACATAATCATGACAAGCTTAAGATTATTGTCAAAGGAATAGACTCTGATGCGATGGGCTGGTCATTATCAAGAGGCACTCAGAAGCTGACCAAATGAAAGACATACGGTAATCGACTTCCAAGAAGAATGCATGCTAGAGGTGTGGCAGTGGCAGTCCACTAACTATGATGGCAATTTCAAAGGCGGCTGGATGGCGGTAAGGGAAACTCAAATTATCTGTGAGTGGATCGAGAGTTTGGAATTGCCATTATCCAAATAATCATCACTGTCGGATAATTAATATGTAGGAGCTTTGGATCATGAAGTTGTTCTTCTCACATATTGTAAAAGTCAAAACGATAATGGTTCCACGTATTCCTTCTGTAATGGTGGAGATTGTGACTCCTATCCGTTGACTCTGGGCTTCGGGCCAAGGTTAACGACGGCCGCTTAATAATATTTTTCACTTAGAAATGGAAAAATTTTCAGACCTGGAATTCAACGGATCGGTCACAACAGAGATGGAGAGAAAGGAAAGCGCGAGCCAGATTGATGTTGATCATCCGACGCTGGAGCAGATTAATCCTAGCGAAGCTTCTCCACTACTAAATAAGCCTGCCGTAGAGCCCACGAGGGACGGTGGAATCTCGTCAGAGAATAATAGTCAGAATAAGGGAACAAAGGACGAGGAGAAAGGCAAAACCTGTTCCCAAGCAGTTGTAACCAAAGTTTCTCCACGGATGCCATCGCTGAATAAAGTGCGGAAAAAGAAAAAGTAGTCTCAAATTATATATATTTTAATGATAATAAAATAGTATTTATAAAAACTAATAGATATTTAAGTTTGTAATGATAGAGATGTACAATAATAAACCTAAGCTAAAACATAAGCAAAATTTTGTTCAACATCTTAAGATACTTATGTCTAGTTTTTAGCAATGCCAAAAGAGAGAAGATATATTAATTGATATTTGATAGAAGAAGAAAAATTACTTGGCATATAATTTTTTATGGCATATTATTAAAATCCTTCTCAAAAGGAAGTTTCTAAATGTAAGTTGCAGTTAGATAACTCTATATATTTGAAATAACTTTTTAACATGGATCATGATGCTTTATAATCACTTTATTTTTGCTATATGTGTTTTATGGTATGAGTACCTCCATCTATTAATGAAATCATCCTCCTTATCTTACAATTTTATATCTTGATATATGTATCTTTTTAATAATGCAAAAAGGGGGAGTTATTATTTTGATTAATGATCAATAATATCCTTATCTTTTCAATCACGATAACAATGCATATATTCTTTTTAATATTTTAAGAAGGGAGAGAAATTATAAAGAGTGTTAAGAGATATTGATTGGCACATTGATTGAAGGTACGTTTGTTGGATAATATCCTAAGATAGAGGTTATCTTATAACCGACTAACAAGTGGTATTATTTATATTTCTGAACAAGGGACAGCTCATGATCAACAAGAAGTGGTATCAATACATAAATTGATTGATATTTGGCAACAATTGGTATCAAAGTATATATCAATGCTTCTATGCATATTTTGACATAAGTATCTATTTTTGATTATTTTATTTCAATACTAATCATATTATTATTATCATGTTCCACCTTTAATAATGTGCATTCTTTGTATATCTCACTTTTTATGATGTCAAAAGGAGGAGAAATAAGATTGATTGTAAGATTAATTATTATTTGATATAAAAAATTGATATGGTTTGTAAAAATTTTGATATGGTCTCATTAAAAGAGAGAAAAGAAATATTCATTAGTTGCATATACTTATATGAAGTAGGGAGTTGAAGCAGAAAGAAATTTGGTATGGTTTAAAATTTGATGATCTTTGTTGAAAAGAAAAGAAAAGGAATTATTTGTTGCGTATACTTATAAGAAATAGGGAGAGTATAAGTAGAAGAGTAATTTTGCTTTTCACTATGTGTTGAGCATAAACCATCTGATTATTAAGTTTATTGGCACATTATTTTAGCATCAATGGTATATCATATTGATTATATTAAGAAAATAAAAATATTAGAAATTGGTAAAAAATTGATATTGGCTCATATTTTTTCTCTAATATAATTATCAAAAATGAAATTATAAATTTCAAAGGAGTATATTTATTAACTTGCACATATTTGGAACATGCATACTTAACTAATTTTTATCATCCACATATTATCTTACAATCAATAGTTTTATTATCAAAAAAAAGGAGGAGATTATTGAACCTAAAGGTTCAATACATGTTTTGATGATAACAAGACACTGATTAAAGGATTAATATAATATTTGTGTTTGTGATCATAAACATATATGATGGTTGATCCGAGCTAAAATATGAGCAAAAATTCATCAAGCTTATACTTTTTAGCAAAGAACTCGAGAGATATGCAAGAAGTCGAAGTCTGAGAAGAATAGTAGAAAATTAGTATCAACCAACTTAAGAATACAAAAATCAATTAAACTATGTTTTTAAAAAATATATTTGAAAAAAATCAAAAAATCTAAAACTAAGAGTGAGCAGTTAATTGGGTAAAACTATAATCGATTGGAGAATGGCATGCCAAAACAGCACTAAAAATAGCCAACTGACTGTCAACCAACTTAAGCTAAGCCAATCCATTAACCGTGAGCTAGCAATCGATTAACCCAAGCTAGGATGGTTGATCGTAGGACTTTGATAGCCACAATAATCAAATTTTAGATGATGTTAGAGCTACCTTAGTCAGTGTTTAGTTTTTCAAGCTCTATAAATTTTGCTTTGTTACTTTCTTTTGCAATAGATCAGGGATAAAATTGAATGAAAAATCATTGAAAAACCCTTGTAGCTAGAAAATTGTTCTTGAGCCTTGAGTTTGGATTCTCTTTATCCATGTTTACTGCTTCATTTGTATATTTGCATTCTTTGAGAGGATGTTTTTTTATTTCTTTCTCTTGTTTAAGAGAGTGAAAGGTTTTTTGTCGGTCTATGAAAAGAATTATAAAGGTTACTTCTAAGTCTAATAAAAGAAGAGGTATAAAGGGTTAATATTCATTGAGAAGATTGGTATAGTAGAGATCCTAAAAAGGGGCCTTGGTAGTAAATGTAGGTGAGGGATGCTGAACCACTCTAAAATTCTTTGCCTCTTATTTATTTTTTCTTATATATTTACTGTCATGTACTTGATCTTATTTATTGTTGCATTATTCTTATGCATAATTGATTTATTTTACTTTTGCATAGAATTTTAATTGTTATAATTATTGTATTTTGTTGCTTTAGTTTTTTAAGATTTTTATAAAACCCAATATATGCTCCTCTTGAGTATTTTTTGGCCCAACATTCAAGCACTAAAATTAAAGAGACAAGAGGTGATTGAAAACTTACCTTGATCAATTGGGCGTTAGGACGACGACTTGGCCTAGATTTTCTTTCGAGAGTTTTGAAGGACAAATGACATCTTGCTAATGATTTTGTGGCATTCTGAATCGGTGCCAACCACTTTGTGTTTCACTTCAAATGTGAAGAAGATTTGATCAAGATTACTATCAAAGGCACTTGGATGGTTAGAGGTCAAATGCTAGCTTTAGAATCATGGAAACCTAACTTCAAAAACTCTAAGACCCCAATTACTAGTGTAGCTATTTGGATGTAGATTGAGAAGTTACCTATGAGGTAGTGGTCTAGAAACAATGTTTTAGAAATAGTTTCAGTGGTGGGCAAACCCCTATGGTCGAACAATTTGATGAAAAACTTAAAGTTAAGGAACTTTGCTAGGGTTTGTATTCAGTTTAATTTGAAAGAACCTCGAGTGGTCGGGGTGGACCTCTTAGGAGATGATGGATATGATCCTATTTGGTAGGTCTTTGCTTTTGAAGGAATTCTTTTCTTTTGCTATACATGTGCGAGAATAGGCATCGGGCTACCAAATGTAGGTTCTCTACTTAATCTAAAATGATTGCCTTGGTAGAAAAGGAGTTGGATGCTTCAAAAGACTCTACAAGGCCCCATTTTATAGTTCTAAATAGGGAATGAATGGATGTACGATTCATGGTTGGCAACTAGAAGGTAGTGACCTTCTATTGATAAGAAATTTGAGGAAGGTGACTATGTTGCTAAGTCAAATAGGACCTTTCCAATTCAGCAGCTAGCGGGTGACAATAGTAATTTTCAAGTCAACTCTATGATTGATCAACATAGTTCCCACCCAATGGGCATTCTAAGGTAATGGAGGATGGTAATCCCACTACTCAAAGGGTAGTGGGGCGCATCAATAGGTTATGGTTTGGGGGTCAACTCGTTTCAAATAAGGATCTAAGTATTCTATGCAATCTAATTTGATTGATATGGACGAATCTAATCAGCCAATAGTTATGGTAAAGGATCCTAATTAAGAGAGGGTGATCAAGGAATCAAAGGTCATCATCTTGAATCAATGGGTAGTAAATAGAAGGATGGTTCTACTTTTTTTTTTAAAAAAAAAAAAAAGGATAAACAGGGGTGGCATGCTTTATCGAGCTCAAATGTGGTAGGCTCGAGCAATTCTTCAAGTGATTAAGCCTTGAATACAAGTTTCTTATTAAATCGGGCCATAGGAAAACCAACTCTCATCATGGGTATTATCTAAGGCTCGACAAGCTATGGTCAAAGCTCATCTTGCCTAGACCTCACTGGCCATCATGTGCTTAGGGCACAACCTTTTAGTTCAGGGTGAATTCTCAATAGAGATGACACCATCCATGATTAGCTACCTAGCAAGCCTCCTCATAGTCCTCCATCAATTCCAACTTCCACAACCCTAAGTCCCCAATTCATGACAAACTAAATGAAAGCCTTAGCAAGAAACTAAATAAATCTCAGCATACGGTTAGCAAAGTCAAGTAATAAATGATAGTAACTACTTACCTTCCATCATCACCAAGTGGTGGCTGAAGGTGTGGGCGACAATAAGCAAGAGTCAAGATCCTAGAACCCCCATGTTAAGTAGCTAACCTATGGAGAAAAGTGAAAGTTCTTAGTACAGATAAGATGAAGGGTCAAATCATAAAGAGTTCCCAAAGCTCTTAGCCACCCAGTTGAGAGATGGGAAAATAGTAATGGAAGTCTCTAGATTTCAATTGATGAGATAGCTAAACAACTTAGGTTCCTTTAAACTTGATTAAGAGTGTGCTATGCTTCAATTCTTCCCTTTTGACCTAGGAAATTGCAGGCCCACGGTACTCCTTTATTGATTGTAGATCCGGCTCTAGTGAAGGAATGAACCTATTATCCATAGAGACAACCTCTTTCAAGGTGGCAACCCGCTATTTGCAAAGCTTTATCCCAGCCTCTTCTAAACTAGCATAACCATGTGCTAGTTTGAATGACATGAAGGTAGACAGACATGTGTCCTTGAAATGAGGATGTTAGGTCTATCTATCTATAAATGTTATAGTAAATCAGAACCTTCCTACAACCTTCAACCAATTGATTTTTCATGCTTATCCGATGGCATCATTGCTTTATAGAGGAAAGAAGTGGTTCCAACTAATTTTATCTATGTATCATATTAGTGCATGTATAGAGTTTTCTCTAATTTTGACTCTAATCCATAGGTTCTAATAGCTTTTATACTAGTACTTATGGGTTAACAAGGACTCTATATTCTAAGCTGCAACAAACCTTAGCCCGGGGTGCTTATATGAGATACGTTTATTATATAAAGACATAAAAAAGGCTAACTACACAATTATAAATTCAATTACTATGATATAACAAGAATATTCTGTTATCTATATCCTTATATGTTATTATTTATTTCCTTATATAACATTATTTATTTTATTTAGAACAAGAGAAAATCTTGATGAGATTAGTGACATCATTTGCTTCCTTATATATATTATTTGATTATTTGGTCATAAAAGACATATGGTATTAATTGTTTTCTTATATACCATTATTTTTTTGATTAAATCCCAATGAGATTAGCATGTATGGTTGGTGAAGAAAATTTAGTAGCATTAATTAGTAATTCAAAATTGGGCATCCAAAGTAGATTATAGAATCACACTATACACTTAAATATGAAAAGTAATATCTAATGCATTTACTAGTGCATGATCTAGCATTACCTAATGATTAATATTAATGCATCACTAATTGTTTGAAATATTTTATTCATAGATAAAAAGATGTGATGGCTTGATCCTATCACATCTCATGAGATAGAAGAACTTGACAAACCTATCAAATCTCATGCGGTCTATTAGTAAAATAAATTACACAATGCATATAATAGGAAATTCTATGCATGGATCTACAAATTTGTATGTGAACTTTTATCACTTTTGGCTAGAGGTTATGTGAAACTCAATGAGGGAGAAAGACCAAGAAAGGGAGAGGAAGAGAATAAAGAATGAGAGAAGAACTAACTTATTATTCTTCTCTTTCAAGGGTTTCCAGATCAGGAGAGAGATGAAGCGAGGAAGGAGAGTTAGGTAGTGTTTGATATGGGGGATAAGGAAGGATATCCCTGGATATCCCTTCTTATTCCCAAATGCTATAGCTAGAAGGGATAGGTCTGAAAAAATTTAACTAGAGGGGATAACCCATGGTTAACCATGGTTAACCATGGGTTATCCCTTGAACTTATTCCCTAGGGAACCCAGGAACAACTAATGTTATCCCTTGATGGCAAACTTATAATTTTAAAAAATTGCTTATTCCCTCAGCTATCCCCTGGATAATGCTATCCCGTACATTTATCCAAGGATAGCTTTTAGGCTATCAAACACTACCTTAGAGAATAAAGGATGGGGAAAGAAACGTGAGAGGAGGATATAAGAGTATAAGTAATTGAAGAGAAGCGCATAAATTATTCGATGATAACGTAGATTGACAGTTGCAGTAGTGCCATTGGGACATGGAAGGAGGTATTTACTATTCTGCCACTATTAGCTATCTTGTACATGGAAGAGATCCTAGGAGAACATGGAGGATAAGAACAATTAAAAACCCTGATAAATTAAGATGATTAAGATGGAGGAGTTTGTTTAATCTAATGTATTGCCCAGATGTAGCAACCCAAGAGGAGGGTGAATTGGGTAATTAAAAATTAATTACTAGCGCAGATATATGCTTTAACACTAATTTAAATTTAATTTGCAGTGATGTAGTGAAGTGCATAGAACAATATCACAGAAAATCAAGCAATTACAAACACAAGAGAGTTTATAGTGGTTTGGTGCCAAACACACCTACGTCCACTCTCCAAAATACCCTTTGGGATTTCACTCTAATCGTATCACAACGATTACAACCTCTAGCCTTCCCCGGCTAGCCCTCTTATTTATACGGCACAAGGCAGCCAAACCCCTAGCCTTACCCGGCTAGTCCTCTTGTTTAATAGGCACAAGGAAGCCAACCCCTAGCCTTACCCGGCTAGTCCTCTTGTTTAATGGCACAAGAAAGCCAACAAGAACCAAGGGTTAACTCTAACCCTTTTACAAATATGTTCAGAATAGATAAGAACAAGTAGCTCCTACAATGAGCAAATATTCAAAGAAATACTTTACAACTTTTGTAGCAAATCTTCAGTAATAAATGAAGAACTTTGAGGTAGCTGAAGCTTTGAATGCTTGAGGGCTTTAATGGATTTGGACGACTTTGAGCAATGAATGATCTTTAAGATTTGTCAACTTCAATGCACACGAAACTTACTTTTCAACACTCCGAAGAATATGCAATAAAAGCTCTTTTTCTTGGATTTCTTTCTCTTCTTTTTTTCTTTCAGATTCATCATTTTGTTCTTCTAATCTCAGCTATTTAAAGCATTCCAACATAAAAATATCTGTTAGACACATTTGAAATAAATGGAAAGTAAAACGGGAAGAAAAGATAACCGTTGAGATTATTTCCCTTAAGCATTGAATGCACTGAATCCATTTGAGGAAGGAAGATCTCTGCCATAATCCAAGAGATCAAAAGTTAGTATAGCTGAAAATAGAAATTAATTAAAGAAGAGAGAGAGAGCACACCCAAATAACAAAGAGGTAGCTGAAGGCTTGAAGACGCTCGACCAAGAAGGAGTGAAAAGCCACAAGCTAGCTAAAGGAAGATCCCAGCTAGCTAATTTTGAAAGCTCCACGGCAAGAGGGAAAAGCATCAGATTCAATAGATAAAGTAGTTAGCTCTCCAGCTAACTATCCACAAAGAGCACACGGCTTGTCATGCATCCCAAGAAAAAGTAGCTAGCTCCTTAGCTAGCTAACCAAAAAGTCATACGGCCAGGAGTCCAATTCAAGAAGCACTAGTTAGCTCTCTAGCTAACTAAGCCAAAAAGTAGTTAACTCTCTAGCTAACTAAGCAAGCATCCAACATTCATAAAGAGAAAACCCACAACAAGGTAGTTAGCTTTCTAGCTAACTAGAAAAAGGAAGCTCATGGCTTGGAGAAGGAATTCAACCATCAACAAAAGAAGAGTTAGCTCTTTAGCTAACTAAGTTCAAAACTTCATGGCAAGAGGAAAACTTTCGTCCAAGGCAGCTAGCTCCTTAGCTAGCTAAGAAGCTCATCCACACGCCCAAAGAAAAAAGTTAGCTAGCTCTTCAACTAACTGGGGCATGAATCCATATGGCTTGGGAAGAGGTAGTTAGCTCTCTAGCTAACTTAAATTTGCAACCGCTCGGCTTAGTATGTAACCTGTAAAAAATAGTTAGCTAACAATGAAAGTAGTTAGCTCCCAAGGCAAAGAAGCAGTTAACTAACAGGGTATGCTAGCTAGCTAAGAGAAGCACCCAGCTAGCTCACTAGTTAGCCAAAAATAGGAACGGTTCGGCCATGCATAGTATCAGGGAAAAATAGTTAACTAAAAATGAAGCCAGCAAGCTAAGAGGGAGGATGAGTTAGCTAGACAGCTAACTAAATCCGATAGCATTCGGCCAGCACAGAGATCATACAAAAAGTAGTTAACTAAAATGAAATTCTAGCTAGCTTAGAAGGAGGCCAAGCTAGCTAACCAGCTAGCTAAAAAAGAGCATGGTTCGGCTAGCATAAAGAACAGGGAGTCATAGTTAGCTAAAATAGAATTTCAGCTAGCCAAGGAATGGACCAGCTAGCTATCTAGCTAACTAAAGAAGAGAACCATTCGGCCAGGCCACAGTAAGATCTTGTTAGTTAGCTAACAGATGCGTCAACTAGCTAGAAGGAAGGATAAGCTAGCTAGCTAGCTTATCCTTATAATGCAAACGGCCAGGGATGAATGGATCAATTAGCTATCTTCCCGGTAACAAAATAAAAATGAAACAGATATACTCCCATAAGATTTTACTTGATAAGGCTCATTTGTAAAACATCTGTACTTCCCTGCATCAAGCTTAATAAATAGAATTAGTCTTTACTTAATTGTTTTGTAATCATCAAAATCAATTTAGGGTCAACAATCTTCCCCTTTTTGATGATGATAAAATCCTTAAGCATGCAAAGAAGATATAGGAAATACTTTGAATAAACAGGAATGCATTATTTTCTCCCCCTGTCAATTTGAATAATTAAACTCCCCGTGAATATATGGAGTGGTTTCTTTTCTCCATTATCTCAATGTATGCAATATTCTTCTCCCCCTTTTTGTCATTGATCAAAAAGATGATTGAAGAAACTTGCAAGAATTTAAAGCATAATTCATCAGGATAAAGTAAATACTTTATTCATACTCATAACAGTCATACAAAACATTAAAGGTTTATGCTCAAGTCATGACAAATATTACAAAATATGGTCCTAAGCATTCAACACAAAGTCTTAAATAATCATCACAAAGCAAAGTATTAAACATTCAACAAATATTACAAGATAATCACTTCTCATCATCTGAAGAAATTACAAAAGGTTGTACTGATGGTCCATCTGATTTTTGGGAGGGCCTGGCTTGTCATTTGAAGGTTGAGTTGGAGGAGACCAGAGATGAGGGTGCGAGAATGATGCATTTGGAGCTGATAAAGCAGAAAGAGCAATATATGTTTCCACAAGACTACTCAGCCTTGCAAGAGATGCGGTCCAGTGATCGACTGCATTTATTGCATCCCTTGTCTGGCTCTCATTAGTTCACATTTGAAATCCCGCCCATTCAGCTTTGGTCTCAAAATTTTTAATCTTAGATTTTAATAAATTAATTTCATTCAGGATCCGATCCAAGATAGTCTCGTTATGGTGAAAGACTCGCCCATTAAGAATGTTTACATCATAGACAAGTTGATTTTGAATGATTTTAACTTGAGAGAGTGTCTCGAAAATAGATAAGATGTGGGGTACCAAGGTCTGATCATTGACAGATGAAGCACTATCCCCAGAACTCCAACTAGATTGAGCAAGAGATAACTCATGAATAATATACTGAATATGTTCTTCACAGATTCGCACAGTGGAAGGAACAGGAGCAGAGTTATCATTGTGGTGAGAGGGACCAGGAGCACTAACATCATGTGGCTCAGTTAAGAATAGATTGGGTTCATTCATGGCGGCAAGATACGGATTAAGTTGATGAAAGTCAAAATTAAAGAAATTTTGTGGTGAACATGCAGGTTGAGGCAGGTTAGATGGTGGAAAACTATTTGGTTGATCGGTTCTAGATCTAACTTTAAGCCAAACACCATCCCTCTTAGCATAGTCCATATAGTGAAGGGAATGAGCATTGAATACGTCAGAATGATGCAATGCTACAGCTATTTCTCCTTTAAGTTTTATGTTGAAAAAATTAAAAACATACGTGAGAAACATCTCGTATGGTAATGCAGCCTTAGACCTACATAAGGATTCTTTCATAATAGTCAATATAAGATCAGATGTCACGATCGGTCACAACATTAAAAGAACTAGCACGCTGGGCTAATATCTTGGCTATGATGCTATGAAACAGTCTATTTTCAACGGACAACATATTAGCATCAAGGGTTACTATATTACTTGCTTCACTATCATCTATCAAGAATCATACCAAGTTTGTATCCTCTTTCACTATGAAGAATTTATAGAGCACCTTCAGAAGGAATATTCAAGGCAGAACCTAGCATTTGCAATCAAGTTCTATCCTAGTCTTTTTCACATAGGATGTTATAGTTCCACTTCCAAAGGTTATATTTTCATAAAATTCTCTAATTAACTCTAGATAGATAGGCTTTTTGGTAGATAAAATATTTGTTCAACCTTGAGTAGCAAAAACTTTTCCTATCTTGAAGCCTTCTTGATCTAGGAAATTAAAATCTACTAACCTGCCATGGGCAAATGATTTGACGGCGATAAGGGTGTTGGTATGAGAAGAACTTCGCGAAGAAGATGAGGAGGACTTCCTACGAAGATCACAGGTGACTGGTTGGTTTCCTGGTTGGTTAACTATCTTAAAGATAGTAATGAGAGAGGGAATGGCCGGTTGGTGAGGATTGAATGTGAAAAGCTTTCATGTGAATTAAAGGGCAGTTAACTTCCCAGCTAACTGACACAATAAAGAGCAGGAGTAATAATTTCATTTGAAAAGATGTTCCATAAATAGATTTGATTGAAAGTAATGGGAGATGTTATGCAACACATGATAAATATAAATTTTCAATTATAATGTCAAGGAGCATGAAAATAATTCATTAAATAGATGGATCAAACATACCAAGTTCTCTTCTAATTTCATAAAATTTAGATTCATCAAGAGGTTTGGTAAAAATATCAGCAAGTTGATTTTCAGTGCTTAAAAATTTAATTATAATATTACCATTGTTTACATGATCTCTAATAAAGTGATGTCTAATTTTAATATGTTTAGTTCTTGAATGTTGAATAGGATTTTTAGTTAGACTAATTGCACTAGTGTTATCACATTTTATTGGTATGGCTTTTTGTTTGATGCCATAATCTTCTAGCTGCTGCTTAATCCATAAGATTTGAGCACAGCAACTTCAGCTGCAACATATTCGGCCTCGGCCGTAGCAATGCTACTGAAGTTTGCTTTTTGCTAAACCATGAAATTAAGTTAACACCTATAAACTGGCAAGTTCCGCTAGTTGATTTTCTATCTAATTTACATCCAGCAAAATCTAAATCAGTGTAACCTATTAAGTCAATGCTAGATTGTTTGTCATACCAGTCCTAAATCCATTGTTCCATTCAAATATTTAAATATCCTTTTAACAGCAAGCAAGTGTGATTCTTTAGGATTAGCTTGATATCTAGCACACATGCAAACACTGAATAAGATATCAGGTCTACTAGCAGTTAAGTACAATAATGATCCTATCATGCCTCTATAAAGTTTTAAATCAATAGATTTTTCAGCATTATAAAATTCAAGTCTACAAGATGAGCTCATAGGGGTACCGATACTTTTGGATGTCTCCATGCCAAACTTTTTGATCATTTCTTTGATATACTTGGATTGGCTTATGAAGATCCTGTCTTTGCTTTGTTTGATCTGTAGTCCAAGAAATAGTTTAGTTCTCCCATCATACTCATCTCGAACTATCCCTGCATAAGCTTAGCAAAGTCCTTGCATAAAGAATCATTAGTGGCACCAAAATGATATCATCTACATAGATTTGAATAATTAATATATCTTCATCTTGCCTTTTAATAATAAAGTTGTATCCACGTTTCCTCGAATGAAGTTATTATTAAGAATTTGCTTAATCTTTCATACCAAGCCCGGGGTGCTTGTTTCAAACCATACAAAGTTTTGTTCAACTTAAATACGTGGTTTGGAAACAAGTGATTTTCAAAGCCGGGTGGTTGTTCCACAAAAACTTGTTCAGCAATGTATCCATTTAAGAAAGCATTTTTAACATCCATTTGATATAGTTTAAAATTCATAAAGCAAGCATAAGCAAGAAGTAATCTATAGCTTCTAATCTAGCAACTGGGGCATAAGTTTCATCAAAATCAATTCCCTCTTCTTGATTATAACCTTTAGCTACTAATCTTGCTTTATTTCTAATTATATTACCATGTTCATCCAATTTGTTTCTAAAAACCCATTTAGTTCCAATAATTTGATGATCATGAGGTCTTTCAGTAAGAGTCCATACATTATTTCTTTCAAACTGGTGAAGTTCCTCATGCATGGCATTTATCCAATCAACATCATTTTTAGCATCATCATAGCATTTAGGTTCAATTTTAGATACAAATGCTAAGTTATTATAAGTATCTCTAAATGATGATCTAGTTCTAATACCTTGAGATGGATCACCTAATATTTGATCTTTAGGATGACTGAGAATGTACCTCCATCCTCTTTCTAATTCATCATTACCTTGTGAAGCTTCTGGTAGGTCAGCGTTCCTTTCTTCATTTACCTCTTGTGTATCTGAGTCATCCTTATCCTTCAAGGTGATGTCCTTGAGTTGATCTTCAATTCCATCTGCATCATTTATACCTTTTCTCTTCCTTAATGGAAGATCATTAGATTCATCAAAGATAACATGAATTGATTCTTCAACTACTAGAGTCTTTTTGTTGAAAACTCTAAAAGCTCTACTATGCAAAGAATAATCGAGAAAAATTCCTTCATCAGATTTAGCATCAAATTTATCAAGGTTTGATTTTCCATTATTTAAAACAAAACATCGGCATCCAAAAACATGAAAATAACTGATATTAGGTTTTCCCTTTCCAAAGTTCATACAGGAGTCTTTTTCAAAACAGGTCTAATCAATGCACGATTTAAAACATAACATGCAGTGTTGATAGCTTCAGCCCAAAAGTATTTGGAAGATTGCTTTCACACAACATGGTACGGGCCATTTCTTCTAAAGTTCTATTCTTTCTTTCTACTACTCCATTTTGTTGGGTGTTCTTGGTGCAGAAAAATTATGTTCAATTCCATTTTCATTACAAAAATCTTTAAAATTTTTTTTCAAATTCTTTTCCATGATCACTTCGTATTGATAAAACAGAAGAATTCTTTTCATTTGTAATTCTTTTAAATAATTTTTGAAATGAGGAAATGCTTCATCTTTACTAGTTAAAATAAAACCCATGTAAAACGAGAGAAATCATCAATAACAACAAAACCATATCTTTTTCCTCCTAGACTAGTTGTTCTTGTAGGACCGAATAAATCCATATGCAAGAGTTCCAAAGGTCTAGTGGTTGAAACCAAATTCTTTGATTTAAAAGATACTCGGGTTTGTTTTCCAAATTGACAAGCATTGCAAATTTATCTTTTTCAAAAACGAGTTTTGGCAAACCATTTACTAAATCTTTCTTAATTAATTTAGATAGTAAATCCATGCTTGCATGAGCTAGCCTACGATGCCATAACCAACTATTATCAGTTTTATTATTTGTAGCAACTAGGCAATCAATATTTTGATCATGCAAATCATTTAAATTAACAATATACATTTACCATGCCTATGACCAACAAATTTCATATTTTCATTAGCATTTTTAACAATGCATAAGGATGATTCAAATGTAACTTTAAATCCTTTATCACATAATTGACTAATGCTAAGTAAATTATGTTTCAGTCCTTTCACAAGTAAGACATTATCAATATAAGCATGAGGTGTGATACCTATTTTTCCAATGCCAATTATTTTTCCTTGGCCATTATCACCAAAGTAACAACACCTCCATCTTTTGCCTCCAAAGTGATGAATTGTGATTCATCACCTGTCATGTGTCTTGAGCACCCGCTATCCAAGTACCATTGTCTTTTAGTTGCTCGGGTTGCAAGACACACCTGCATACACAATTTTAAATTTTGCTCTTAGGTACCCAAGCTTTCTTGGGTCCTTTAGGGTTAGTTAAGATAGTTCCTTTTGGAACCCATATTTTCTCACTTGTGTGTGTGACAAATATAAGCTTTGTCCTAATTTTTCCATTTAAAACATGTAATTTTAGTAGAATCATCAGCATGCACATAAATATTTTTCAAAAATTTTTGTCTTTCAAAGGATTATATCCAAGACCAGCTCTATTGTAAACAGCTCTTTGACTATTTAAAATCATTTCTAATTTTTCTGAGCTCAAAGAAAATTTATCAATAATTGGTTTTAATTTATTTACTTCATTTTTCAAATCTTGGTTTTCCTTTAGCAATGATTCATTGTCTTTTGAAATTCTTTCTTTTCAAGAATAAGATTCTTAATTTCATTTCTCAAATCTTTATTCTTTGAACTTAAGTTTGCAAAATCATCAACAAGTTCATAAAATGCACCATGTAATTCATCAAAAGTAAAGTCATCTAAAAACTAGGGCTTACCTCATCATTATCAGCCATGAAGCATACATTGGCAACTTCAGTTTTCTCTTCATCTTCTGAACTTGTAGCTTCACTGTCACTCCATGTAGCCATCATAGCTTTCTTCTTTACTCTTTTGGATCCTTTAATAGTGGACATTCTGGTCTAATATGTCCAGGCTTTTTGCACTCATAGCATGTAGGAGGTTCACTCTTTTCCTTTTCTTTGCTGTGATCCCCTTTGGCAAAAAGTTTTCTTTTTCCAAACTTCTTTCTTTTCATAAACTTTTTAAATTTTCTGAGATAAGTGCATTTCATCATCTTTCTCACTATCACTAGTGGTTTCCTCACTTTATCATTTTGAGTTGCATTCTTTAATGCCATAGTCCTTTTCTTCTTTGATTCATCTTCATCAATATGTTCGTTGCTAAAGCTCATAAGTCATCAAAGAACCAACCAACTCTTCAAGTGATAAAGTGTTGAGATCTTTTGCTTCTTGTATTGCAATAACCTTGGCTTCCCATAACCTAGGCAAAGATCTTAAAATTTTTCTAACAAGATCACTGTTAGCATAAGATTTTTCAAGAATTTTTAGTCCATTAATAATATCAGTAAATCTTGTAAACATATCAGTCATATTTTCAGCTGAATCCATCTTAAATAATTCATACTTATGAACAAGCATATTTATTTTGGATTCCTTGACTTGATTTGTACCCTCATGGGTGACTTCAAGTCTATCCCAGATTTCTTTAGCAGACATGCAAGTAGATATGTGATTAAACTCATTTGCATCAAGAGAACAATAAAGAACATTCATAGCTTTTGCATTTAATTGAGCTAATTTCTTATCTTGCTCATCCCATTCAGATTCAGGTTTTGCAATATCAATATTATCAATCTTAATAGTGGGTGTGTGTGGTCCATTAATTATGATTTCCCCATAAATCATAATCCAATGCTTGAATGAAGATTTTCATTCATGCTTTCCAATATGTGTAATTTGTTCCATTGAACAAAGGTGGTCTATTAGTTGATTGTCCTTCAATCAACATAGATCCCATTTGGATTACTATTGATCTTTGGCTCCAAGCTAATTAAAGCTATAGAAATCAAGAGCACGCTGCTCTGATACCACTTGTTGCCCAGATGTAGCAACCCAAGAGGGGGTTGAATTGGGTAATTAAAAATTAATTACTAGCGCAGATATGTGCTTTAACACTAATTTAAATTTAATTTGCAGCGGTGTAGTGAAGTGCACAGAATAATATCACAAAAAATCAAGCAACCATAAACACAAGAGAGTTTATAGTGGTTCGGTGCCAAACTCAACACCTATGTCCACTCCCCAAAATATCCTTTGGAAATTTCACTCCAATCGTATCACAACGATTACAACCTCTAGCCTTCCCCGGCTAGCCCTCTTGTTTATACGGCACAAGGCAGCCAAACCCCTAGCCTTACCCTAGTCCTCTTGTTTATACGGCACAAGGAAACCAACCCCTAGCCTTACCCGGCTAGTCCTCTTGTTTAACGGCACAAGGAAGCCAACAAGAACCCAGGGTTAACTCTAACCCTTTTACAAATATGTTCAGAATAGATAAGAACAAGTAGCTCCTGCAATAAGCAAATATTCAAAGAAATACTTTACAACTTTTGTAGCAAATCTTCAGCAATAAATGAAGAACTTTGAGGTAGCTGAAGCTTTGAATGCTTGAGGGCTTTAATAGATCTGGATGACTTTGAGCAATGAATGATCTTTAAGATTTGTCAACTTCAATGCACACGAAACTTGCTTTTCAACACTCTGAAGAATATGCAATAAAAGATCTTTTCTTGGATTTCTTTCTCTTCTTTTTCTCTTTCAAATCCGTCATTTTGTTCTTCTCATCTCAGCTATTTAAAGCATTCCAACATCAAAAATATCTGTTAGACAAATTTGAAATAAATGAAAAGTAAAACATGAAGGAAAGATAATCGTTGAGATTATTTTCCTTAAGCATTGAATGCACTGAACCATTTGAGGAAGGAAGATCTCTGCCATAATTCAAGAGATCAAAAGTTAATATAGCTGAAAATAGAAATTAATTAAAGAAGAGAGAGAGAAAGAGAGAGCACGCCCAAATAACAAAGAGGTAGCTGATTGGAATTAATTCCAGGTAGCTGAAGGCTTGAAGACGCTCGGCTAAGAAGGAGTGAAAAGCCACAAGCTAGCTAAAGGAAGATCCCAGCTAGTTAATTTTGAAAGCTCCACAGCAAGAGGGAAAAGCATTAGATTCAATAGATAAAGTAGTTAGCTCTCCAGCTAACTATCCACAAAGAGCACACGGCTTGTCATGCATCCCAAGGAAAAGTAGCTAGCTAGCTCCTTAGCTAGCTAACCAAAAAGTCATACAGCCAGGAGTCCAATTCAAGAAGCACTAGTTAGCTCTCTAGCTAACTAAGCCAAAAAGTAGTTAGCTCTCTAGCTAACTAAGTAAGCATCCAACGTTCATGAAGAGAGAACCCACAACAAGGTAGTTAGCTCTCCAGCTAACTAGAAAAAGGAAGCTCATGGCTTGGAGAAGGAATTCAACCATCAACAAAAGAAGAGTTAGCTCTTTAGCTAATTAAGTTCAAAACTTCGTGGCAAGAGGAAAACTTATGTCTAAGGCAGCTAGCTACTTAGCTAGCTAAGAAGCTCATCCACACGCCCAAGGAAAAAGTTAGCTAGCTCTTCAGCTAACCAGGGCATGAATCCATATGGCCTGGGAAGAGGTAGTTAGCTCTCTAGCTAACTTAAATTTGCAACCGCTCGGCTTGGTGTGGAACCTGTAAAAAATAGTTAGCTAACAATGAGAAGTAGTTAGCTCCCAAGGCAAAGCAGTTAACTAATAGGGTATGCTAGCTAGCTAAGAGAAGCACCCAGCTAGCTCACCAGTTAGCCAAAAATAGGAACCGTTCAGCCATGCATAGTATCAGGGAAAAATAGTTAACTAAAAATGAAGCCAGCAAGCTAAGAGGGAGGACGAGTTAGCTGGACAACTAACTGAATCCAATAGCATTCGGCCAGCACAGAGATCATACAAAAAGTAGTTAACTAAAATGAAATTCCAGCTAGCTCAGAAGGAGGCCAAGCTAGCTAACCAGCTAGCTTAAAAAGAGCATGGTTTCGGCTAGCATAAAGAACAGAGAGTCATAGTTAGCTAAAATGAAATTTCAACTAGCCAAAGAATGGACCAGCTAGTTATCCAGCTAACTAAGGAAGAGAACCATTCGGCCAGGCCACAGTAAGATTTTGTTAGTTAGCTAACAGATGCGTCAACTAGCTAGAAGAAAGGATAAGCTAGCTAGCTAGCTAGCTCCCAAAATAATGCAAATGGCCAGGGATGAATGGATCAATTAGCTATCTTCCATGTAACAAAATAAAAATAAAAGAGATATACTCCCATAAGATTTTACTTGATAAGGTTCATTTGTAAAACATCTATACTTTCCTGCATCAAGCTTAATAAATAGAATTAGTCTTTACTTAATTATTTTGTAATCATCAAAATCAATTCAGGGTCAACATAATGAAATTATTTAATTTGATCGAGGAGATGATTTAATCTAATGGAGAAGATTATTTACTTCAAAATTTGGTTGAGGCAAGGTAACCTAAACTAAAAACCAAAAAAATAAGTTGAATTCGAACTCAACTTGAGAAAATCTTCAATTAAGCTCTATTGGAATCTAAATAAATAAAATTTTAATTAGCAAAGCAAGTTGAAATAATAAAAATTACAAAATGTAAACAAATATTGAATATATTTATATTATATTTTACATATAGTAGATTGTAAAGATAATAGTGTTAAATTTGACATCAATTAGTTAAAGTTCATTTCCAACATTTGGATATAAATTGGATGTAAACTTTAACTTGCATCGAACCATGACTTCTAGATCTATAATTATTTATTTATTTGCCAATCAAATGACTCAAGAAGATCAGTAGATTTGATGTAGACTACTCTGACCACTATAAAAAGTTTGCATAGGGATCCATGACATTAGAAAGCCAAATCATATGTCAAACCTCTAAATGTCTTAACTTTGTCATATGATGCCCGATTGTGATACTCCTTTTTGGAAATTAAGTAATTTTTCAAGCTATTCAATATGGTGTACCAAGCAATCAAGGCAATTCCATCATTTAGGCCTCGAAATGGCTCAATCAAATAACAAACATCATTTTTAGGAAATATTTTTGTTGGCCCAGATGGCAACCCAAGAGGAGGGGGGTGAATTGGGTTCTTTAAAAATTAAGCCTTTTAAAAATTTAAACTATTGATGAGAGGATATAAATAATTAATTCAAGTTAAAGCACGATAGCAAGAGAGAGAGATAAACACGGCAAACACAAAGATTTTATAGTGGTTCGGTGTATCCAACACCTACGTCCACTCCCAAGCTCCACTTGGGTCCACACTATAATCTCCTCGATTACAGTCGAGTTGTTTTACAAGCTCACAACCCAAACTTGTTGTTTTCCCGGGATCACAACGAACCCAGCCGGTTTTACACGGGCTCACCAGCACAAAACCCAACACACAAGCTATCCTTAGCTTGTGCCGAGGTAAACTACCTCCACTAATTCAATCCCTGATTGAATTAGAAAACAAGATAAAATATGAGTTTAATACAAAACAGCTCCTTTTGAGCAGATATTTCAAAATAAAAAAGGTTTAGAAGGGCCTGTTTAGATGATTTGAGTGCAGGCTTTTCTTCTTTTCTTCTTTTCCTCAACTCCTTTGAAGTGTGGAATCGGGCCTCAGCTCAGATTCTTCACGGATTGAATGTTGGAGTTGATTTGAGCTTTTCTCCCTTTCTTTGAATGTTGAAAATCTCTTGATTTGCTCTTGAATGGCTCTTGGATTTTCTTCTAAACTTTCTTGGATTGATGAACTTGAGCACAGATGAAGTCTCCTTTGATTTCACTCCTTTCTTTCACTCTATTTTTGAATCTCGGATTTTTTCAAATGACGCTCTGTTTTTCCTCTTTTTCTGAAAGATTTTTCTTTTTCTCTCTTGATTTGTATATCTATTTTTGATTTGAAAACGGCCTCTCTATTTATAGACTCTGCAAAAATATAGCCGTTAGAAACAAAGAAATCTAGCCGTTATTGAAAAATCTTACCGTTGGCGCTGAGTTGGCATTCAGAAAAATCACGCCCAGATTTGTTGGAGTCGGCTCCAACTTTAGGCGAGTCGGCTCGAAGACGCGATACCAAAAATAGAAACATTCAGAAAGTTAAGGGTCGACTCAACGAAAATAAGGTGTCGACTCCTGACAGTCGGGGGTCGACTCATGAAAAGCAAGGGGTCGACTCGAGAAGTGCTCAGAAAAATAACTCTCTGGTGTCTGAGCGGAGTCGACTCACACAGTCATGGAGTCGGCTCGACAAATCGGGGGTCGACTCTTGAAATCACAGGGGTCGACTCGAGAAAAACAGACATCTCTGTATACTGAGTGGAGTCGACTCTGAAACTCTAGAGTCGGCTCCGGAACGTATCAAAAATCAGAGAATTTTCTGATTGACTTTGAAATTCGTTCCAGATTAATTTTAAATCAATTTTTGACTTGAATATAAAATTTGACATTAGGAATCAATTCAAGAATGTTCCAAAAACTCATTGATTGAAATATGAAGTATAAAAATTTCTTTTTGAAAGCTTAAACATGGAGCTTGAAGTTACTTTCAATTGATTAAAGTCATACTTAACATACTCATTGATTATTCTAAATAAATTCATTGCTCATGTAAATAAATTCATTGCATCTTTTAATATACTCATGGCTTTTGGTAATCATCAAAATCAATAAGATTGGGGCAACAATTTCTCAACAATCTCCCCAACAATCTCCCCCTTTTTGATGATGACAAAAACATTGAGTATATGCATGATTAATTAAGAATTTATTTTATTTTCATAGTTAGGCTCCCCCTGAATGAGGTAGCTCCCCCTATGAAACTCAAATAAATATCCATTCATTCAATTTAAACTCATACACAGTTTAATGTCAAAATTCATTTTCATCTAAATTGCTTTTCATGTATGTGTAATGTTTAATTATTACTATTCAATTATTGCATATACATTCGTTTAATTTCTCCCATGCATATACAGTCATGTATAAAACTCTCCCCCTTTTTTGTTATCAACAAAAAGGTAGAGAAGCATCAAACATAATCACATTCACATTTAAGATATGCTTTAACATGAACTGAGATTCATTGATAAATAGAGAAGTACATTCAAACTCAAACTTCATTGAACATTCAAAACTGACTTTTCATTACATCATTATATCAAAATGTAAAACATAATATAAATTTCATTACATTGCAAAGACTAAACATCTATTACATCAAAAATGTGTCCTTACAATCCTTGTTAAGTGATCTATAATGTTCTTCATTCCATCAGTTTGAAGCTTACATAATCTTTCAGTCTTTCATCCACAAAAGTACAAGCAGTTAAAATCTTGTCTTGAAGCTCGGCATTGCACTTTGCATAAGTCTCACCATCTCCACAAATGTCTTTAAGTTCTTCAAAAATATTCTTTAAATCACCACTTAAAGACTCAGTAGAGGAGCTAAGAGTAGATTCAATCTTGGTGATCGATCATCTAATGAATAAGAGTTTCTTTAAGATTCATGAATTTATTGTCAAACTCAGTCTTCAATTTATCTCTTGATCATCAAGAAGACTCTTGAGCTGCCTAACTGAAGATTGAAAAACCAACTGATGAAGAAGATGTGATCAAACATTGGAGCAGGAGAAGGGGCCGGAACAGGAACAGAAGAGCTAGGAGGCACAGGTGATGAATGTCTAACTGAAGGTCCAGGTGCCTCAACATCAGCGGCTCTATCTTCCAACAACTTTTCCTTTCCCATCTACCATCTTTCTTCACAAATCCCATCCTATGAATAGTGGCCAAGCTATAGTAATCAGTGTGTCTCAAATTTCTCATTGGCTCACTATCGGAAATGATTATCCCTTGGCTTTGAAAAATCTTAGTTAATATCATGCCATAGGGTAGACTTGATTTCCTCTTGCTCCCAGTCAGCAATGTACCAAATTATCATATCGGAAGATTGATAGGTCTTCCAGTCACTATAGCATCCATAACAAAAATATCTCTCTCAGATACATAATCAAACCTCCCAATCTTAGGGAATAGAATCCTACTACAATGTTATGGAGAAGTCTTAATTCCAAGGATAGTTGATTTGCATGGACTTCTTCAAAACCAACAATTTCTTTATTTAACAATCTTGATAGAGCTGGGCTCCTATCATCAGGTGAAAAAGTAGAAGTACCAGACACTGGAAGATCCAAAAGTCTTGAGAGTAAATCCACTGTCACATTTATCCTATTTCCTCTAATCATGCTGACCAATCCATTATCTCCTCTTGACAGATTTTTATAAAATTCTTTAACCAAGGCTGGGTAGGTTGGGCAATCTAAAGAACAATTTTCTCCCATCCCATTTCAATTAACTGTCTTCCTACAAGAAAACCTTCTGCCTCAAATAATTCAAAATCAACCTTTCTCCCGGTTGTAATCACTCTATCGGCTAGGCGGTCTACCTGAGATGTGGCCGTAGAGGAGAAGCACTCGGAGTTGAAGAGGATGAGGTGGAATCCATGCTCGGAGAGGTTCACGAGCGGGACGCCTCACGTCTTCTTCACCGCCTTCTTCCTTTTCATCCCGGCCGCACCAAGGCTAGAACCACGGGTTTTAGGTGCCATTGATTTAGTGGAAAGGTTAATCAAGGGTTTCTAAGGATTTGGTAGGTTGGGAAAAATTTGGAGAGAGTATTTTGATGATTTGAGAAGATAGAAATGAACGAGGAGTCGACTCTGCCCTAGATAAATCGACCTGGGACCACTTCGAGTCGGCTCCCGCAAAGTGTGGGTCGACTCCGGGTAGTCACAGAAATCTATCCCGAAGTGGAGTCGACTCGCACAGAGATGGGGTCGGCTCCAGAGTTTCAGCAGAAACATGGAGTCGACTCCGATACTGACCGAGTCGGCTCCGAGACCATTTCAGAGCAAAAACATAAAGTTTCAGAGAATCTGAAATGTGTCCGGATATTGATCATAAAAATTGATAAAAAATCATTGGATTTTAATAGATCAATTAGATATGAATTCTAGATAAGATTTCCTTAAAGATCAAGGATTTGAAAGAATTTAGATAATTTTTCCTTAGGGGTTTCAAATTCATTCTAATGGATCACAAATCCCTAACTCTCCTCTAAGATAACAGAATCTTTCTTCACTCAAGGGTTTTGTAAATATATCAGCTAATTGATCTTCAGTATTAACATAATCAAGACATATTTCTCCATTGTTACATGTTCTCTAATAAAATGATATCTAATTTCTATGTGTTTTGTTCTAGAATGTTGAATTGGATTTTTTGTTAGATTAATTGCACTTGTATTATCACATTTTATAGGTGTTTTGTCAAGTGTGATACCATAGTCTTCAAGTTGTCGCTTAATCCATAGGATTTGAGCACAGCAACTTCCAGCTGCAACATATTCAGCTTCAGTAGTTGATAATGCAACTGAATTTTGCTTTTTGCTAAACCATGAGATTAAGTTACTTCCTAAGAATTGGCATGCACCACTTGTGCTTTTCCTATCTAACTTACATCCAGCATAATCAGAATCAGAATATGCAATTAAGTTCAATGTTGAGTCTCTAGAATACCATAAACCTACATTTTTTGTTCCACTTAAGTATCTTAGTATTCTTTTAACAGCAATTAAGTGAGATTCTTTAGGTTCTGATTGAAATCTAGCACATAGACAAACAGAAACATTATATCTGGTCTACTTGCAGTTAAGTAAAGTAGGGATCCGATTATACCTCGATAATATTTTGATCAACTTCTTACCTTCTTCATCTTTGTCCAGCTTGCATGAAGGACTCATTGGAGTTCCAAGGGGTTTCATTGATTCCATACCAAACTTTTTAGTAGTTCCTTGTGTACTTGGTTTGGTTGATGAAAATTCCCTCTTTGCTTGTTTGATTTGGAGTCCAAGGAAGAAGTTGAGTTCTCCCATCATGCTCATTTCAAACTCACCCTGCATCAACTTAGCAAATTCTTGACATAGAAGATTGTTAGTAGCACCAAAAATAATATCATCAACATATATTTGAACTACTAATAAATCTTTACTTTTTCTTTTCAAAAATAATGTTTTATCTACATTTCCTCTTATAAAATCATTTTCAATTAAGAATTTACTTAATCTATCATACCATGCTCTAGGTGCTTGTTTCAAACCATATAATGCTTTGTGCAATTTAAAAACGTGATTTGAAAATTCATGATCTTCAAAACCTGGTGGTTGTTCTACATATACTTCTTCATTTATAAATCCATTTAAAAAAGCACTTTTTACATCCATTTGAAATAAGTTAAATTCATGTGACATGCAAATGCAAGTAATAGTCTAATGGCTTCTAATCTAGCTACTGGTGCAAAGGTTTCATCAAAATCAATACCTTCTTCTTGATTATATCCTTTTGCAACTAATCTAGCTTTGTTTCTAATTACTATGCCATTTTCATCTAGTTTATTTCTAAATACCCATTTTGATCCTATAACAGAATGATCTTTAGGTCTTTCTACTAATGTCCATACATTATTTCTAGTAAATTGATTTAATTCTTCTTGCATTGCTAACATCCAATTATTATCTTTTTCAGCTTCTTCAATAGTTTTAGGTTCAATTTGTGATACAAATGCAAGATGATTACTAATATTTCTCATAGATGATCTAGTTCTTATTCCTTGAGATGGATCACCTATAATCAATTCCTTAGGGTGACTATAAGCGTATCTCCAATCTCTAGGAAGATCTATATCATTATGATTAGTGTTAGTATCATCATCCTTAGGTGAATCATTATCTTTAGCTCTTGCTCATGATCTGAAGATACATCAATATTTAATTTTTCAAGATCTTTCTCAATTATGTTTGTATCTTCCTCATCATCAAACTTTTCGGAACGAGTTGCTAAAGATTCATCAAAAACTACATGAATGGATTCTTCAACAACTAAAGTTTTCTTGTTAAATACTCTATATGCTTTACTAGTTGTTGAATATCCTAAGAATATTCCTTCATCAGATTTAGCATCAAATTTGCCTAAATTATTTTTACCATTATTATGAACAAAACATTTACAACCAAATGCATGAAAATATCTAATATTAGGTTTTCTATTTTGCCATAGTTCATAAGGTGTTTTCTTAAGTATTGGTCTTATTAGGGCTCTATTTAAAATGTAACATGCCGTGTTTATAGCTTCCGCCCAAAAGTACTTTGGTAGGTTGCTTTCACATAGCATGGTACGGGCCATGTCTTCTAAAGTCCTATTTTTCCTTTCTACAACACCATTTTGTTGTGGGGTCCTAGGTGCAGAAAAATTATGATTAATACCATTTTCAGCACAAAAATTTTCAAATAGGTGATTTTCAAATTCAGTTCCATGATCACTTCTTAGAGACACTATGGTAGTGTTTTTCTCATTTGTGACTTTCTTAAAGAATTTCAGGAATATCGAGAAAGTCTCATCTTTGTGAGCTAAAAACAATACCCAAGTGTATCTAGAGTAATCATCTACAATCACAAGACCATATTTCTTTCCTCCTAGACTTGTGGTTCTAGTTGGTCCAAAAAGGTCCATGTGAAGTAGCTCTAATGGCCTAGAAGTTGAAACAACATTTTTAGATTTGAAAGAACTTCTTGTTTGTTTTCCAAATTGACATGCATCACATATTTTGTTGTTTTCAAAATCTATTTTAGGTAGCCCTTTAACTAAGTCCATTTTAATTAGTTTTGAAATTAGGTGTGTGCTTGCATGACCTAATCTACGATGCCATAACCATCCAATTTCATTCATATTAGCATTATCAGCAATTAAGCAATGATCACTCATAGATAATTTGTCTAGATCAACCAAGTAAACATTGCCATGTCTATAACCAGTAAATACAATGCTATTATCAATGGAATTAGATACTGTGCAGAAGAAGTTTCAAATGATACTTTAAAATCTTTATCGCACAATTGGCTTATACTAATTAAGTTATGCTTCAAACCATCAACATAAAGTACATTATCTATAAAGTGGATGGAGTTATACGGATTTTACCAAGGCCCATAATCTGACCTTTACCATTATCACCGAACGTAACAACTCCTCCTTTCTTTTCTTCAAGGGTGATGAATTCTTCTTTGTCACCCGTCATATGTCTTGAGCAGCCACTATCAAGATACCACTTTCTCTTTGATCTCTTGGCCACAAGACATTCCTGCAATGAAATCAAACTTTATGTTTAGGTACCCAAGCTTTCTTGGGTCCTTCATGGTTAGTAGCAACAAAATTGTTCCTTTCGGAACCCATATTTTCTTCCCTTTAAAATTTAAATTTTATTTGGTTTTTGTAAATTACATTCAAATGATTTATGCCCTTTTAAATTACATTTAAAACAAGTGATGTTACTTTGGCTAGCACGTACAAAAATATTTTTCAAAGATTTTTGTTTTCTAAATGTATTATCCTAATCCAGCCTTATCAAAAACTGCTTTTTGACTATTCTAAAATCATGTTTAGTTTAGTAGAACTTAAGGTGAATTTATCAACAATATCTTTGTATTTTTTAACTTCTTTCTTTAGAAATTCATTTTCTACAATTGCTGTTCATTTCCCAAAGATAGAGTTTGATTTGCTTTTTCAAATCTTTTATTAGATTTTCATTTTCAGATTTTAGTATATTAATTTCATGAGTAAAATCATCCTTTTCTTTAAGAAACATTCCTTTTTACTTTTAAATCTTTAATTGCAAGCATCACTTCATTTTTCTCTTTAATTAAGTTTATGTTTTCAGTTTTCAGAGATTTATATTTCTTTTTCAAAATTTGAAATCATCTACAAGTTCATTGAAGGCTTCAAATAATTCATCAAAAGCAAAATCATCACAAGGGTTTTCGGAACTTACCTCATCGTCGTCGTCGCCATAAAACAAATGTTGGCAACTTCTTTTTGTTCTTCTTCTTCGGAAGAAGATTCATCACTGTCACTCCAAGTTGCAACATACGCTTTCTTTTTTTTTGAAAGTCTTTTTCAATTGCGGACATCATATCTAAATGCCCCGGTTTCTTACATTCATAACAGATCAAGGGGTCTTTCTCTTTGTCCTTGTCCTTATCTTTTTCCTTTTCTCCTTCCATCTTATTTCCAAATTTCTTTTTGTGGAAGGGTTTCTTTCTCCTCATAAATTTCTTAAATTTTCTTGCTAGAAGAGCTGTGTCTTCATCATCATCATCATCATCGCTGCTGCTTCTTCAACTTTTGCAGCCTTGAGGGCAATTGTCTTCTTCTTTTGTATCCTCCTCCACATGTTGCTTCATTGTCAATTCATGGGTCATAAGAGATCCAAGAAGCTCTTCCAAAGGTAAAGTGTTTAGGTCTTTGGCTTCTTGAATGGCTGTCATTTTGGCTTCCCATGATCTTGGTAGTGACCTAAGAATTTTGCGAACAAGTTCAGCATTAGTATAGGTTTTTCCAAGACTCTTCAAACCATTAACAATATCAGTAAATCTAGTATACATGCATGTTATGGTTTCAGATTGTTCCATGCTAAACAATTCATATTTATGACAAGTATTTAATCTTAGATTCTTTAACTTGGTTGGTTCCCTCATGGGTAACCTCTAATCTATCCCATATCTCTTTAGCGGAATTACAGGTAGAGATACGATTAAATTCATTAGCATCAAGAGAACAATATAAAACATTCATGGCTTTTGCATTAAGCTGAGCCATCTTCCTATCATTTTCATTCCAATCCCTTTCGGGCTTAGGAACTATAGAACCATCAACTAAGTGTGTGGGTGTACTAGGTCCATTAATTATGACACTCCACAATTCATAATCAGAAGCTTGAATGAATATCCTCATTCTTGCTTTCCAATATGAATAGTTGGAACCATTAAATAAGGGTGGTCTATTTGTAGAATGACCCTCAGCAAAACTGAGCTGGCTTGTGTTGCCATTTGGATCTTTCGCTCTTGATCGTGTGATCAATCAAAAACAAATGAGCACAAGCTCTGATACCAATTGTTGGCCCAGATGGCAACCCAAGAGGGGGGGGTGAATTGGGTTCTTTAAAAATTAAGCCTTTTAAAAATTTAAACTATTGATGAGAGGATATAACAATTAATTCAAGTTAAAGCACGATAGCAAGAGAGAGAGATAAATAAGCACGGCAAACACAAAGATTTTATAGTGGTTCGGTGTATCCAACACCTACGTCCACTCCCAAGCTCCACTTGGGTCCACACTATAATCTCCTCGATTACAGTCGAGTTGTTTTACAAGCTCACAACCCAAACTTGTTGTTTTTCCGGGATCACAACGAACCCAGCCGGTTTTACACGGGCTCACCAGCACAAAACCCAACACACAAGCTATCCTTAGCTTGTGCCGAGGTAAACTACCTCCACTAATTCAATCCACTGATTGAATTAGCAAACCACAAGATAATATGAGTTTAATACAAAACAGCTCCTTTTGAGCAGATATTTCAAAATAAAAGCAAGGTTTAGAAGGGCCTGTTTAGATGATTTGAGTGCAGGCTTTTCTTTTTTTCTTTTCCTCAACTCCTTTGAAGTGTGGAATCGGGCCTCAGCTCAGATTCTTCACGGATTGAATGTTGGAGTTGATTTGAGCTTTTCTCCTTTCTTTGAATGTTGAAAATCTCTTGATTTGATCTTGAATGGCTCTTGGATTTTCTTCTAAAACTTTCTTGGATTGATGAACTTGAGCACAGATGAAGTCTCCTTTGATTTCACTCCTTTCTTTCACTCTATTTTTGAATCTCGGATTTTTTCAAATGACGCTCTGTTTTTCCTCTTTTGAAAGATTTTTCTTTTTCTCTCTTGATTTGTATATCTATTTTGATTTGAAAACGGCCTCTCTATTTATAGACTCTGCAAAAATATAGCCGTTAGAAACAAAGAAATCTAGCCGTTATTGAAAAATCTTACCGTTGGCGCTGAGTTGGCATTCAGAAAAATCACGCCCAGATTTGTTGGAGTCGGCTCCAACTTTAGGCGAGTCGGCTCGAAGACGCGATGCCAAAAATAGAAACATTCAGAAAGTTAAGGGTCGACTCAACGAAAATAAGGTGTCGACTCCTGACAGTCGGGGGTCGACTCATGAAAAGCAAGGGGTCGACTCGAGAAGTGCTCAGAAAAATAACTCTCTGGTGTCTGAGCGGAGTCGACTCACACAGTCATGGAGTCGGCTCGACAAATCGGGGGTCGACTCTTGAAATCACAGGGGTCGACTCGAGAAAACAGACATCTCTGTATACTGAGTGGAGTCGACTCTGAAACTCTAGAGTCGGCTCCGGAACGTATCAAAAATCAGAGAATTTTCTGATTGACTTTGAAATTCGTTCCAGATTAATTTTAAATCAATTTTTGACTTGAATATAATAAATTTGACATTAGAATCAATTCAAGAATGTTCCAAAAACTCATTGATTGAAATATGAAGTATAAAAATTTCTTTTTGAAAGCTTAAACATGGAGCTTGAAGCTACTTTCAATTGATTAAAGTCATACTTAACATACTCATTGATTATGATAAATAAATTCATTGCTCATGTAAATAAATTCATTGCATCTTTTAATATACTCATGGCTTTTGGTAATCATCAAAATCAATAAGATTGGGACAACAATTTCTCAACAATCTCCCCAACAATTTTGATTAGGAATATTTCATAATTTGAGAAAATTTGGGTGAAGTGATTAAAGACAAAGTTGATGTACAAGTCAAAATCTATCTATTGTAATATTTTAGCTTTTTCATGATAATTTTTATTAATCATATCTATTTTAGATAATTTATAGTATATTTAAACTAGAATAGGAATCCAATTTGAATTGTGAAGGAATGGACCTCACTATTATAAATGAAGGCTTTGTAACTCAGTTTTATAATATATTAATAAAAGAAAGTGGAACTAAACCTTTCTTTCATTGTTTTTCATTTTTTAATTTTTTTTAAATAGATTTGAGTTGAGCGGGTTAAAGTAATTTCTTTCTTTTTCTAACCAATTGGATTAATAAACTTAACTCGATGAAAAATTATCATTGACAATAAATTCAAATAATTTTAGCATTAAAATCTATTTTATTGCATTATTTTGAGAAAATTACATAATATAATTAACAACCAAATATGTTTTACCGTAAAAATTTTTCAATGATGTAGTAACAAAATCATGTTGGCCATCCAACATATATTCAACAATGAAATACTATTGTCACCATAAATTATATAGATAATTATTAACAAAATTTATTTCATTACATAAGTTATGCTAAAATGTATAGGTTACAATATGATATCAATATTAAATAGATACTATTTTCTGACAAAACTATATGCATTGCCAATAAAGATGTATTTAATGATAAACACTATCATCTCTAAAAATTATATAAATAATTAGTAACAAAAATTATTTCATTGCAAATAATTTATGAAGATGTATAGTTGCTAAAATTATGTTCATCGTCAAATAGTTAATGATCTACAACAAAACTATATATATCGATCAAGGAAGGTACATTTAATAATAAAATATTATTATCACTAAAAAATATATAGATAATTGATGATGTGGATTTGTATCAATCTCTAATAAGAGGACATGTGGCAGCTAAGTCCATCTTAGCTGAATAAGTCAACACACCAAATAGGTTAATACATACTCAGCCTTAGATGGAATGGACTTTAAAAAACCTAAAGTGGAAAAGAATCCTAGCCATCATAAAATTCTTCACCTACTAGGATACCTCATATTGTTATATAAAAAGAATAGGTTTGACCTAATCTGAGAGAATCTCTTTCTTCTTTCTTTTTCATAACTTTGAGAAATTCAAGGACCTCAAAGCATACATTTGCATTGCTACAAATAAAATTTTTTTACCGACTTAAGCATTAGAGGATCTCCATTAAGATGGATCATGATCATCTTCCTCTTTGACTCACTCGTTCCTTATCTTATAGGACTCATTATTGGTTTTGTAGATATTTTCGCTTTGCAATCTCGTCATCGTCAATTTTCTATTGTAGATCAGAGATATCATTGAATTTGGATAATACCAAATTAGTTTCATTTGTATGAACCGAAGTGGAAGCCATGACACCTAAGATTAGGCAAAAGGCTCTTGCCTATAACTGCCATACCACCTAAACTATATTTGGGACCAATTTCCTAACTCTACCTCCTCTAAAAGTGGTCATGATTTAGAAAATTGCAATAACAAGAACTCAAAGGAAGAAGATGCGCATAACGATGGATGGAACCAATACCTTGGAGTCCTTAGTCGCCTTTAGGACTAGATTGAAAGATGCTGATCGAAGGAGATAGCTCAATAATATGATCGAGCTCCTCACTATGGTGATAAAGGAAGTCTAAAAAAATAAAATATTCTAAATGACTTTGAACTAGGGATAGATCCTTCCTTCATGGAGTAAATTATGAAGAAGCTATTACCTCTCAAGTTTAAGATGACATAGATGGATAGATCGAATGACCCTAAGGACCATTGGAGGCTTACAAAATATTAATAATAGTTCAAAGAGCCCCAAATACAATCATGTGCAGAGTGTTTGCAATCATGCTAAAGAAGATAACTTGGATCTAGTAGTCTAGCTTTAGGCCAAGGTCAATTATTTCATTTAAGGAGCTTAGTAGATAGTTTCATAACTACTTCATTAATAGTACTATCAGATAGAAGAAAACTAGCATAAGCTTGATGTTGTTGAAACAACAGAAAGGTGAGTCTTTGCAAGACTATACCAAGTACTTTGATGATAAGGCTTTTGATGTTAAAGACCTATAATAATTTATTGTAGTTGCTGCTCTCATGCATGAGCTACTGGACTCACTCTATAGTTTTTTGTTAAAAAAGAAAGTGTCGAAGGATATGGTAGAGATATAAAAATAGAGTAGAGAAGTATATAAAGGCTGAAGCGGCTTTCAAAGGAAAGTGCAAGGTGATTGCCTCTTCTCAGATAAGAAGTGCTTTGATTAAGGAAGCAGAAAAGGAGGTGACAAGAAGCGAAGAAAGTGTAAAATAATATTATAGAAGTTGAGAAGTCTACCTTGATGTAGAGAGAAATATACCTTGCTAAAGACCTTGAGGACATAGATTTTGATAAAGATTAAGGATAGATCCTACCTTTAATGGCCTGAAAGATGAAAAAAAATCTAAGGAGAAGTGATATGAATAAGTATTGCTGTTTTCATTAGGATTATATAGTAATAACGCCAAGAATGTAGTAGTTAAAGGAAAAGATCGAAAGCCTTTTTAAAGGGATTACCTTAGAAAATATATTTGAGGTGATGTGAGTCCTTCTAGGAGATCAAGAGGCTGACACCAAAGAGACGCATGGAAGAACCAAGATGACAACAAACCCATAGCCAACATAATAAATATATCTTTAGGGGATTGGCTATTAGAGGTAAGAGTTCGTCTGCCAAAAAGAATTATGCTCAGTAATCTAAGCTAAGGATCAAGTGTCAAATAAATAAAGAATGAGCGATGTCATCTCATTCTTAGATAATGACCAACAAGGAGTATAGACACCCCATGAAAATGCTTTTGGTCATCATGGAAATCACAAATTACTAGATGAAGAGAATTCTAGCCAACAATAGAAGCTCGGTGAATATCCTCTACTATGACACCTCTGAGAAGATGAGGTTAGGTAAGGATTGCTCAAAGCCCTTCAACACTTCATTGATCATATGCTTTAAAGATCCAGAGCTAGTGGAGGAAGACCATTGCTCTTCTAGTCATGGTTAAGCAGAAACCTTGTCATACTAGTGATAAAAGCTCTTCTAACTTATAATGTTATATTTGGGCACTTTGACCTTAATGTCATAAGAGCTTTTACATCGAGTTATTACCTCTCCATAAATTTCTCCACAAAGCATGGAGTTTGAGAGCTCAAGGAAAATTAGCCAATGGCTAAGTAGTGCTACATCACTACATTGAAAGGGAGAAAAAAAGGTAGACGAAAGTTTTATAATGGAAAGCCTTGATCAAAGAGGCGAGTACAAGCTACAAAAGGAAAAGTTGGTAGAGGATTTAGTTTTAGTTCATTTAATTGAGGAAGATCCAGAGAAGGTGGTCCACATCATATTTTCTCTACCAAAAGAAGCTAAAAATGAGATGGAAAGCTTTTTGCATGTGAACATCAACATCTTTGCTTAGACCCCTATGAACATGCCAAAGATTGACCCAAGGTTATTGCACATAAATTGAGTGTTGACCAATCCAAAAGCTCAGGCAATAGAAGAAGAGTTTTACATCGAAGAGGTAGAACATAATTTAAGAAGTGTACAAGCTCTTCAAAGCTAGGTTTATAAGAGAAATGGACTACCCCAAATGGCTAATGTGGTGATAGTGAATAAAGCCAAAGAAAATTGGAGAGCATGTGTTAATTTCACTGACCTCAAGAAGGCCTATCCTAAAGATAGCTTTCCTTTATCTCAAATAAATCAAATCATTGATGTCACCTTAGGACATGAGCTACATAACTTTATGGATGCATTGTTGATGTGGATCCGAGGATGAAGAGAAGATAGTATTCATCATCAATTTGAGCATGTATTGCTATAAGGTGATGCTCTTCAGACTGAAGAACATGAGAGCTATGTATCAGTGTTTGATCAGTAAAATATTCAAGGATCAGATCCATCGAAATATATAGGTGTACATAGGTAATCTACTAGTAAAGAGTAAGCAATGCTTACAACATGATGATCTTAAGGAAACCTTTCAGGTGCTGAAGTACTATAACATGAAATTGAATCCTAACAAGTATGCCTTTGGTGTCTCCTCAGAAAGTGCTTGGGCTTCATGATCACCAGGAGAGGGATCGAGGCTAATTTTAAGAAAATTTAAGCTATCTTGGATATGGCCCCTTCAAGAAATTGAAAGGAAGTGTAAAGACTGACAGCTCAAATAGCTGCCTTTAATTGCTTTGTTTTGAAAACGTTAAAAATTACCTTCTATTCTTTTAGGTCCTTAAGAATGTCAAGAAGTCCAATGGATGGATGAATACCAAATAGCCTTTGACCAGCTGATATAATACTTAGCTTATCCACCTCTACTAATAAAGTTGACCCAAGGGAAAGTCCTCTATCTATATATGGTAATCTTCACTATAGCAGTATGGTACTAAGTGCGTGCTAATCTAAGAAGAATATATGTGTTCAAAGACCCATCTATTATATTGATAAAGTCCTTTATGAGGCTGAGTTGTGGTTCCAAGCTATGGAAAAAGTAGTCTATGCATTAGTGATTGCAACTTAGAAGTTGAGGCATACTTTCAAGCTCATCTCATCATCATGTTGACTAATCAACCCCTAAAGGAAGTTGAAAAAGTTTTTGTGCACCTTCGGTGCACAAAGTTCGCACTGGATGCATGGATTGGTCGTGCGCCCATGCCACCGCGCGTGCCAATGGGCCACGGCGCGCACCGCACATGTAGCGGCATGGGCGTATGGTCAATCCGCGTGCTCGATGCGCGCTATATGCACTAGCTTCCGGTGCACAAAGACTTTTCCAGGTAAGTATTACAAAAGTCTACTCCCAACCTACCAAGAAAGCTCAAGTTGTAAGACTTTATGGTAGAGTGTATGGCTCCAATTAAAGAAAAGGCCCCTCGAGGAGCGAACTTATAAACAAAGTCATTTAGATGGATAGAGCTTCAACTAAGGGGAAAAATGGATCTGGCCTTATCCTTATAGGATCAAAAGGAGTTGAAGTTAAGTGTGCTTTCAGGTTTAACTTTACCGCCTTCAACAATGAAGCAAATTATAAGGCACTTAATAAGCCTAGGCTTATCAAAAGAGTTAAAGGTCCTCAAGATTAAAATTCATAGTGACTCCTAGCTCATGGTCAATCAAGTTCAAAAAAAATACGAAGCTAAAGGACAAAAGACATTTAAGTACCTATATAGAAAGTAAAGGAGCTTCTTGGAAACTTTGAGAGAAGTATGGCATCATATAAATCTTAGAGTAGAACTTTTGAGTTGACACCCTATCAAATCTTATAGCCCCAGATTATCCTAAGCTAGGGATGTCGGTGCATATAGAAGTCTTGAAACAACTAAGCATAGAAGAAAAGGAAGTAGTAATATAGACTAACCTTGAGCCCAATTAGATGGACCCCTTATCGAATACCCACGAGATGGGAGGCTTCCTGAGGATAAGAAGGAAGCATGGAGGATCCAATATCATGCAGTTTGACACTCTTGGGATGATGACAAGTTATATAAGAGATCTTGCACCTTGCTCTATTTCAAATGCCTTGGGCTATCAAAGGCAGACTACATGTTGTGTAAAGTCCATGAAAAAAGTGTATGGGAGTCATTTCAGGAGAAAGCCGCTTGCTTATAAGGTCATTAAATAATGCTATTATTAACTCTCTATGAAGGAAGCTGTATAGAAGCTACTGCAGAAGGATGAAGTGCCAGAGACGCATTCAATCCCATGATAACTTCAAACATAGCTTACCCCATTGATCAACCCATGTCCATTTGCTCAGCAGAGAATGGACATTCTAAGACCATTTTTCTTTACTACAAGACAAAGGTTAAGGTTAAGCCCCTTGCTAAGGTAACAAAATAGAAAGCATACGAGTTTATGTGGAACTCAATAACTTGCTACTTCAGCATCCTAGGGATTCTGATTACCGACAAGGGGACACGTTTTAATGATGAGTTGTTTGAGCAAAATTAATAGAGCTGGGGATTAAACATAGGTTCACCTTAATGTCCTACCCTTAGACAAATGGGCAAACTAAGTTCATCAACCATGTGCTCCTGAATGCTGTGAAGACTAGACTAGATAGAACTAAAGGTCTCTGATAGATGAACTGCCTAACGTCTTATAATCATATGGAACTATGGTGAAGACTTCAATGTACGAGACCTTTTTTAACTTAGCATTTGGGACAGAAGTAGCCAACCCAATAGATTTTGGCATGCCGTTCTAATAATCTGGCATTTTGATGCTCATGAGAACATAGAAAATTTATGGACTAATCTTGACTTACCGAATGAAGTCAAAGAACAAACTCAGATCTAAGTAGCAGTTTATCAGCAAAAGATAACGAGATAACACAACTCTAAGAAACACTAAAGCATCTACTCAAATAAAAGCTTCTAGTAAGTTCGTTCTCATTTGGCAAGGCCTTCCCTCGGACCGAAACACCCCAAAACAATTCTATATCTCTTTCTATGCTATTTTTTCCTTGCTGAGTAGGATTGGTGCCCATATCAGAGCACATTAAAGATTTCATATTTGAAGATAATGTTGCATCGGCATTTGACTAATTAAAATTTTATTCACCCAAATGCTTGCATAAAGATTCCTATGCTTGTTCCTAGTGAACGTCTGCATGTAAGAAGCCAACTTCTGCTTTGTAAATTCGCTATAAAGTTTTCCCTCTAATGCTTTACCGGACACGATATAGATGATAGCCTCTTCGTGATATGCCAATGTTAATACTCTTTATGAAACATGATATGCCGTGTTAATTTGCTCCTACGAATCATTAAGGATCAAACCGAGCTCACTGCAGCATCCAATTTGAGCTTCAAAGTAATCATTTTCATTTTGGATTATATTTAGTTTTAACTTAATAAAATATATATAATTTATTCATAATTCATATTTTTATAAATAATAATAACAACATAAAAATAAAGAGTTTGAATTTTTGAAAATACGATCATGCAACTAAAAGAAGAGGGGATAACTAAGATTTATTTATTTTAACATTATATATATATATATATTATAAAATATATATATATTAAATGATTTAACAATCAATAAATTAATTTTCGAAACATATTTTATCGAAACGATCGAAATATGCAAAACACACCGAAATGACTGAAAAATCTTCAGAAGCAAAATACAGAGCTTATCTTTTCGCATAAGCCACCAAAATAAACATTTCGGTCAAAACGAAATTAACAACTTTGACACTACAGTTTTTTGGGATGATTTGCGCAGGAATAATCTGTTGGCTAGCTTGCCGGCGGCCTGGTAAGCAGACAAGGACTAGGACAGCTGAAAACCAAATCAAGACAAATTGAGCAACATAGAAAACATCTCCAAACCTCAAATGACAGTAGCCAAAGGAGTTCGGTCGCAGACCTTATAAGAATTACGGCATATGTTCACCAGATCTCAGTTTTCTGAAAGACAAAAAGAAATCTGATCCAACTGATCTAATTTGCCTGTGCTATTATCTAGTATTCAGATCAGATGCCTTTTCAGTTAACGTGATAGGATTCCCACATTGACCTAGTCAAGCATAATATCTATTTCAGCCAAACGGAAGAAGTACCCCAACAAGCCACAACGCCCAAACCATGATTATCAAATCAGACCATACGGAAAAAAATAAAAATGGCACAGCAGGAACTTACTAAAGTTCCCTGATCATTCAAAAATCCTTTATATCTTGAGAGGCTACAGTTTGAAATTTTTACTCTAAGCACATCTAACATACAGTTCTAAATCGAATAAGATGGATCATACAAGATGTTTTGGTTTCAACATCGTATTGAACAAAATTGTTTTTTTTGTTCTGGCTAGCTGAAAACCCTGGTCATAGATGACCGAAACACCCACCTGCCTCAACTAGATTTCTGACTCTGCACCCCACTAAAACTCTTAACACCTAACTCATGGACAAATGATCCAAAAGACCCAAACTGCTGAGCACTGAATCTGCATAAAATCAGATGCCAAATGATATAATATAAGTGTTCCTATTTTCCCTGACAACAAACATGACCACAGTACAAAAGCAAAAAGAGACCGGTTATTCCTGCTTGTTGCGAGCAAGCCTAGCCCGATGTCTGAGTTCTGCTTTTTTCCATTTTATAATAAGGTGGCACAATGTGAAGAGAGTATTCACCTGAAAAACAGAAGAAAGTTCAAACTGAAGAACAGACACCATAATCAAATATAGAATAAAGCAGTGGGAAGGGATACCCACCACAATTATGATGGCTACAAAAAGAAGTGGACCGGACCAGAGGACTGAAATAAAAAGACCATGAGGATCAAAGTAATTCTGGCTCGCAAAGCTCCTCCAGTGTTTTCCCAGAAAACTGTTTATCGTCTCGGCAAGATATACGCCAGTGACTGCAGTATAAGTCAATTAGAAACTGCTGTATTAAAATAAGCAACAAGAAATATTTCAGATTACTTTCAAAGAGAACCAGTAATTAGAGTAATAATAAGCCGATAAATTCCATAATCAACTTTCAAGAAAATGTGCAACAGCAGATGATCTATCAAAGATACTACCTTCTGAATGATTTTGATTTCCATCTTCTGTTTTATTGCACGGTACAATAAGGTAATTCGAAAAAAAAAGGCTAGTGAAGATGGAAAAGTTTTATTGCATTTGAGAGGCAACAAGGGTAGAATAAATTTATAGCACGATCTGAGCTATTTATTCACCACAGCATGGATTGGTGTCCGTTTACAGCTAAAGCTTTTGACAAATTGATGCATTGAAACAACCACTAAACATAGACATCCACATATCTGAACAGCTTCTGATCATAGGCAGCAGATTATTTGCACAAAGATGACAACCGTGTTTCAATTGGTTTTGCAAGAACACAGACGTTGATCTCCGCAACCATGTTATGGAATTCCTTAAGTTCAAAGGAAGAACTTTCTTTGCCAATATGGCCTGTAATATTTGATTCTAAATGGTTCAATGAACTAAATAAACTTGTGACTGCATATAGGCAAATGATTTTCATGCCTATGGTTCACTTTTGTTGCTTTTGGCAAGAGAAAGCTCATCAGTATAGCAACCTAACAAAATAAATTGCAGATGTTGAGCAACCAAACTCCAAGAACCTTGTTTTATGTTGTTATATGCCTAGCAATCAAGCAATTTGTGATTCATGACAGCCCATTAGTTAGTTACAGAGAATGAAACTACTGCTTGAGATGATAGGAATGAGAACTCACATGCTATCATGGACAGGCAGAGTTGAAGGTTGACATTTTTCCTTGAGATGATAGTTATCAGCAGCACAGAAAGGTGGAACAGCAGTAAGCATATCAACCAAGGTTCCTACAGATGCATCAAACTTTAAGGCACAATGACCATAAATAATTTAATAAGATCATACTGCATATTTTATCAGTGAAAACATTTCCATAGGCAAGACTAAGATGAAATAATATTTGCAACTTAAGATGGGAACCAAATTCTGAAGAACATAGGGAAATCAAGAGAGAAATATTTCAACAGGTTTGCATTATCATACTGGGTGCAGGTAGCGTGAGCTGTTTTCCCCCTTCCAACCATATTCAGCATGCATATATGCATAACATTACAAATGATGCAATATCTTTAACAGACATAATATTAAACACAACAACACAATGCAATTGAATTTTTCTTTTTGAAAAAAAGAATTGCTCCATAATGTTAAATAGCATATTTGATAGTGTCATTAAACATTACATTATTAGTCTATTACATAGAATATTGCAAGCACTAACTTTTCAAAGTAACCTGTAAAACATTCATTTTAGTGAAAAGTGAGAGCATTTCAAGGATCTTTAAATGGCATAAAAGTACCACCTAAATGGTTCAGCACTCGACAGCCTTTTAAATGGCAGCTTAAATTTTAAGCCACCATTTTTTACAATGGCACATTAAAGAGAGTAAGAAGCACCTGCAAGCACCAATCTTCAACTGAAAGTGCAAGAATGGATGTACTTGCTAGGAATAAAAATCATGTGATTAATTCTGCTTCACTTCCTTTTAATAAAATTAGGGCTAACTAAATATTTACCAACATAATTAAGGCTGTTTTCTCATTTTTCTTACATAATATGACACATAATACCTAAATATGTTGTAAATCAATGTGTCTCAGAAGATAGAGGTCCTATTCCTAATTGGAACTTTGAAATAAGAAGAAGAGCTGGCTCTAGAGCACAAAAAGACGACATGTCTAAGGTAACTTAAAGGGTTTATGAAACACCAACACATTATTTTTATCTTCTTCTTAACAGAGAAATAAGAGAAATTGTTGAAAGTTCACAATCTTGCCATTGCCTGGCTCCAAGAGCATGTCAAATCCATACAGTCATCTAAAAAGGTTCACAACAAAGATTTACTTCTTATGTAAACTGCAACCAATAGCCTGATTTGGACCTTCCAGGCCCACAAGGCCCTAAACCAACATTCCCTTCAATAAACCAATTTATCTTGATCCATCCAACCACCCTAAACCTTCGTTAAGCAACAAAACCCTTCAATATGCTTGCACGCTCATGGAATTTGCAAATTGATACAAATATGTTTAATATATGAATCAGGAAACCAAATAATATTCTTCATATCATATAAACTGCTGTCCCATGAAAGCTATAGGATTTTTGAACCATACAAATTTTTAAATAAGAACAATTAGTTGGGAACACTTTACGCAATATATATCGGCAACTAGAAACCAAGCCAAATGGGCCAAGCCAATATTCAGGCAATGGTCTGTCCTCCAAAGAGTAAACTTTGTCTATATCCCCTTTGCACATGGTCCACTAATTTATCTTGCACAGTAGAACACATTCATGAACTATGACAACCCTCTAAGATAAATTTTTCAATGGTGCAACATTTTTACATTTACAAGGTGAGGCTATAGAGCAACTTAATAGTTAATTATAAGAGCCATGGAGAATGTTCAGTATTAGGCTCATAAATCTAAATCCTTAATAGCAATCCCCCCCTTTTTTTAAGGTTTGAAAATGGATTGGATACGGATCAGATTTCCATGTATCCATATTTGTTTTATATGAATACAGAAACATATCAAAGATTGAAAGTATGGATACAAAAAGGGATAGAAATTAGATAGTTAAATTTGATAACAGCAAAATCAAAAATATAACTAAGTAGAAAGTAGATTAAGTCAATACTATGCCAATATAGTCACTTTTTCGTCTTAAAAGTTAATGAGTGTTATAAGATAAAGTAGAGTTACAAGTAGAACCAAATATTGAGATATGGATTGAATAATTATCTATCCAAATCCATACTTATTCTCATTTGATGAATATGGATACAGATACATATAATGATAGTTGCTCAAATTTGTATTCATATCTAGATAGATTCGGATATGAAACGGATTCAGACATATGTTATTTGATTCATTTTCATCCCTACTTTCTTTCCTTAAGATAAAGACTAAGGAAGTAGAAATGAACTATTCATTGATAGATCCTTTTTTTTGAATAATTCTTAAAACAAAATGGCAAGTTCATTGATTTATTTGAAAATAATAAATCAAACACATTTGTGCCCAAAGCTTTGTCTCCATTCATTCGACAAAATGTATTGTTAATATTCTCATTTCGAATTTCTTGTCAACCTTTCTTGGAGGATGGGACTTCCGAGAGTGAAAGGAGATCCAACATTAATAGATATATTGGAGAAGGTAGACATGCTTCTTATAGTATGGCATAATGTATCTTTAGACAACCCAAGCTTCATCCAGATATCAACCACCTCCAACAATCCAACTTACAAGCGGATGCCTGTTCCAGCAGCGGTCACCAACAAAATTGCATTCTTGTCACCATTCTTTTGTGTAGTCATTGATTCTAATGCCAATAAATTTGTTTGCACCATACCTGTAGCTTCAATGCCTACCTTGATATTGTCCTTCTATCAACCACTCATAGCAATTACACAAACAAGTATAACTTTACCTGGCAATTTACAAAACAAATTCTTCCTCCTTTTATCAATTCACAAATTCAGCTCTTTTGACTTTATTTATGAAATTGATATTGCCATCATTAATACCCTCCCTTGTCATCACTCCTTCTTGCTTAAGCCCATAAATATAAGACATGGAAACAAATATTAAAATTGAAAGGCAACTTAACATATCATATACTTCATGCCATCCTATGAATTAAAGAATGATCATATTGACTTCTACAAGCAATCAGCAACGATCAGCCAACATCCACAAGGAAATTGACCACTTTAAAAAGTTTTAGATGATCTTAGAATCTTGACCTAGTGACAAGCTCAGTCTAGAAACGTAACCACTAAGTTCATATTTCTCAAAGAATAGGAAATTGGCAACTTCAAAAAATGTTAGACAATCTTAGAATCTTGACCCAGGGACAAGCTCAGTCCAGAAATGTAGTCAGTAAGTTCACATATACCGAAAAATACTTCACATTCAGGCATTCTACGTGAATAAGATGTTTCAGCAATATAGCTAGGATAAGGGGCTACTATTTCATTGAACATTTTTGGGTTGATATTGTATTTTGGGCAGGACTGTGTATGTTTATTAGTGTCAAACTTAGATATAACAGCAGCTGTGCAACTCCTAGCTTCTGGTTCAAAGAATTCCAGTTTGCAAAAGTGGAAGAGATCAGATGCTATATCACAACATGTCATTAGCTTTGATTGCATTCATGGTAAGTCTTGCACACCTAATTCTTTGAAAAGAAGCACAGTCATCGAGATAACCACCTCCATCCTATAACTATTTCAACTATTTATACATAGAAACAAATCTAAATGAAACGTCTCTATTCGTCCAGGACATATGGTTAGGGTGTTAGACAATCATGATGATTTCTGCCATCCTAGATCTCTTCATGAGATAACCCCCATGAGTTTGCATTAGCCTGCCTTAGAATTTTCCTTCTCCTCCTTTGCCACATCCCAAGCAATAATCTGGCAATCCTTTATCTCTCCCTAATCCCATTGTTTTTTAGGATATAACCACTACTTTTACTCTAATCACCTCTATTCCAATTTCTTCCTAGTCAATCATCCTAAGGAATCAGAGAACATTTCTTCAAAAGTTTTTCAATGCCTCCAAACACATTAGAGAAAATAAATCAGACAGCTGCATTGATTTCTGAAAATTTTCATTTGCTCGTTTAACTCAGCAACCTGACATGGTGTTCCAAAAGGCTTCAGAGTGCTCTAAAGAAAGATAGTATGCTTAAATAAGAAATGATGGTCCAGAGGAGAGCATATCTCCATATCTATGTGATTTTTCAGTCAGCAACTAATAATTATTCCTAGTTATTTGCTTTGAATAGAATTGAGCGAAAAGATTGGCAGTATCATTAGGTGCCCCTTTAAGATCATTAGAAGGTCATGCACCTAGATGGAAAGGGGCTGGAAACCTTGTCCTGATACATAACACAAAGAAGCCAATTAGAACAACAGGCATTCAAAACCATGCAATCAATAATACAACATGACCCAATTACAAGGCATAAATGAGCCTGCCAACCTTAGATGAAAGAAAGAGGACTACATTTTATGCATGAGTAGATGATAACATATGATGTCATATGGATCACACAATATTCCTTCATCATGCAGACCCCACTAGCACTTAGTGTGGGACCATATAAAAAGGTTTTGTGTTGAACGAAATCACGTGTAAAAAGTATATGTCTATACATGATAGAAGGAAATTAGACTTAAAGGGGAAACTCTTGTTGGAGATGATCCATGAAATAGGACAACCAAAACCAACTTTCAAGCCACTTCCACTCTTTTAGATCCACTACGAGGCAATATCTATTGCTCTGCAAATGTCTTCAACAAGTCCCAAAGGTTATCCTCAACTATGAAGATACACACAATCCATGCACTTTAAATGTGCCCATTGAAATGCGGGAAGCAATACACTATTCTCACCTCCAAGGTGGTATTCTTCTTGAACTTCAAAAATTATAGAAAGAATTATGGTATACATCAAAATGAAAGCAGCTAAGATTTAAAGAGAGATATGGTTCCATAGAAAGAGATATTCAAAGTTATTTCCCTTTTTAGTTCTTTTGCAATATCATATCCTTCATTACATCAATCAAAAATTATGGATCCAATGCAGTAACTGCCTTATTACTATCTAAACAATTAAAAAAAAAACAAGAAGAAAACATGCTATAGGTTACCCATTTCATGGCTTATATGATAAAAACTCCATTTATAGTGGATTTCAAACAGTTTCATAGCCGTTAACATCAAAGATACCACAAAAAACAATCTGGTTCATTAAATGCAAACTCTGCTGGCCCAACTCAAAAGTGGATTCAAACAAGCCTTGGCCAAATAAAAAAGAAATGAAACAAAGCTTCCTATAAATTAGTGATGAAAGCAAGAGAAAGTATAAGAAATATTTGTCCTTTCAGTACACAAAATTACCCAAATTAGCTTTCTCCATGATCCCTGGAAAATCACGAAGACCAGTAGAGAGGGAGTACCAGAAAGATGGACATGTCCGTTCATAGCATTTCAACAAACTCTTAAATTTTAATCACTAAAAGAAAGTCAAGGAAAAAACACGTGAATTCCAATAATCCCTCACATGACTCAATATTTAAAATCAAACAAAAAATGGAAAATAATTTGAGACCTAAATATTAACATAAAACAGAGAAAAAAAAAGAAATATAACACATAAATTCCAACCCTTACATTCAAAAATGCACTGCATTAATATCCTCGCTAAAATGTCACGGTGGTTCCATTATAAAAACCATTTTTTTATTTTCTTTCCCAACAGGGGAAGAAAGCAAAAAAAAAAAAAAAAGATCTCTGAAGACAATGAAAAAAAGCACATCTAATACAGTCCATAACTGCACTCTCTTATTTGTTTCAATCAATTTAAGCCTCATTTTTTGACCAATTTCAATTCATCCATAACCCTTTTTCCAATCTGACACAAATAAACTGAATTTAGCTCTAGATCCAACAAAATTTTACCACTATTTCGACCATTGTGACCGCAATTAAAGTTTTCTGAAGCGAGCACAAAAGAGGGCTTAAGAAATATCTTTGTAGAAGAAAAAGGAAAAATAAACAAAAGTTTCTGATTAATGGGATTATACCTTCCAATCGATGGCGTGGAAGAAGCCGACGAAGTTGTCGACGGCGGGGCGGAATCCGGAGCGGAGTTCAGCGGAGAGCTTCTCAAAGAGACTGGAGACGAGATCCGCATGTTCGTTTAAGGCCGCCTTCAGATCTTCCATTGCGAGAGATCGAGAGAGGAAAGAGAGGAAAGGCCAAAGTCCAAAGACGACAGAGCGAAGCGTCCCGAATTTTCCTTTGCAAACGCAAGGGTTTTAACTTTTATGTCGGCGCGACTCTGAGTATATCGGATTATATCGGCCGAGATAATAAAAACCGGCACATTGTTTTCTGGTATCTATCAGCGACCGATACCAATATGTGGCTTGATTTTTTGGGCCCGTGAGAGCCAGAGCGGCAGTTTTGATAATTTAAATAATTAATAATTTAAATAAAATTTATCGATAATTATATTTGATACATATTTTGAATAATAATTTATCTTATGGTGATAATATGTATTATCTTATGAGAATAATTTAGATTATTTAGAAAAGAATAATTTAGATTACCTTAGAAAGGAATGATTATTGTCTTTGAATCTATTTTTTTTTAATAAAATTATCACGCTTTCTTTACTTTACTTGCTCTTCTTTACTGATATCGCCGAAAACTTCGTGACCTTCAGCATCCGCTTCGAATATCATTTATAAATATATTTTTTTAAATAGTATCATTTATAAATATAATTTTTTTAAAAATATATAATAATATAAAATTTTTAATAAATTTAATTTAGGAGTATTTTAAGAATTTAATATTAGATAAATGGTAATCTATTATCATACTAAACATAGTAATCAATATTACTGTAGCATTAACTGTGTAACATTAATCAATATTATTGGTAATCTATCAAGTGGTAATCTATTTTGCATGCAATTCATATCATCATTTAGGATTACCTGGCGATGCACCAAACACAACCTTACAATTGAAGTTGATGCTATAAAATTAGCTTAAATTATCCAAAGCCACCATGCTACGTTGCTATACCAAGAGAACTGATATTCACATGACGGCAAGTATTTTCACTAAAACTATATTTTCCTCATTCAACTAAAGTAATCGGCTAAAATTAAAAAAAAAAACTACCATCCGAAGATGAAATAAAAATATTACTCCAATCATATTCATAGATTGTGATAATCCTTACATAAATAAACAACCTACAATTTACAAAATTATGAAATGATTATATATTAAAATATTATGTTCAGTATAAAATATTCTGGCTCTCATGAGCATGTATCATAGATTTCTACGTCCACCATGTATAAAACTTATCAAACAACTTCTATAATAGATTTCAAAGATATAAACTATCATTGGGAGTCTAAATTTTTTAACAAATTTCCTATTATGTAATGTTAGATTGTTTATAGAAAAATATTTGAAAAGATATCATGCATGCAAACAAATCTTACAAATGCCATAAGAGCACATAATTAATAAGAATAAGAACAGATATGGTGGCTATTTCTTGGTGCTCTTCACTTGCTCGAAACAAAGTGACTTCAAACCTATCCTTAACCTAGCACCTTCCTATTTATTCTGATTGCCCATGCTTGTTCTCTCCATTGCTTAGCTTCATCTAGGCATCCAATAAGATCTTTCCATTTTCAACATAAGCACATTTGTCCCTTGCCTATCCACATGGATGAGATGGTTCGTCTTATATTAGGAATTGACTCCGTGTTAGATCTTGGAACTTCTAGCCCTCCAAGCTACACATAAATTCCTTGATGAGTCCTATTCATAACTTTTTCTTCCTTTATGATGACCTATATAGATGAAAAGTCTTTCTATCACCTACGATAGAATGGCTTGCACCATATACAAAAATTCACTCACGCATAAGCCCACGCCAAAGGTCTGCTCGTGGATTTCTCACTGCAGATGCATAGATTCACGCATGGACGAATCACCATGCCTGATGCAGGCCATTCTACACCGCAAGCGATGTAAAAAGTCATTTTTATGATGAATGGCCCATGAGGAAGATTGATGTAGCCCACGATTGAAAGGCTAAACCACTATCAAATCCTATATTCTTTCTTCTTCCCTCACACCTTCACACGACATAGTTTCATCATTCCCATGATTCTCTTCTCTTTCTCTTTTCCTTTTTTAGAACCACCACAAAATGCTATCATCTTTGTCAATATTCATCTTTCTATCTCACACCACTAACTTTCCTTCCTTAAAGGATGTCAGTGTCTTGCGGCTGCCTCTACCATATGATGGCAAGTAGTGGTCTCTTTTTCTCACCATCTCACTTCTTCCTTCTCCCTAACCAATTACTTGCCCCTTCTCTCTAATCTTTCTAGGATCCCTCACTAGATCTCTCTCACTCTCTTGCTCCCCCTTTCCTTGTGCGTCATGGACACTAATGGAAAGGGTCCGTTCTCATCATCTCTCTATCTATAATCATGTGAATTTGTCTCTATCTTGGTATGTTGGGAAAGCAAGTGGATGGTAGCCAAGCTCCTACCATTTGATTAGCTAGGTATTAACCACTTTGATATTTGCATTATAATTAAATAAATCACTTCACAAACAAATAAGTGAAAGAATTATAGTTGAATATTCAAGTTAATTTAAGATAGTCTTAGGTAATTGTTAGTCTATGTTTTGTTGCTAACAATGGATTTTATTAATACATCTAGGTTTTTAGAAAAAATAAGAAAATATAATTAAGTGCTCATGAAATTTTATTTTTACTTATATATCAATATATTTTTATAATAGGTTATTAGGTCTTGGAGAGAGAGTTTTGGAAGTAATTGGATTTGACTATTGAGTATTTTATAAATTATTGATCCATCTATATAAATTGGAAACATATACTAAAATGATTTTAATAAAATAATTAGATTTTGTGTATACTATTAGTTTGGATATGCTTTGGACCGTATCAACTGGGGTAATACATTAGTGCTCTGATCATTCTAGAACATGATTACTTTGAACTTACTTTATAGGGGTTCAATGTGGCACTTTAGACCTACTTTATAAGGATTAAACATGATTCTTTAAATATTTGTACCCTACCATATGGATTATATGTATTTGTCATTGCATAGACTAATAAGTTAATAAACTAATTTAAGAAATTATATTGCCTATTAAATAATTACTGCATATAAAAGTTTAGTTTTAGAAATAGCTTATTTAATACTCCTAGAGTGATGTTTGGAATACTTGAGAGGAAAAAAGTTTATTTACAACTTCTTGGAATTATAGGTATATTTTGATGATGTAATTATACTTTTGTTCAATAAGCTGTTTTATTGTGCATCCATAAATTTATTTTATTTTTTTATGGTATTACTTATCTCTCTAGCTATGATTTTGGCTCTAGCTATGATTTTAGTTGCTTATTGCGTTTTTGACTAACTTTTTCTTTTAATTTTCTTTTTTAAAGCCTCATGTATAGAAAAATATGTGATACATGCAAGCTTGCAAAAAAGAAATAACTATTCTTGCATTAACTCTTTGAAGTGATTATGCACCTTCCACCTTTCTCTAAGTCTTATAGTACCATATCAATCACCTTTTATACAATCATGATCTTATACTATGATGAGTAAGGAATCTCTCTAAGCAAAAGGATGAAAAAGCTTCAAACTTTCTTTATGATCTATTAATGATAATAGAGTAAAGAGTAGGAGATATATAACTGTTTGTAAATCTAACAATGTTAGAATTACAAGATTTTGATACTATATTAAGGATGGATTGATTAGCTACTTATCATTCCTTAGTTGATTACCATATAAAAAAAGTTAAAAAAGTCAATTTCTGGATGTTGGGCCAATCAAAGTTTAGCATTATTAAAAGTAAGGGAATTACCCCTCCACAAGAGGTATTAGCATCATAGGATAGGCAAATGCTGAAGAAGGAATGTAAAATGTAAAACTTATCTAGCTATTAATTATAAGAGACATTCAATAAGAGACCTTGCATTAGAAGACATTTCTATTGTGTATAGGTTTCTAGTAGTGAAATTAAAAGTTTTTCATTGAACTAGTACTTAGCATAAGCCAAGATTTTAAGACCTCATATTGAATAGCTCTAATTGAGCTAAAAGAATTAAAGGAGCAATTGCAAGAATTGTTAAACAAGAGCTTCATTAGACTTGGTGCATCATATTAAAGAGTTTGTGAAAGGAAGGATGGGAGTATAAGATTCTATTTTGATTACAGGAAGTTAGAAAAAAGGTGACCATGCAAAATAATTATCTTTGAGATTAACCTTTGATCAAGTTATCATCAATTAAAAATCAAGATAAAGCTTTTCGAATGAGCTACGGGCATTATGAATTTTTTGTTACATTATTTGATCTAATAAATGTACTAGTAGCACTTATATATCTAATAACTAGGATGTTCAAACCCCTTTTAGATCATTGTGGTAGTCTTTATTATGACATCATCATGCATTCCAAGAATAAAGAAGAGAGTATAGAGAGCTTGAGGCATGTTCCATGGGTTTCAAAAGAGAAGTCGTTTGCCAAATTAAAAAAGTGTGATTTTTGAATAGATAATGTGACATTTTTTGGGAAAATGGTATTAAAAATTGAGATTTCTATGGATCCAAAGAAAGTGAAAATAATTGTAGAGTGGAAGTGACCATCAAATTCTTCTAAGAACCACAACTTTCTAGGTTTGGTGGGTTATTGTAAGAGATTTGTCGAGAGAGGTTACAAAAGGGTCTAAGGCAAGGAGTGATGGAGAAGGGGCAAAGAATGTATCAACAAGGAAAATAATATTAGATGTTAGTGGTTGTTGCCCAGATCTAGCAATCCAAGAGAGGGGATGAATTAGATTTCTTAAAAATTTAATCGGCTATCAAGTATGTGCACTTATATTCTTTTACAAATGAGAATCTTCTAGTGAAGTTAATCTAGTACACAATCAATCATAAAAAATATAACACAATCAAACACAAATATTTATAGTGGTTCGGTGCCAACCCTGGACCTACATCCATTCTCCAAGAATACCTTAGGTATTCCACTAATCACCACTAGCCAATCTAACTAGCAATACTTGTTTTCGGGCACAAGCAAGCCTTATAAATAAATCACCACCAGCCAACCTAGCTAGCAACACTTATTTTCGGGCACAAGCAAGCCTTACAAATACAAATCCAGGTAGACCTCCACCCAAACATGTTTCACAACTGTGAAACAAATCAAAGCACAAGTAATAAAATATTTAATACAATAAGCTCCTAGATATGAGTAGATTAAACAATAGAAATACTTATCAACTTGAAGAGCTAATCCCAAAGTTACTTCTTTCTTTAATAAAATAGCAGCACAATAGAAGTCTTCGAGGTAGCTTTGAATGCTCTTCAATGAGGGTAGATGGAGCTTTAAGACACTTGAAGATCAGCAATAAATGAACTCTGGTGGTTGAAAAATAATCAAAGCAATATTCCAACAATCCTCAAATAAATCTCTCTTTCAAATGATTTTTCTCTCAATATTTTTCTGATTGTTTTTGATTTTTTTTTCAAAATCACTATCACTTTCTTTTTCTTTTTTTTTTTTCATAAAACACTATTTATCTTCACTATTTATAATAACAACAAGATATAGCCATTGTGAAATAGAGGAGGGAGAGAGAGAACCGGCCAAGAGAAGGCCATGAAAAGAAAATTCCAAACGGTAACAATAGGTGAAGTAGAATTCCAATTCACAAAAATTGGTATCCCAATGAATGAACAAGGAATGGAACCAGCCGATGAAAGCAAGGAGTTGGAATACCAAAAGCACCAAAGTGGCATTCCAATATATATCACAAAGAAGCCAACCGAAGATTTCAAAAAGTTGGCATTCCAAAAGCCTCAAATCGGCAAGCCAAGGAAAAAGTTGGCATTCCAACTTTGATTCCAAGAGCCATCAGCCGAAAGACAAAAGATAAAATCAGCATGCCAAGAGAAAAGATAGCATTCCAATTTTTTTTGAATCTCAAGAAACCCAGCCATGAGCTCATGAAAATTAGCATGCCAAAAGACAAGTTGGCATTCTAATTTAGAGCTCTTAAACTTCCAACATAGGGCCTTAAAAATCTGGCAGCCCGACTTGAGAATTAGCATGCCAATGCCATAACCGGCATAAGTTATTTCAAAAAATAGCATGCCTACTCCAACCATTAGCATGCCAAGAATAATGCACAGTGAGTCGGCAGAGGGCATTTCAAAAATAGCATGCCAACTCCAAGACTAGCATTCCAACTTCTGAAGTAACAGGGCATTCCCAAAATCCAATTACAAAAAATCAACCGAGTAAGCCAACAACGAAGGCAACCTGAAGGCAAACCGAAGGCAACAGAATCTGGTATTCCAAATCAAAGATTGGTAATCCAAGATTCAAGCATTAAGCATCCAATCCGAAGGCAATAGAATTTGGTATTCCAAATCAAAGATTGGTAACCCAAGATTCAAGCATTAAGTATCCAATCCGAAGGCAATAGAAATACAGATAGTTTAAGAACATAATCCGGTGATGATTCAAAATAGAATTATAAATAGGAACTTGTAGGATAATTGAATCCAATTCAAGATAATGCAAATATAATTAAACTTGAAAGTCATTTTGTTAAATGAACCGTATTACCTTATATTATGAATTACAATATATCTAGGATAAATGGAGTGTATTATTCTATGATGAATAACCTGAAATTGATTTAACTTGATAGATAAATATTAGCACAATACTTAATTATTTTATATTTTATTAAAATCAATATGGGGTCAACAGTGGTTGTGTAGGCCTACCATACCAAGGATCTATTTGCAAACCTTTTTCTGCAATTAGTAGCTAGCCAATACATAATTTGCTTTTATGTTGAATCTAGGCGCGCAATACTTATTTGATGATGCTACTAACACATGTTTTATAACTAGCAAAAAGTTTAAGCTGGACTTGGCTACACTCATGTAATCAAGCCTAGATCTGATCATCCTTTTCATTCTTAGATCGACATGGATCATGACTTCAAACGTAGAAGAGATGGAAAAGATAAAATGATACGAATCTATATGGATCCATGGATGAAAAGAAAAACAGGATCTACGGTTTGGCTACACATGAGTTAACTAGATCCAACTCCAAAAAGTCTAATGAATTAATTGTTAAGCTAGGAAACATCATCTTGCCTATAAGCTTAGGCTTTTGAGATTATTTGGTCAAATACCCAATATTAGAGCAAGGTTTCTTTAATCTTGAATTACTAGTATTTTTTATCTTTGTTTATTGTTTAGTCAAATAAAGATTAAGACTAAGACACATTACTACAGCCACTATTTGCAAAACATGTATTAATTTGGTAGAGTTTCTTTCTTTGAATACTTAGTATTTTAAAAAACAACACAATTACATTGTTTCTAATTTGAACATGGTTTAAATAATGTATATTTTTAATTAAATCAATATATCAGTATGTTGCTTATCAAGAGTTTCTCAAGCATAATTGATTCGAATGCATCAAACTTTAAGTCCCTTTTCCCGTGGTCTTTATCCAACCACTCACCTTATGCCCATCAACAACGTGCCCACTCAAAATAACTTATGGATGATTCTTGCGTTAAAGTTTAGTTCTCTCACATAGTTCCATTATAACTTTTTGGATTAATGCTCTAGGAATGTTCCTTCATGATAAACTATCTTGATAATCTTAAGATTATCCTACATATTACCATGTTGACAATTACACATACTAATATGAATGGTTATTATTATTTAATTGTTAGTAATCTAAGATTACTATAAATCATAGTAATCTTATTTCTGTTTGAAAGATGGGTATATAAAATTACCAAAGTCTGATAATTTTAAGTTATATGCTTTCATATAAAAATTTAATAATACCTAATCTAATTATATTTAATTTACATTAAATTTTTAAATTTTTAATATTATATATTTAATATTAAATATATAATATAATATTTTATACTAGTATTAAATTATTATTAATATAATGTAAATTTAATTTTAATTTATTAATATTTATGACCTTCTTACATATTAAATTATTATACACTATATTACTAAATATTTTATATTATATAATAAATATTTAATAATATTATAATATATTAAATATTTATGATATTTAAATGTATAATATTTTTAAAATTAGTTTGCAAAGAATTTTGATTTATCAAAAAATTTCATATTCTAGCAAACAAATAATATTTATAATAAAATTCAAATAAAATTTAAAATGATGATAAACTGGTTATCATATTTTGTTATTATAAACCAAATATGGTAATCTTTCATTCCTATAAATCTGATTACTAAGTATATAGAATATAAGATTTTTTGTAGTATTACATTACCATGAGCCAAAACTATGAATGTTAAAATTACAAAGGGATGGAACTCTTATATTTGGATATTCTTAAATAAAGGTGGTTTTGCACAGAAATAGTTCTAATGAAGATAAAATGAGAAAAAATTGATTATGATGGTTTGAACATATACAACGTAGATCTTTAGATGCTCCAGTTAGAAAGAGTGGTCTTTTAATAATTCATGATCAGGATAGAGATAAAGAAAGATCTAAACTAATATTGGTAGATATAATTAAAAAAAATATAATTATTTGTAATTTAAATATCAATTTGGTTCTGAATAGAGCAGAGCAGAGGAAGCGGATTCATATAGCTAACCCTTTGTAGTTGGGAAAAGGCTTAGATGAGTTGAGTTAAGTATAAAATTTTTGATAGTATTACATTATCATGAGCCAAACACTACCTTATTGTTAAAATTACAAAGGGATGGAACTCTTATATTTGGATATTCTTAAATAAAGGTGGTTTGCACAAACATATGAGGACATGCCCGTTTTATTTTTTTAATTTCTTACAATGATCTTTCCAAGGCTTGCTTGATCTTTATTTGCATTGATAGTTGCATATTTGTTAAGTTTTATAGTACTTGCTTAAAGTCGCTAACATGAGGCTAGGATTTGCCCTATCCATTGCCGCTCTTAAAATCCTTTTTTACAAGTAGTTAAGTCAAGATGATGATTTACACTTCTATTACTTATACCAATCCCTATAAAATATAATTAATTTATACCAAACTCATATCTAATGACACATATGAAGGGAAGCGTAGAAGATTCCATTTGGTTAAATAAATCGTATAGAAAATTAACATATATATAATGCATATCATTGAAATATATGGGTAATCAAGATCACATGAGATAATAAAAAATAATTCCTATGTTTTTATATTTATTTCTAATGTAAAATGGAATTATAATTTCAAGTGAATGCAATCCATGCTACCAGAACAGAGAGGATTGCATTGTAAATTTGTAATAGTACAGCGTACAGAGAGTATGTGGCATCCAAAAATAGGTTTTAATCCTAATTCTATGAAAAAATAATTTCTGCAACATGCATTTTAATATTACTATCTAACGATCAATATTTAGTATCATATCTATTTTATATATTTGAAATAAAAATATAACTTACATATAATTTTTCATTTATATACTATTGTGCTTAATTATTATTAAAATTCATTAATTTATCTGTAATAAATATTAATAATACCAATATTAATATGCCAGTAGGGCTGCAATCGAGTCGAGCCGAGCCGAGTTTTTCCGTGCTCAAGCTCAACTCGTTAACAAATACATGAGCTCGTTTAAATTTAAAAATCATGTTCAAGCTCGACTCGAGCTCATTACGAAAAGCTCGGGTTCGACTCGAGCTCGGTTCGAGCTCACTCATTTGGTATGATTAGAAAGCTCAACAAGCTCGACTCAGAAAAAGCTCGTTTCAAGCTCGACTTTGAATTAAGCTCGTTTCAAGTTCGACTCAAATTAAGCTTATTTAAAGCTCAGCTCGAGAATAAAAAATAAACCCAAAGAGTAGTCAGAAAATATGAAAAGATAGAGAAGATGAAAGGACATCTTGTTCATGAGCTCCCAATCGAGCCAGCTTGTAAGTACCTAATTGAGCCATCTCACGCAAAGTTGTCAATTTTGTTTCGTTTCGGCCGTTTGGCCGAGACGTTTCGTTTCGATAGCTTATCCGAAAAGATAAGTTCTGTGTTTCGTTTCGGAAGATTTTTCGGCCGTTTCGGTGTGTTTCGGTATATTTCAGCCATTTCGATCGTTTCGATAAAATATGTTTTGAAGACCAATTTATAAATTATCAAACCTTTCAGAACCATTTAAAATATATATATATAATATCAAAAAAAATATCCTAGTTACCCTATCCCCATTTTAAAATATATATATATATATAAAAAAATTTCTAGTTACCCTATCCCCACGGTCGCATCTCTTAAAAACTCAACTCTTTATTTTTATATTGTTATTATTATTTATGAAGAATATGAATGAATAAATTTTTCATTATATATATATATATTAAATTCTTAAAAACTTAAACTCTTTATTTTTATGTTGTTATTATTATTTAAAAAAATATGAATTATGAATAATTATATATATATATATATATATATATATCGAATGAAGCACGATCCGATACCAAATATTTCGTTTCATAAGCTAAACCGAACATAATATGAAACGAAATTGACAACCTTGATCTCACGAGCTCTTAATCGAGCTATCTCACGAGCTCCTATTCGAATCTGCTCCCATACTCAAGCTCGCACGTTTATAAAACGAGCTCTAAATAAAGCTCAAGCTCTACTCGTTTACATAACAAATCAAACATGAACGAGCTTTTATCGAGCCGAACTTCGAGTAACTCAGCTCGGCTTCGTTACAGCCCTACATGCAAGCCATTGTGAAAGTTTATTATATAATTTGTAATAAAAATAACTACCAAATTGTTGGTTGCATTCTTACATTAAATTCTGAGAATAACAGGAAGAAAAGGCAGTATCTATGCTTGTATAGCGGTTTCTAATGGTTATTAATAATAGAGGTTCCTACTCTAATCATTCAAATTTATTACTTTATATAGAATAAAATTCAATACCCTCTATTTATTATAATTTATAATTATATTATATTATATTTTAAAAATAATTAGAAGAAAAGAAAGCATAATTTGGCCAATGCATGAGTTATATACGGGTCGTACGTCCTTCGCCCATGAACGATCGGATTTCTCTAAAACGTAATCCATCAACCCCCACGCCCGACCACCCTGCCTTGCTCTTGATAGCTCCAGTCCAGAGCCCCGCTCTCACTGAACTCGTCCGAAACCATAATGGCGAAGGCGAGCCCGATCCGGTGGCCGCGGCAACTGACCGGCTCCCTTTTCACCCACGGCGACGCCCTCCTCCTCCTCGTCGCCCTCCTCTCCATCTTATCCCTCCTCACCCGTGAGCTCTCTCGCCACTCCGCCCTCGCCGCTGACTTCGAGGGCTTCGACGCCGATGACCTCGATGACGCCGACGATGACTCGCACCATTTCCCCTCCTCCTACTTCCCCCCTCCCCCACCTCTCTCTCCAAATCCTCCTTCCCTGAGTCCCACCACGGCCCCCCTCCACCCTCTTCCCCGATCTTGCCCCCTTCCGAACCCAAGCCCTCCTCCCCCCTCGACTTCTGGGACGAGGACGAGTTCGAGGGTATCCCCGATATCCCCTCCCCCGGCCCCACCCCCGCCTCCGCCTCCTCCGACTCCGACTCCGACTCCGACTACCTCCCCTCCGATCCTGCGGTCACCTCCAAAACCTCCCGAACGCCCCCGCCCACTCTCCGCTCCTACTCTATCGAGATCGCCTGCATCGCCTTCCTGATATGCTTCGCGATCAATTACTTCACCGGGCGGCGCCAGAACGAAACAATCGCCCTCTCCTGGGCCGCCAAATTCGCAACTAAAGACTCGATCTTTGATAAAAATTTCAGCTTGTTGGGCACCGGCGACGGCAATGACACGCCGCTCCTGCTCAAGGAGGGGCAGGACGTGTTCAAGTTCTATGCCAGCGGCCGGCGGTACTGCCACGGCCTGATGGCCACGATGGAGCTGCGGAGCCGGCATGACGTGATCTCGAGGATGCTTGACCTGGTGTTTCCCAAGAAGGACACGGTCACGTTCGAGGTGATCATGAACGAGGACGCCATGGACCATGTCGTGCTCGCTGTCGCGAGGAAGAAGCTTGTGAAGGCTATGCACAAGGAGGCGAGGGATCTGCAGCGGTTTGCGACGCTGGTGACGGCACCACCAGCTGGAAGGAAGTGGGTCGATGATGAGCTGATGGTGGTCTCGGAGTCGAAGGAGGTTGCCGGGGATCTGATTACTGAGGCCGTGCTTGATCAGGTGCGTTCTTTTCATATTTGGCATGGATTAATCTCTGACTCATTTTTATCAATAAATATGTATTTTGAGTACTGGTTGAATTGAGGTGAAAATTACGGCTACGTACAAAATATGAATTTTTTACATAGCCAGTCTCGAGCTCCAATAAAGCAAAAGAATTGTGGTAGGTGGACAGCCAACATAAAACAATAGTCAAATTCTATGAACGTGTGTCAAATGGAGTTTGAGATTAGAACTTTGTTGTTGTTGTATTGAGGTGAAGGATCATAAATAAATTTCTTATGGAAAGTGAAAAGTTATCAACAAGCTTTGTACTAATTGAAGAAGAATTTAAATTTGATCGGTCATAACATTGTTGATCGTAGATAGTAGCTGTAAGTCTATCTACATCAACCCACTGTCTGCTCTGCTTATAGCATCTACCTTCTCCTAAATTTCAATATAAGGCAGAAGGTGAGGATCTGATCCACAGTTTATGCTTTTAAACCACAAAAGTGGCAATAACTAGTGTCTAACAAATGAAAGCAGTGAGGAAGGTCCAAATGTAGAATTCCTTTTGCACATCACTAGATACAGTGGTAGCTGTAAGTCTATATACATCAGCCCGCTGTCTGTTATGCTTATAGCATCTACCTTCTCCTAAATTTCAATATAAAGGCAGGAAGTGAGGATCTGAGCGGCAGTTTATGCTTTTAAACCAGAAAAGTGGCAATAACTAGTGTCTGACAAATGAAAGCAGTGAGGAAGGTCCAGATGTAGAATTCTTTGCACATCACTAGATACAGTGGTAGCTGTAAGTCTATCTACATCAGCCCACTGCCTGTTCTGCTTATAGCATCTACCTTCTCCTAATTTCAATATAAAAGCAGGACGTGAGAATCTGGGCTGCAGTTTATTCTTTCAAACCACCAGGTGCCAATAACTAGTGTCTGACAAATGAAAGCAGTGAGAAAGGTCCAAATGTAGAATTCTTTTTGTGCATCACTTCCATACAAATTGTTAATTTTGATCATATAGGCCTTGCAGGGAGTCTTTGTAGCCTTGTTCAATAGGAAATATTTTGACTCCATAATACCAGTCCTCTAGGTGTGATAGGTCCATCTAACATGAAAACCTATACATGAAGTGTAAGATGAAACCTTCTTTGCTGCACTTTTTTTTTGGCGCAGATATGAATATTCAAGCCATACCTGTTGAAAATTTTTTGTTTCAGCTAAAAGGTGCAAGTTTTGTTGCACTCAATGTAAACCTCGCTAGCCCAACTTTTCTGTGGGGTTGTGCTGAGCTTTCCTAAATTGATTCGTGCTTGGCTTAAATTTTCTGGCACAACATTAAGTTGGGTTGGGCAAGAACTGAGCTTTGACCCAACTTAAACTTGATTCTGATCTAAACCCAATAGATGAGCAGCTTTATATTTTTATTTCATATATAATATTTTTATGTTATAGTATTATAACTTTAACTTTTGAGCCATAGAATTGTGCAAACATTTACTCAAACAAGATCCCAGCCAACCTATTGTACTAAAAAATTTCCAAAACCTTTCTCTGTCTTTTTATTTAGCTATATTTCTGGTCATATTGTTATAGAATTGCATAAGGACACCCAATAAGATCCTGGCCAAACTAATACTAATGTAACAAAAATGGTCGAGTCCTTTTCCCAACCTTACCTACACAACATGGCCTACCCAGTCAATCCAACCCCACTCCAGCCCATCCTAACACAACTCCACCCAACAAATATTCAGTTTAAGCAAAGGTTGGGTCAGGTTGGAAGTCGATTGACTTGGGTTTGGACTTGGAGATGTAGAGAGCATATAGTGTTAGAATTAGCTGACAACTTGACCTTATTCTATAGTTGTAGAGTTGGTTGCAATTTTCAAGCTATTGATAGCCACTATTATTAATGAATCTACTAAGATTTCTTTCCTTACTGTATCAGACCTTGTCAAAAGTCTTCGGGCTCATCTTCTTGGAGCTTGATCACTCCTATCACATGTTTCTGTTTTAGTAAAGGAATCTAGGTCCTCTTCCCTTGCCATATTTCTCTTCCCTCTTGCCCCTTGCTAATAATGGCAGAAGAAATTTCTCCATCTGGACATATAGTCTTCCAATAGAACTAATGAGATGCCAATCTCAAAATTCTTTTAAGAAAACTCCAAAAAAATGTTCCTAAAGCCAGAATTTTCTTTCTATTCCCAACATCTTCTTCTGCCATTTTCGAACATTGGATTGGTTCTTGAAGGTGAATTTCTGTCTGCCATACAAATTTTTGTGTGGCTACTAACATGCCTCAGCTGAAATGCCAATTTGTGTGGCTATGAATCATTTGTGCGTAACTCTCTTTTGCTCTCCTAAATCATAGAACTGCCATCACTTGATCGTTATTTTTGCTGACCTCCTTCACCATGCGATAAACTTATTGATCCATTGACATTAGAATCATGGTTTCAGCTCTCAGCAAGACATCCCAGGGGACACCAAAGTAGGTTCAAGTAAATCTCTTCAACATGCTATATTCACCAATGGAAAGCGAAAAAAAGTCACAAAAGGGGATTAAGGCCATTTTATCATTATTATTGATTATTTATAGCAGAGTACATTTTATGGGCACAAGAGGTTCAGGTAAATAATAGGCCTTGGTAGGCACGTCTATTTAGATGGTTTCATCTTCACTCTACTAGTGACATCCTTTTTGAAGCTATGTCGAATTTAATTCAAATGATCATTTGAATTGTTACCATTCTAAAGCACCTTAAATTGATTGGTGAACTTTACAACAATGTTGGATATATGTGATGAGAAGTGTTGGAGTTTCCATTATTGAATCAGGTGATCATTTCTCGATCTAATATTGAGGGCATCTGATTCTTAATATAACTCCCATCCCTGAATTAAACTTTATCTTGTATTTCTTTACCTTTCATCTTTTTTTGCATGCTAACAGTAGAGGAGACCTAGTCAAGCAGATCAAAAAACATTGGATATGGTCATTAGCAGGGTAGGAGAGATTCTACTGAAGTTGATGATGGGTGTCTTGTAATGACCTAGGTCCTTACCCAAAAGGACTACCCAAGAGTTATGAATTTAGGTTCTTGTCTCTGCTTAAATACCCAAGACCTCTTCAATGCATAAACGATGTGGTGCTATCTATATGTTTGCACTGTTAATTGCGTATTTCCCATTTAAGTCCAGGCCTCTTTACCAGGAAAGTGTGCAATCAGAAACAAAAACATCACGTTCAGCTCATGGTCAGCCCTAAAGGGCCCATGCTTAGTGAATAGAGGAGCTCATTATAGAATTGAAAGGTGAGGAAGATGAGGTGGCTTATGATTGAAGGTATCTGCATCTTTAATAGTCATAAACTGGAGGAGGTTTTTGGGAAAAAAAATTACTTCCAGAGCAGCAAAGGTGATGGAGAATTCATTGTGTATGAACTTTGGACTGTAATGAAAGGTGCTTCTATTGAGTTTACATAAAAATTAGTAGAAGGATTGTTTGTAACTTGGAAGTATAAAACAACTTTTATTTTGGGTATGCCAAACTTCCCAATGTTTAGATGGTGTTCACATCCCTTCCAAAGGACCTAGTAGGTGTTCTTGGATGCATTTGGTGCCATCTGCTCAGGGCTCTCTAAAGTTGCTATTCTAGAGTGATGTTTTCTGAAATCCTTATGGTTAAGTTTGGAGTTGAGAAGCCAGAATCAGGAGTTAAAGCAGGTGGTGCAGTTGTGTGGAAATGGATATTTTAGAAAGCGAGTGTGGACTCAAGATTCCATGAAGATTCTTGAGTGGATGCATCACCTTTGAAGATTGTGGATATTATGGTGAACTCAATTATTGTCATTACCCAGCTTCCACTCAGAGTAGTCACTATGACGACAACAAGCATTGCACCATCCATGCTAGCACCTTTCAAGTTAACCTTCGCTTTTTGCATTTAAAATAAGGGAAACATCAATGAAACTTCCCAGAAATTTGAAGCCTCAGATGCAAAAATTATTGCTTTGGTAAAAGAATAAACTCTAATTTGTGTTATGGACCTCAGGCCCTTCATGCAATAATTTGAGTAGCAGGCCTTCCATGTGGAGTAGCTGGTGTTATGATAGACTTGAAAAATCTTGCAGCATGGCTCTGGTTGCTATCAGGCCTCAGAGTAGCAAAAGGGGTGAACAAACTAGGGTTTCCATGGTTGCTTGCATCTTTCATTGGCGCTTAAAGGTTTCTTTGTATAACCAATTATCATATTGTCCTTTTATTTCTTTTTGTTTTTAAAAATGGAATTTACCATTTCCACGATTAACATTTATATTGGTTTGATAGCATTGAGCTTTTGTACCTGGAAGGCAGAAGCCAATGCCCACTAGTGAGACATATTTCTGGAAAAGTAATGCTGTCGTTGTCAGATGTTCGTGAGCATATAATCATGTCTCTCTTGTTTTTTTTTTTCGGTTGAAAAAATTGCTGCTACATGTGGTAATGGTTTCCTTGATAGATTTGATTAGGGATAGAATTTCACATCAGCAATCATGTATCAGTGTATGTAACTAAAGTTTTTCCTACAATCTGATATCTCACAGGTTTTTGGAGAGAAGGCATTTGAGAAATTTGGAAAGTGGTTCATCTCGCTGCATTTCTCAGACCAACAACCAGGCTCTTATAAGAAGATTCTTACGTTTAAATTTGTACTTCCAGATGTCAACAACATGGCTGACATGACTAGATTGGTTACCCTTGTACCATATTATATTGATTTAATTGGACGCTACAGATTAAGTTCTCATGTAGGTTAATTTTTTGCCTCGCGCATATTGTTTTGAAATATGTGCTTCATTTTATGCACTCTTCGTATATGTATGTTTTGCAGGTCTGCTCTAAAACTGAAGCTGCTAGAGCAAAAGCAGCCCAAGAGGCATATAAAGAACTTCAGAATGTCAGGCAGGAAGCACTGCAGAAGAGAAAGGCAGAAAAGAAAAAGATGATGGAAGAGGCCGAGGCCAAGCTTAATGCTGAGGCACTTCGCAAAAAGGAAGAGAAAGACCGTACTCGAAAAATGAAGAAGTCAATGCCGAGAATTAAGATGCACCACTCCTAGATATTCTGCTTGCATTAGTTGCTGCGGCCTTTTGTGTCTTACACTTCAATGTAAAGTCCAAATCTGGTGCAATGTTAGCATTCTTCTGCATTGCTGTTTGACAGGCAGTGTCACGCTGTCCCTTTTTGTTTAATTTCTAATCCAGAATTTCTGGATCTTGGCTGTTAAACCACTACCAGAGGAGATCCTATCAACGTTTTCAACTGATTATTGGGGCCCTTTCGAGGCTGTTTCACTGACTACCACTGCTTTGCATGGCTGGTCCTGTAGTTTAAAAAGATGGCACAATACTGTAGCGTATTTGTATTTTACTGTTATTTCTGTCGTGTTGGCTAAGATAATAGCATTGTTCTCAGTATGTTGAGTATTATGAACTGCATCAGCTGATATCTATGCTGTCCTGAGCTCCTATTTATGTTCAGCTTTTAGTTTGTTTGGTCACCTTTACCAGAATGATGTAGCTTGTGATGCTTGTGGATGAGAACTTGGAAGATGCTGACACCCCGCCAATACTCCTTGCACTGGAGTTTTTAGAATGGCTGCTTCCGGGCGTTGAATTTCTAAGTATTCGGATCTGGGAAGTTTTGTAATCATAGGTGGGGTGGGTCTTACTATGGAAAAAGGAAAACATAGTTAATTGTTTGCGATATTATGTTCTTATATTATCTATTTGGTATTTGAGAACTTTGTGATAGCTAGCAGAACCATCATCATTGCTTTTCATTGATTATCTTAAGAAACTATTTTTAATAGTTGTTTAGAATATTTTAAGCATCTTTCCATATATCATGTAAATTTATAGCGTATAGGGTCTGCATGTCTTGTTGGTACAGGCAGGGGATTGATTACTCATGTAGTGGTTGAGGTAACACAATGGGAAGAATAACTATTTGTTTCATACTTGTTGAGGGTCTCAGTCTTGCATTTTCAGCTTTACCTAAATTCCTTGAATCTTTTTATCTCATATTAATTCTCTCATGGCTTGAGGTCTTATGTTACATTAAAAAAAATCACTATAAATCAGAAGTTAAATTTTTTTTTAATAATATTATTGGTTATTGTTTCATATTAAGAGCACAACTAGATGCTATTTATAGGTGAGAAATCTCTTAAAATCAATATAAACTTTTTCTAGTTCCTAAAGGATTTTTTTTAAATAGATAAAAGAGATAAATATTAAATAAATAGCTAAAAATAGAATTTCAACTCTCAATTGACTTCTAAGTCATCTAAGTTTCACCAAAAAAAAATTGGGAATCTGAACAAGAAACACAAAATCATGAACAAGAAAACAGAACATATCATTTGAATAATAAAATGGTGTTTTTATAATTTTTTAGAAGACAAATCATCTGAATAATAAAATGATGTTTTTATAATTTTTTAGAACATTACTAGCTCTAATACACGGATTAATCTTTCATAACTTTTTCATCCAATCTTTATTTTGAATGATTCAAAATGCATTGAAAAATTGACTTGATTTCAGACTTTACAATATGATTTAATTGAAAATTTTCATTATGTTAATAATAATGATGCTTTCTTTTAGATGGATGTTAGATTACCTTTGTTGACATAGCTAGATATAAACCTCAAAATACAAACCACTTTTAGCTTTGATAATTTTCTTTTATATGGAGTGCTTTCATGAGACCTCTTTCTAGGCATTTGGATCTTTGATTTTGATGACCAACATATTTGAATATTGACGATTGCATCAATTTCTCTTGGTGGTTTGGCCAATACAGCCAAAAGAAAAAAAAAGATCTGATGGGTTGGACAAGTTTTTCTCCACAGCTAGGCCCCTCTGCATCATTGCCAGACCGCCCCCTCCCCAATCCCTCACTGCATTTATCGTGGCTGCGCAAGGCTTGAGATAGCATCATGCACTTTAAAAGGTGAGAGGAAAAATTAGAGAGGACGCAGTTAAGTCATATAATTAGGTCATGGAAATTTCAACTTAAAAAGAAGTTCTTTAATCCTATCTCTAGCGTATCTTATGAGGGGGGCTATTGCAGTATCATGGATTAATGATCAATCAAATTATAAACATCCTTTTCTAAGAAACATTCATTTTGTCATCCTTTTAATCCATAGAATGAATGTTTATGTATCCACAAAAAAGCCAATTAAGTAGCAAGAATTTCTAACAAATTTGGCTGCATTATCAAGAGAAAAGACTTGCTATATCTTTTCCTCCATAACTTGCACAACTTATTTCTTCGGATGCCTGTGGGATTGTATTCATGAGGCCTTAGACTTTCTTCCTGATTATCAAAGAAGGCCAAAAAGAAAGAAAGAAAGAAAAAAGAATATGTAGACTTCAAAGAGAGATTAGGTAAAAAATCTTTATGTTGGATACCCAACAAAAGATTCAATAGTTTGATGTGTCGATTTTAATCTTGATTTGGTGAGCTTCAGCATCAATTTAAAGGAATAGCAGATATGAGGAATATCAATAATCCAACAAAACCAGGCCAAAATAGCAGCTTCTACTTCCATAATAATGTGTGTTTCAATTGCCAAATCTCCTCGTCAGTAAAAATCTCCTCCTCCTATAGTAATGATGCTAAATTGAAGTTCTTCAGCTACTACCTTCAGAAGAGAGAAGTCTCCAGCAGCACTTGCCAAAAAAAAAAAGCTTAGAATATGCAAATTTTTAACACCCAAACCATCGAAATGCTTCTTATGGACTATCCCTAGTTCTCAAGTCAGTATCCTCCCTTGCATTGGAAACCATGTGCTATAGGTGAAAATCTTTCAATAATTAGTCTTTTTTACAAAAAAACATGCAGGTAAGAGAAATAACATCCTGTAAATTGGAAGTGCAAGAAGGATTACATTGACATGAATGTGGCTACCTCGAAGAGGAGTGTAATATTTTCTCGCATGCCAATCTTTTCTCAAATTTGTGAATTAAAGACATTCAGTTTGGTTACTTCAAAGGACAAGCACTCAAAGAGACCACCATATAAGTGTTCTTGAATCGCATGAGACTACAATTTAAGTAGTTAGAGCAGCAGGATGAATGATATCATCTTTATATTGAAGGCTCATGACCTACCCCAAAGTTTGTTTGGAACCCAATGATAGTCAAATTTTTACATCAACCATTTTTTATGCAACCTAAGATTAGTTTTCTTCTTTAGTTCAAATCATTTATGCTAGTTTGAAATTTACCAATTCTATTGAGTCATCTGAATAATTTCAAGAATACCTCTTACATCAGTTTTGAGATAATTTCTTCCAAAAACAACCTTGATCTGGCTACAATGAGTATCCTAGAAAAGAATTAAATTACCCTACATTGGCTGTGTTGCATCTCATAGGCAGGATATCAGTTTAACTGGCGTGCATTCCTCTTGGTTATGATCCATTACTTATGCATATGCGAGAGGGTGAAATGTAAGGAAAGATGACCTGAAACATGGTAAACCTTTTGTTCTTCCATATAGAATACAAGTCATGTTGCTTATTTGGATCTATCCAATATATTGTTATTGGTTCTGCTGTCAATTTATCAATCACTGTGATTACAAATGAGATATCCATATGCTCTTCTTAGAAAGTAGAAACTTGCACGTTGCATTATCTTCCTTGCTAGTTGGGGCATCTGAGTAGTAACAGGATAGAAGGAACTTAAGAGTGGACGGCAAGGTTGAAAGAGAGATGGCAAGTTTCCCTGTCGAACAATTATTTCTTGCCACTTAATCACGATCTGGCTTTTGTGTCCCAAATGCATAGGGAAATCCTGTAGCTATCCTGCAGAATGAACAAGAACAGCATTGGTGTGAGCGCTTCATGAGACCATTTGGATTTGGTGGATCAATACTTCCTCCAAATTCTTGTTTTAAACTTGTGCTGATTATATATTGTCTCACTCTATACTAGTTGAAATTATATAAATTAGTGAGTTGAAATTATATAAATTAGTGACTTAGATATCCTGAGAGTGGAGTCATGCCTTTTTATTCTTGGGTAATTCAACTTGATTTTTCACTTTATTCATGCACTTCGATGTTCACCTTAAAGATTGTGGAGTTTACTGACTCTGACAATGAAAAAGCAATCGCTACTAACATAAATCTTTTTTCTTAAATCTTGTTGGACGCATTCAGTAGGAAGCTTCCATTCTTCCATTTGAGTCCACTGAATCAAAAACATGTGACTGATAAGCAGTCTTGTAGATGGAAAACAGGCACATAATGGTCTACTTTAAGCAATGAATATAACTTTCAGGACTGCAACACTGAAGATGAATTTGATAGACAGTTTGACAGATGTAGATTTCAGTCGATAAACAAAAAATTTTCGGCACACTTTTTATGCTGCCTGCTCAAAATTTTGTTCTCACAGGTCCCTTTATCTGCATCGATTTCCTTTTTCTCACATCATTCTATAGCATTATTGAGCTAAAACTTAAATACATTCTGTTCCATGCTTTATGCCATGCCGTAAACAAAGTTCAATATTGCAGCAGCACTATTTTGTACAACAAATTTTGAAACTGGACCTAATTTCTTTCTACTTAGCCATGGATGTATAACAGAGATGATTGCCATTATGGTTGTAAAATGTTCCTCCTATATAGATGTAGTGCAATGGGGATGTAATACCTTTTACGCCTGTTTCCGAGGAATCGCCTAAGAGAAGCTTTTCGAGCAATTGGAAGGCCTGGTAAGAGAACAACAATGAATAATTATGAAATTACTGGCAGTTCTGTGACTAAGCTCTTACCTTGTTTTCGGTTATTTTAATCGTGTGCCACTCTCATTGTTAACTCCTACATGATTTATTATTAGAAATACTAATTGAGGTTATTTGAGAAAATTATTTGAGATTAACCTAGGAAACGATGTTACCTGCTTGCATGTCAGAGATGGGTGGTAGATTAGAACTCTCAGGAATAGCATTTGATGTTGGAGTCATGGGACTCGCAGGATCTTGCAAGGAACTTTGACCAGCAAGGAGCATGATAGCTTGTGCCTGCCCATAATCAGTACAATTAATACTTGGTCCTTCATCCCATGTCCTCATTTTTCTTTCATTATTTGCAAACTATTTCACAAATGATGGATTTCTGCTAGCAAGGACTCATTCCATATATACCTTATCAGCTGGCACATTTTCATACACATTAACAGCTCCACAGTAAAAAATAGTCAGCTGCCCTTTGGTGGAGCTATTGTTGGATGGCAATATGCTTTGCCTGATGAAGAAACAGGGTAGGAAGTTGAGCAATTATGAACCATTATATGTCATTCCAAAGAAAGCAAATGGCACAAGCAGTGATTGTATAGATCTTTTATGGATTATATCATCAATCATTTTCAATGGATGCTAAACATACCCTTCTACTCCAGAAGAAAAATGCAGCACATTTTTCTTTATTATTGGACCTATGGAAAGCAGAATTTTGAATAGCACAAGTTGTCCAACAATTTGCTAACCTTATGATTTAGTTGATTTTTGAAGGAGAGATTAAAGAAGAGATCCATTTTAGGTATATATCACACTCAAAGATCCAAATAGGATTTTAGAACTAGACGTTATGGTTTAGGGTGTGGTTGCGTTGGATTGCTCAGTTCTGGTAATACCTCTCTATAAACTACATTATACCATGAAGCGGGTTCAAACTCATGACCTCCAATAATTTGAGCTCTAAAACCATGTTGGCTAATCAATTAATTTCAAAAGCGTAAACTATAAGAGAAGGTCAATAATGTATATTATGCTAAACATTCTGATTCAATTTTCATTTCTATTTCTAGATATGTTAGGGGGAACGCATGGTGCATTAACATTGGTTATTAGGCTTCACTTCATCATAATAACATGTATAAAAACTAAACCTGATTACCTGGTTCCTGGGAGAAATCCTTGCTCCAGAAAAGAAGGTCTCCTTGATAAACATGCATCACCATGTAGTGGTGAAAATCTTCTGTTAAACTTGGGCTTAGACCTGGCAGCTTCATGCTCTTCAGCACTTGCATGACCCATGAACTGATGAGCTTTCTCATGGAGAGATTTTCTGAAAATATCCAAAGTACAGGGCATATCATTTTCTGGACTTCGGCTTGTTGGTTGGTTGAGCTTCAGAGTTCCCTCCTCCAAGAGGGAGACTAGAGGATTGCTTCTGCTTATGTTGTTGTTGTTGAATTCCTGAGTGTGGATCTTTTGTGGAAGTTTCTTGACCTCTAAGATATCATCCTTGGTAGCACTTCTGCCTTCTGAGAACATCCTTACCTGTCATGGTCTTAGCATCAGAGTTGCAAATAGTAGAACACCTTGTTGATAGAAAACACTAACAATAAAAAAATTAGCACAACATGGTTACATCAATCTCATCTATGGCAACATTGTTGCTCAACACTTCTGACTGTAACCTCATTTAGCAGATAGCCAGTACAGTTATTTATATATATGCTTTTGACATTGTAGTAAATAAAAAATACCAGATGAGGATGGATATTTGTGTGAGAAATTTTACTAGCTTATTGTAACCAGATGCAAGGCTCTTAAAAACCAGTAATATGAATTTGAAAGCTATTCATTGTGCATCGAAGTGTATATGGTTGAAAGTAATTATTGACAAATGTATTTGCAGTTTTGAGGTTTTGGGTTTGAGCAGAATTAGATTTTACATGCCAGGAGACTGAATATTCTTGGAATATGATTGATTAATTAAATTAAATTTTACATTGCATTATATTTTACTGTTTATCATCAAAACCAACTTTATTTGATTTTACATGGCAGGCACTGATTTTATATTTTGCAACAGGAGCGTTTCTTTTTAAAAAACAAAAAAAGGGGGGGAAAAATATGTAACAAGAGAGTTGAAAGATTAAACCTATCACAGATGACACCCATTCACATCCCTAAGGTGCAGATGTTGCTTTTCACAAAGCTAAAGACAGCACAAGATGGACTGCATGCAATCCACACATTTGAAGACTTACTTGAAAACAGAAATTTCTACTCTCCTATCTCTGAAATGCTTTCTTCTTGGCTATGATGCAAACTAAGGGAGGGAAGAGCCAGAAACAAGTTCTAGGATTTGACCAAGTAAAGAGGCCTGGGGGAGTGTTTTTATCGTAGGAGATGGCCTGGAGAAGTACGCTGATGATATCCTCAGAATTGTTCTTATAAGGCAAGCTTCGATTGGTTCAAAATTCATTTTTAAATCTACATAGTTTCTGAAGGCCAGGTGGAATGATTATATACTAAGCAGGATCGTTAATACGATGGAAAACTGACAAAAGGCAATGGACTTGTATGCTGATGGCATAGTGGTTGTTTGATTATGGAAATTGTTTTTATTTCAGCCCTTCACATGTTGGTATTCATTTTAAAAATACAGTTATGCATTTCTGTCTTCCATCATGGTGGAACCAATCACATGGTTAAGATCTCTGATGTGGCTGATTAAGCTGCGTTAAAGTTGACGAAGGAAGCAAGTGATAGAACCCTCGCCTCGGCCTCGGCCTCGGATCTGGAGTCCCCTCGGCCTCGGACCTGGAGTCCCCCTGGCCACGGACCCGGAGTCCCCTCGGCCTCGGACCTAGAGTCCCCTTAGCCTCGAACTTCGTCCCTTCGTCCTCCAGGTGCGGTTGCCCTCGAACCTCGGGTCCCCTGGGCCTCGAACCTTAGGTGCCCTCGACCTCGAGCCATCTGACACTACCACGTGGTCCACCAACCATCCACAGCTGCCACGTGGCCTACCAACCATTTGTAACTGCGCGTGGCCCCTGCCCGTGACGGCGCACGCCTGACATGACTAGGCCCACCTACCACCTGCGGTACCATGCCTGACAGATGGTTCGTAGGGCAAGACACCTCTGACATGCTCAGTGTCGGTTGTGACCGGTCCATGTCAGTCTGGCCATCTGTCCGCTACCGAACAGCAACATATCGGGATTAGCCACCTTCTAAAAGCAGAAAAGGGAATCTTCGAACAGGTATAAGAACTCACACTCACAACAAGGAAGGGATTCGAACTCAAGCTCTCTAACTATTTTCTACTAACACTTCTCTTTACTGTTCCCAAGTCGCTTACTTGAGCATCGAAGGGTCCCCACTGATGCAACATGTCTTCGAGGACTTCCTTGCAGAGCACTTTGAGGAGGAGGATTTCCGTTTTTCGGCATTAGAGGAACGTGACTTGATGGCAAAAGATTGACGCGCCAGGAAGGAGGGGACGTAAAGAAGAAAGCTTCGAACTAGTCAGCTACAGACTCTCCTTCCTTGAGCATTCAAGAAGATGGTGGTGACACGTGCACAGGAGGTTTCCACCAGCCATGCCAGGGGGCATTGCCAGGGAGTTGATCCGCCGGAGGCTGGTCTCCTCGCTCCCCAGGCCGGCGTCCCCGCACTGCCATCGCCACTACCACCACAGCAAGATGACCAGATTGCCGCTCTCGCCATGCAAGTCCAATCCCTGGTGGCGGCGATCCAAGTTCTGTAGTAGCAGCCGACAGCCGCGCAGCAGCAGCTAGAGCCACCCTCATTGGTTATGGGGGTAATCCAACCCAGCCAACATTCTTTTCGGGAGAGTTCTCCCCTCCGAAAGATCCACCACCACCATGCTTCACCCAGGCATCATTGCCGGGAGGCCTCTAAGAGGCTCCGATCCCCTTCTCGCCACGCTAGCGCTTTCCCTAAGCGGCGGCATGGGAGGGTGGCGGAACACACCCATCTGCATCGCCGTCATCCCTCTCCGTCCTCGGAGTCTTCAAGGAAGGGGTCCTTTGATGGCCAGATAGCTTGCCGGACTGAGCGCCGGCTAGATGAATACAACCAGCGGCTAGAGGAGCTTAGCTGCAGGATCACCAACCCGCTGGAGGTGGAGTATGACAGCCATCCACCGCTGTCATGCCTATCATGGAGGAGCCAATTTTGATCCAGTTTTGTCTTCTCAGCTGGATCCATACGACGGCACCACCGATCCTCTAGACCACCTGAAAAGCTATAAGGTCCTGATGCAGGTCTAGGGGGCAACTGGCTCCCTACTTTGCATCGCCTTCCCCTCCACCCTGAGACAGGCAGCCCGAGCTTGATACTCTCGCTTGCCACCGCACAGTATCAACTCTTTCCAGCAGCTGGAAAGGACCTTCCTGGCTCATTTTGACGCATGCCGAAAGATTCCGCGAGTAGCGGATAGTTTGTTCTCCATCCAGTAGAAGAGCGGTGAGTCCCTACGGGACTTCGTCGCCTGATTCAAGGAAGCTGCCCTCGAGGTCTACAACCTCGAGGACTCTGTGGCCACTTTGGCCTTAAAGCAAGGGCTCCATCCCTTCCGCTTTGCCTACTTCCTTGACAAGAAGCCGTCCGGTTCTTACGCTGAACTACTGAGCCAGACACAGAAGTACATCCACGCCGATAAGGCTGACTCCTCCCGGCGCAAGGTGGATGGGAGTTCCAGCAAGAAGCAGGCCCATCCTGAGCCTGCTAAGGCTCATCCCAGGAGGCCTGAACCTCCCCACCGACCAGACAACCGACCGCGGGCTCTTGCTCCCAGGGAGCCTTCACTCCTTTGCTTGCCCCGATATCTCACATCCTAATGGAGATCGAGGGTGAGTCATATCTTCAGCGCCCTCCTCCAATGAAACCAGGGGCCACCCGTAACAAAAACCTCTACTACCGCTTCCACCCGGACCACGGCCACGACACTAAGACTGTCACTAGCTGAAGAAGGTGATTGAAGACCTCATCCAGTGTGGCCACCTAGGGAAGTTCATTCAAAGGAGTAGCCCAAGCGCCCCCGGCTCGTCAGCACCTCCGCCACCTAAGGTTAGCATTGACAACGCCCTAACCGAGAAGACTATGGCCATGATTTTCTAGGGGGGCAGGCAGCGTCTTCAAAAGGCCATGAGAGGATGAGAGGCTAGATTCTGTAATTTCCTTTTCTAAAAGGGACCTAGAGGGGATAGCTAACAAAAATGATGACAGCATCGTTGTATCCATGACGATCGCAAAACACCATGTAAAAAGAATCTTAGTCAATAGTGGAAGCTCAGTTGATGTTTTGAGTTACGATGCATTTGTTCGAATGAACTTGTCCCCTAGCTCCCTTCGGCCTATCGCCACACCCTTGATGGGCTTCACTGGAGATTCTGTAAGGGTTGAGGGGGAGATCACTCTCTCTGTCATGGCCGGGACCCCACCATGTCAGAGCACGGTTTTCATGAACTTTCTGGTTGTCTGGGTTCCCCTGGCCTACAACTCCATCCTCGAAAGACCCGATCTGAATCTTCTGGATGCAGTCATCTCCACCAAAAGACTGCTCGTAAGGTTTTCTACTAGCAAAGGAGTCAGAGAGATGCGGGGAGAGCATAACCTGCTATCGCTTTGTTATCATACGGCCCTTAGCCCGCAGGGGGTGGTGCTGCACAAGCACCAGAGTCACTAGATCCCCAAGACTTGGAGAGGAGAGGAGAGCCGGTCGAGCACCTGTTGACCTTCCCACTGGGGGAGGACCCAACGAGGATAGTCTAGATCGGGGCCCTACTCCCGGAGGAGGCGCGTGATTAGCTTCTCGCTTTCCTACGAGCCAACTTCGACGTCTTTACATGGTCAGCGTCTGACATGCCAGGTATACCTGAGAAGGTCCCATCGACTCAACATCAAACCAAGATGTCGGCCTATCTGGCAGAAGAAGAGGAGCTTCGCCCCCGACAGACAGAAGGCCATTGACGAGGAAGTTTGCAAGTTGGTGGCTATTGGCCACATCCGAGAGGTCCACTACCCTGACTGGCTAGCCAACATTGTGATGGCTCGCAAGGCTAGCGGGAGCTGGAGGATGTGCGTCGACTTTACTGACTCAACAAGGCGTGCTCCAAGGATAGCTTCTCGATGCTTCGGATTGACCAGCTGGTGGACACCACATCTGGTCATGAGGCCCTCAGCTTCATGAACACCTTCTCTGGATATAACCAGATCAAGATGGACCCAGCAGACGAGGAGGGTACTTCATTTGTGATCGAGAAAGGCATATACTGTTACAAGGTAATGCCATTTGGATTGAAGAATGCTGAAGCCACTTATCAGAGGCTGATGAACAAGGTTTTTGAGGACCAAATTGGGCGCAACATAGAGGTGTACGTGGATGACATGTTAACCAAGAGTATCCATACCGCTGATCATGTTGCTGACCTTGCGAAGACCTTCAATAATCTCCGTCGATACTAGATGAGGCTGAACCCTCGCAAATGTGCTTTCAGAGTGACAGCAAGCAAGTTCCTGGGCTTCATGGTGACACAACGGGGGATCGAGGCAAACCCAGATAAGATCCGAGCCATCCTTGACATAAGGCCCCCGGCAAGTAAGAAGGAGGTGCAGTGCCTAACCGGAAGGGCAGCAGCCTTGAGCCGTTTCTTATCCAAATCAGTAGAAAGGTGTTTGCCTTTCTTCAAAGTGCTGCGCAAGGTCAACGGCTTCGAGTGGATAAAGGAGTGTCAAAAAGCTTTCGAGGAGCTGAAGGAATTTTTATCCACTCCACCGTTGCTATCCAAGCCAAGGGACAGGGAGAAGCTCTTTCTCTACCTTGCAGCCTCCCCTAAGGCCGTTAGCTCCGTGCTTGTTCACATGGATGCTAATGGGATGTAGAAGCCAGTCTACTACACCAGTAAGATGCTTCATGATGCAAAGACTAGGTATTTCAGAACCGAAAAGATCATCTTTGCCCTGATCGTCTCCGCTCAGTATTTCAGGCCCTATTTCCAAGCCCATCCGATTGTGGTACTCATGGACCAACCTCTTTAGATGATATTATCTCATCCTGACACTTTCAGTCGGCTGGCGTAGTGGGCCATCAAGTTGGAAGAATTCGACCTATCCATCCGGCCGAGATCAGAAATGAAGTCTAGGTGCTAGCCGACTTCCTAGTCGAGTGCACCTGGGCCGAGGAGCAACCGGAAGAACCACACTTGGGGTCCCCCATGGTGGCGGAGGCAGGAAAGGAGGACTAGATCCTTTATGTAGACAGCACATCTAACTCCCAAGGGAGCGGAGCCGGCTCATCTTTGCGAGTCCCAAGAGGGAGGCGATGGAGTACGGCCTCTGTTTCCTTTTCCCTGCCACCAACAATCAAGCGGAGTATGAAGCCTTGTTGGCAGGAATAAAGCTAGTCAGAGAGCTCGGAGCAAGGTGCCTCAGAGCCTTCACTGACTCTCAGCTTGTCTTCGAGCATGTTGCAGGAGAGTACGAAGCCCGAGATCCTACCATATCCCATTACCTGAGTAAGGTCCAATCCCAGGCTTCCCATTTTGCCTACTTCCATGTCCATTACATTCCCAGGAGGGAGAACGCCAGAGCTGATATATTGTTCCGTTTGGCTACTTCGGCTGATGAGGCCTTAGAAAGAATGTACGTGGAGCATCTAGAGGTCCCAAGCATCGAATCCATGAAAAAGGCCCTACCGATCGCGCAGGAGCTCTCTTGGATGGACTTTTACAGCCGGTATCTTACCGATGGCATCCTCCTTGAAGACCCTGCAGAAGCCAGGTTGCTTAAGCGATGAGCCCCCAAGTTTTTGATAATAGACGGGCGACTCTACCAAAGGTCCTTCTCGTACCCAGTTCTCAAGTGCATTAGCCCTATGGAAGCTGATTACATCTTATGAGAAATCCATGAGGGCATTTATGGGAGTCATCTGGGGGGCAAATCGCTGGCATACAAAGCCCTATGCCAAGGATACTACTAGTTAACGATGAAGGAGGGCGCTGCAGAGCTAGTTCGAAAGTGTGACAGCTGCCAACGACATACCAACATCCAGCGGCAGCCAACTTCTCAGTTGAGCCCCTTGGCGGCCCCCTAGCCTTTTGCTCAGTGGGGGATGGATATCTTGGGACTGTTTCCCCCGGCCTCTGGCCAGCGTAAGTTTCTGCTGGTAGCCATCGACCACTTTACCAAATGGATTGAGGTCGAGGCGCTAGCTAAGATCACCGAAGGCAAGGTAAGATCCTTTTTCTGGAAGTTTATAATCTGTTGGTTCGGACTGCCGCATACCCTCATCACCGACAATGGCTAGCAGTTCGACAATGCACCCTTCAGAGGATTCTGCACCAAGCTGAGTATCCATCAGCGGTTCACCTCCGTCGGCCACCCTCAGACCAACGGGGAGGCCGAGGTGACAAACCGCATCATCCTCCAAGGACTCAAGGCGCGGCTGGATGATTTTAAGGGGAGATGAGTGGAGGAACTCCCCAACGTGCTATGGGCCTACCACACGACGCCGCGGGCTCCCATGGGAGAGGCTCCCTTTAGCCTTGTCTTCGGCTCCGAGGCTGTCATCCCCGTGGAGGTCGGCATTCCAAGCCCCTAAACAAAGTTGTACGATGAGGAGGATAACTCGAGCCAGCTGCGGGCCAACCTTGACCTTGTGAAGGAGGTACGTGACTGAGCACAACTCCGGATGGCTGCCTACCGACAACGAATCGCCAGGTATTACAATGCTCGCGTCCGCCCCAGAACATTCTTGTCAGGAGACCTAGTCCTTAGATGGGCTGAAGTCTCGAAGCCGACGGAAGGAGGCAAGCTATCGCCAAATTGGGAAGGACCCTATCGAGTCACCGAAACCCTCCACCATGGAGAGTACCGAATCAAAGGGCTAGATGGGAAGCCACTCCCTTGGACCGAGAACTCTGACAACCTCCGTCGATACTACCAGTAATGTACCCTTTCTTTACATTGGGTTAGGTGTTTGCATTCCTTCGGACTTACCTGTCCCGTATTCTATATTAATAAAAATGTGTTCGAATAACTCATCCTTTCAGCCAAAGACCGATGTACCATCAGCACTGAAAGCCCGAGGCTAGCTTGGCACCAAAGCCTGACTCCAGTCAGTACTGAAAGCCCGAGGCTAGCTCGGCACCAAAGCCCAACTCCGATCGGCACTGAAGGACTGATGTACCATCGGCACTCAAGCCCGACCCCAGTCGGCACCGAAAGCCCGAGGCCAGCTCAGCACCAAAGACCGATGCACCATCGGCACTGAAAGCCCGAGGTCAGCTCGGCACCAAAGCCTGACTCTGGTCAGCACTAAAAGCCCGAGATCAGCTCAGCACCAAAGCCCGACTTCAGTCGGTACTGAAGGACCAATGTACCATCAACACTCAAGCCTGACACCGATCGGCACCGAAAGCCCGAGGCCAGCTCGGCACCAAAGCCCGACTCCGATCGGAACTGAAGGACCGATGTACCATCAGCACTCAAGCCCGACCCCGGTCGGCACTAAAAGCCCGAGGCTAGCTCGGCACCAAAGCCTGACTCCAGTCAGCACTGAAAGCTCGAGGCCAGCTTGGCACCAAAGCCCGACTCTGATCGGCACTGAAGGATCGATGTACTATCGGCACTCAAGCCCAACCCTGGTCGGCACCGAAAGCTCGAAGCCAGCTCCGAAAGCTCGAAGCCAGCTCGGCACCAAAGACCGATGTACCATTGGCACTCAAAGCTCGAGGCCAGCTTGGCACTAAAGATTGATGTACCATCGGTACTCAAAGCCTGGGGCCAGCTCGGCACCAAAGCCCGACTCCGGTCGGCACTGAAAGACCGATGTACCATCGGCACTCAAGCTCAACTCTGGTCGGTATTGAAAGCCCGAGGCCAGCTCAGCACCAAGATCCTATCTCGATCAACACGGGGAACACAAGGCTGACTTGGCATCAAAAAATGATTTCGGACCGCTCTGGAGTCCCAACGGCCACTCGGCACTACAGGCTCACCGCGAGGCTCGTACCTATGCATCGACCTCGGGTTTACCAAGGAAAGCTCCGAGTCCAACCTTGGCACTCCCACTAGGATCTGGCCCTATATAGCAGCTAAGTTGTGGATTTACTCATTGTGAGCAGATAGACGTTATCCCCAAGTGCCAACGCAACCCCTAAGGGTCCTACGATGGTGAGCTGAAAGGGAAGTTACTAAGTAAAAGAACACGGCTAATTTCAAAAAAGAACATTTTCATTACTTGTAAGTGTTTACAAAATGCCGACAAAGTCGGACTTCAATACATAAAGGAAAAATAAAGGGGGAATTAGGGGCCAGTTGCTGCATGCCCACCTTCGGATGGCGCCTCCTGGACACCTCGTCCGGCTCGATGTCCATGACGTTGGGGAGACCGAGGACTCTGGCCACCTTCTCCCTGCAATCCTGAAACCCCTGGAGATAGACGTCCATGGAGGCTTCGACCAGCTCATCTGTGAAGCTGGTGGACTTGCGGAAGTCATCCACAGCTTCTGCAGCCCTCTTCTCAGCGAATGCTGCCCTGTTCTCGGCGGCAGCTGCAGTGGCTTCCACCTCACGGGCCTTGGCCTCCCCCTCCACGGTGCGAGAGTCCGACCGCCTTGCTACCTCTTCGGCATTCTCCACCCTCTCCTTGGCCGCCTTTACTTCAATGGTGAGGGCATGGATGGTAGTCCCTGGCGATGACGACCCCCATGGCCTCCCCCAACTGGTCCAGGGCCGCTCGAGCGCGCTCGGCCTCGGCTGCCGCCTGACATTCGGCTGCTTCCATGGCCTCCTCCACCCTCTTGGCTTGGGCTCGAGCCTTGGCAGCCTCCTGCTGAGCCTCACGAAGGACGATCTCCTCTTGGTTGATGACCTCCCTCGTGGCTACCAAGGAATTCGCCGACTGCATCAAAAAGTAAGTTACTACAAAGCCAATTGGATACCAAAAACTAGTCATGCAAAGTACTTACCCAGAAGAGTGCCACGAATGCCTCCCTGAAGAAGGCCGAGGCCCCCAGCTGGCTAAGTTCCTCCTGGAACTCGAGCATAATGAGTTGTGCAATGAGTCGCTCTGCCCAGAGGCCGTGATTCATCACTGAGGGCCTTGAGGGGACCGTCCCGACCTTGCCTCCCTCGGCGGCCTTGGCTAGCTCGGGCGCTGCGTGTGCTGGGCTGGGAGCCGTTGGCGCTTCCTCAACCGTCGGCCCTGCTACGGCCGAGGGACCCTCGCCCAAGATCGGCTCCACCTCCACCTGCGCTGACCCAGCAACCGGAACGATGGGCTCTGCCATCGCTGTGGCCCCCTTGGCTCTTGCTCCCTCTGGTGGAGTGTCAGCCGTTAGGTCGATGGCGGGGCCGGATGCAGGCTCTTCATGCTTCGGGGGTGGGGTTGACCGTGCTGAGGGCTGGCTCAGGGCTTGGGTTTGCTGCCTCTCGCTCGGCCCCTCGGTGCCCTCGGGGGCCCTCTTCCTCTTTGTCATAGCCTTTCTAATGGCATGGACTAGGATCTTCATCACTACACAAGTCATCGGTCAGAGTTAGTAAAAAAAAAGGGGAAGAAGAGAGAAAACAAAAGCAGGCTAAGGGTTGGGAATTTGCAGCTGCTCACCGCTGCGGGAAGAGACACCTGCGAGCCGGAGGTTGTCCTCCAACAAAAGTTGATTGCATCGGGGGACCTCGGCTGTCAAAAGTTGACCGAGTGCCTCCCTATCCCCCGGGGCCACCAATGCATCCTTGTTTGGCCTCAGGTCCGGGTCCCCCCACCTCGGCTTCACTCCCTCGAAGTCGGCGAAAAAGAAGAGGGATTTTCATCCCTTGACAGATGAAAGAAGGCTGAGTTTTAGGGATCGGCCGGGCCAAGGTTGGAATAGCCACCAACCCGACTGTTGCTGGAGGGTATAGAAACAACGGAAGAGGGAAATCCTAGGCTCGATGCCGTGGAAGTGGCAGAGTACTATGAAACTACAGATGGTCCGAATGGAGTTCGGAACCAACTGGGTAGGAATCAAGAAGTACCGATCGAGAAGGTTAAGGAAGAAGGGATGGTAGGGTTGGCGGAGACCTATCCTAAGGGAGACCTCATAGACGGCAATTCTACCAGGTCGGGAGAAAACTACCCTATCATCGGGAGTTGGGAGGAATAGTCCGATGTCTCTAGGGATTTGGTAATGGGCTCTGATATTAGCCAGATCTTAGCCCATTACTATGGAGGCAGTCCCCATCGGGGATTCTGCCCCCACCTCGAGGAGGTGTCGATAGCCGTTGGATGACTCCTGGCAGGAACCTGGCCGGCGACTTGCCATTGAGTAAGAGGAACATGGTCCTCGGAGGGGGTGGAAGAAGGAGACTAGGAAGGGATAGGAGACGGAGAGGCTCGAAGCCTCGAGGAGGAAATGTGATCCTCGGGAGCAACGAAAGAGGACCACGACGGAGAAGAAGCCATGGGAAAGCTGGAAATGGAGCTGAAAATGATCGAAGGACTGACCTGGATCAGAGAGGGAGAGCAACAAGAGCAGGTTCTCGGGAGGAAGACGAAGGTAGAAAAACTCCGGGAAGAAGATGCTAACTCAAAAGAACAGAATGACGAGGCTCGAAAGCTTTCCCCCGACTTATTCGTTTCAAATCGTCCCACCTAACCTAACCGGCCACGCGGACCCCCGCCATAAGCGGTGTCGCCTTGGCAGGTGCTCGGCATGAGGGACGCTCCGCCTTCGGCCAATCGCGAGGCATCGCTGGCGTCAGCATCATAATGGCGAGGATGGTGATTACTTTTCATGAATTTTGAGAGGACACTCCCGTTTCGAGGCAGATCTCCATGGATCCGACGATTGGCAGGCATTGGCGCTTCAGTGCCCAAGTCGCTCGTGCTAAGGCGTCACTGCACCCAAGGACACGTGCCTCTTTGCAATTGGCAGGATGTCTGGATCAGCCACCTAGAAGCGTATGCCCCTTTCACCTTGCAGGGGTGGGCCTACTTCGTCTCAGGAGCGAGGGTGCATCTGATGTGGCTGATCAAGCCGCGTTAAAGTTGATGGAGGAAGCAACTCACAGAACCCCCCCTCGGCCTCAGACCTGGAGTCCCCTCGGCCTCGGATTCGAAGTCCCCTCGGTCTCGGACCTGGAGTCCCCTTGGCCTCGGACTTCGTCCTTCAGGTGCGGGTTCCCTCGGCCTCGAACCTTAGGTGCCCTCTACCTCGTTCCGCTTGACACCACCATGTGGTCCACCAATCGTCCGCAGATACCACGTGGCCAGTGACCATATGCAACTGCGCGTGGCCCCTGCCCGTGACGGCGCATGCCTACCATGACTAGGCCCACCTACCACCTGTGACGCGGCACCTGATAGGTGGTTCACGGGGCAAGACACCTCTGACATGCCAGTGTCAGTTGCGACTTGTCCATGTCAGTCTGGCCACCTGTTCGCTACCAGACAGCAACATATCGGGTTTAGCCACCTTCTAAAAGCGAAAAAGGGGATCTTTGAACAGGTATACGAACCTACACTCACAACGAGAAAGGGATCCAAACTCAAGCTCTCTAGCTATTTTCTACTAGCACTTCTCTTTACTGTTCCCAACTCGCTTACTTGCGCATCAGAGGGTCCCCATCGGTGCAACCGGTCTCCAGAGACTTTCTTGCAGGAGCACTTCGAGGAGGAGGATCTTTGTTTTCCGGCGTTAGAGGAACATGACTTGGCGGCAATAGGCAAAATTCATTTTTAAATCTACATAGTTTCTGAAGGTCAGGTGGAATGATTATATACTGAGCAGGATCGTTAATACGATGGAAAACTGACAAAAGGCAATGGACTTGTATGCTGATGGCATAGTGGTTGTTTGATTATGGAAATTGTTTTTATTTCAGCCCTTCACATGTTGGTATTCATTTTAAAAATACAGTTATACATTTCTATCTTCCATCATGGTGGAACCAATCACATGGTTAAGATCTCCAAATCAACATTATATATAAATTTTTTGACAATCTGAAATGCTGAACGTAGTGGATTGGCATGTTGGTGGAGGAATGCCAGGGTGCAGAATCTTTCGTACATGGTTGGTGTTGGTTGTTTCATGGAAAGGGACATCTTTATCATTAAGCTAAGGACAGAGGAAAGCTTCCAAATCACTAGCTCATAGTAGATGCCGCAGTTGATTAATGGCAGCTATACAATGGTTTACCTTTGACAATATTTCCAAACCACATGAATTAAGGAAATGCACTCCTATGTGAGATGGATTAGCATGTAGTTAATGGGCAAAGACAAATTGGGTGCTTGCTACTTCAGACAAAAATGTCCTGAGATCCCATGGACTGCAAGAAAAGTGGCCTTTTTGTACTGATAATATTGTTGTCACTTCCAACTTTCCTGCATTGGTTGTCCTAACAGTTGATTCCAGCACAAGCCTTTGTCCTGTTGTTAGAATTACATTTCATCAATCATTTGTTTTCACTAGAGCTAGTTTGATTCCTATATTAACTTAGGGGATAGCTGATGTGTTGTCAACTTTTATTGGCATGACATCTTGCTGATGGTCATCCCTTAAGCCCATCCACTTGGGATTTTTGCTAGCATTGCAGTGCCAAAGAACTATATCATGACTATGGAAAGTAGCACATGAACTAGAGATGTGACGTTGTGGTGTTTCCACTCGAAACTTCACAAGCTGAGTCAATAGTTGGCATAGAACATGAACAATAGGAGTAGATTGATGCTATTGCACTCAAAAATTCATCCAAGTGAATAGGTGGCACAGAACCACATTATGGATTGGGAAAATCAAGGATACAAATTTTTTGAGCTCTTTCCACGGGCATGAATCACCTTCTGTCATCTATCCATCTGCCTGCCTGTCCAGGTCTCTATTACATGAGAAATTATTTTATGCCTTCTTTTGCAGTCCCTAACCATTTTTTGAGCTGAAAGATTGCCACCTATCCATCACTGAGACATTTTTTGCAAATTATCTTCTTAAGTTGCAAGTGATACTCCATAATTAGTTCAACACTTTTTAAGTATAGGAAACAAAGAAATGTATAGCAACTAGAAATGAGAGAGCATTTATCAAATAGGGGATCACAATCTTAGATACTTACACGACAATTCATGCTTGTCATCGGAACCAATGAGGGGAATGGTGGATGACATGCCAAAACACGGGGAAATGAATGATAGATTATAGAACTAACCAACTAATCTAAATAAATTCTACTGGTTTCCCTGAAATAATTTTTTTAAAGTTAAGCGCACCCCCCCCCCCCCCCCGCCCCGCGGCTCATCAAAAAAAAAAAAAAAAGTCCTTGTGGGTTTCCTATGAATTTCCGCAAATGTTTTTTTTTTTTTCCCAAGGAACCAAATTCAATATCCTTTCCCTAAAGAAACCAAGAGGAGGAAGCTAAGAGTACAATCAAAGTAAAATAAATTTATGGCTAGGAGCACGAGAGAAACCATGAATGGCTGTGAATACATTTTTTTTTTCACGAGGCAATATCATAATTCCACATAAATAGTGCTCCTAGCATCAACTTCCACTAAAAGGTTAAGCTAATGAGGAAACTGATGAATCCCAATTTATGGGTGCACTAAGGATACGAGCTAGACAATCTGCTGGCTGATTTCCTTTCGAAAATACATTAGTATAAAAAATACTCCTACAGGAAGAGAGGAGTTTCTTAGAATTGGGTGTCCACTTCTATTCTCCTTGGATATAGCAAGGCAATTATAGTGGAAGAATCTCTTTTCAGTGGATAGCATGATTAAGGACAATAACAACAATAGTTTTGACTCCCCACCAAGCACTAATGAGTTCAATAAAGGGTATAAAAATATACTAGAGTGGAATAACCCTTGATGTGGCTGATGTAGTCACGAGGGCAATTATGGCAAAATTAAAATCTTAAGGCGGCCGCGCCCCGGCATCTCCAAGTCGGCCAAGTCATTCCGACCTTCCTGGTCGGCCCCGCTCGACCCCGGCATCTCCGAGTCGGCTAGGTCGGCCCCGACCTTTCCTGGTCGGCCTGCTCGGCCCCGGCATCTCCGAGTCGGCCAAGTCGGTCCCGACCTTTCCTGGTCGGCCCCGCTCGGCCCCAACATCTCCAAGTCGGCCCCGACCTTCCCTGGTCGGCTCCGCCCCGGCATCTTCAGGTTGGCCGAGTCGGCCCTGCTCGGCCTCGGCGCCCTTCGAAGGGTCAAGGCTGTCTCAAGTCGGCCCCAGAATGGTCCTGGCTGTTCACGCCGCCGTCCTTCTGACCCGCGCCGCCTAGCATCCCTAGGCCCAACTACCCACAGGTCATGTCGCTGATGAGACTGGACCTAACTACCTGTTAGCCCCACTAACTGATGGGACGTAGCTCACCAACCACTGTTTTTCCTTCTCCGATGGGACAGACCCACCAACCAGCCCAAATTCACGCAACCCCACAAACCCCGCGGACATTCCTTTCTTACGAAACTCTACATGGTTGTGCAGGTGTCAACTCCCTATGAAAGGTAAGTCCACTCAGGAACAAGGTACGCAAACTCATATGCTCACTATCCTGATACTCGAAAAGAGACTCCCCTCTTTCGAAGGACTCATTTTTTCTACACAGAGCTCGTCTAAGCTCTCCCTCAGCTGTGACCCCGGTTACTGACTTGAGCGTCGAAGGGTCCCACCGGAGCACCCTCCGGTCTTGGGACTTTTTGCAGGCCATCTGATCAGGCGTGGGACCGTGGATTAAGCAGCTCTTTTCTTCCGGCGTTCAAGACCAACGATCAGGCATCATCAGATTGGCGCGCCAGGTAGGGGAGGAAAGCAAAGAAGGCCCAAATCCTACAGTATACTTCTCTTTTCTTTCCCTCTCCCAACAATGGTGATGACACGAGCTCAGGATGCTTCAGTCAGTCACCCTGGGGGGCATCTTTCCCCAGCTAAGCAGTAGGAGACCAACCTCCCTGCCGCTGATCCTCCCATTGCTTCCCCTCAAACGGAGACGGCTACCCCGGCTGCGGAGCAGCTGGCAACCCTCACTCGGCAAGTTTAGACCCTCACCATCGTGCCAGGTAGGGGGAGGAAAGAAAAGAAGGCCCAAACCCTATACAGTATACTTCTCTTTTCTTTCCCTCTCCCAACAATGGTGATGACACGAGCTCAGGATGCTTCAGTCAGTCACCCTAGGGCGTATCTTCCCCCAGCTAAGCAGCAGGAGACCAACCTCCTGGCGCTGATCCTCCCATTGCTTCCCCTCAATCGGAGATGGCTGCCCCGGCTGCGGAGCAGCTGGCAACCCTCACTCGGCAAGTTTAGACCCTCACCGCCATGGTCCACGGACTTCAGCAGCAGCAGTCCGTGGTCACCCAGCATCAGACCGCTCCCCCTACCAGTCAATAGTCTGCAAGGGGAGGTTCTCCTTAATGAGAGGCCGGTCATCGCCGGGCTTCTCCAAGGAAGACTCGTCGTGAGTCCCTCAAGTGGCCGCGATCTCCAGATTGTGGCCCGAGCAAGTTTCCTCCAGAGCCGCACAACCAGGAGGAACCAAAGCGGAAATCCCATATTCCGCGTCCTTCTCCTTCTTCTTCATCTTCCTCTTCTTCATCCTCTGAGCCATCTCGGAGGGCCCCGACAATCAACCGCCAAGCGGAGGAGCGCCTGGACGAGTACAATCGGTGACTAGATGAGCTCGCTAGGAAGATCAACAACCAACCGAAGGAGGAATATGACACCCATCCTCCTTATACTCATTGGATACTGAAGAGCCCATCCCCTCCAGATTCCGATTCCCCCAGATAGATCTGTACGATGTTACGATGGATCCTCTCGACCACCTCGAGAGCTACAAATCCATGATGCAAGTTCAGGGTGCATCAGATGCCTTGCTCTGCAAGGCTTTCCCTGCTACTCTACGGAAGGCTGCTCGCGCTTAGCACTCGCGCCTGTCCCCCATAACATCGACTCCTTTCGGGAGCTAGAGAATTTGCATCGACTTGACCGACCTCAACAAGGCATGTCCGAAAGACAATTTCCCCCTGCCAAGGATAGACTAGCTAGTAGATTCCACCTCCGGCCACGAGCTACTCAGTTTCATGGATGCCTTCTTCAGATATAATCAGATAAGGATGGACCCCAGTGATGAAGAGCACACATCCTTTGTGACAGAAAAGGGATTTATTCTACAAAGTGATGCCCTTCGGTCTTAAGAACGCGGGGCGACCTATCAAAGATTGATGAATAAGGTGTTTCAGGATTAGCTAGGTCAGAACATGGAAATCTATGTGGATGACATGCTGACCAAGAGCATCCGCGCTTCTGATCATGTCTCCGATCTAGAGGAAACTTTCAACAACCTCCGCCGCTTCCAGGTCAAGCTGAATCCCAAGAAATGCGCCTTCGGAGTCACGGCGGACAAGTTCCTGGGTTTTATGGTGACTCAGTAGGGGATTAAAGCAAACCCAGAGAAAATTAGCGCCATCCTTGACATGAGACCGCCATCCAGCAAGAAGGAAGTACAGCAACTAACAGGGAGGGTGGCGGCTTTAAGTCGTTTCCTCTCCAAATCAGCCGAGAGGTGCTTGCCCTTCTTCAAGGCCCTGCGGAAAGTAAATAGCTTCGAGTGGATGGACGACTGCCAGAAAGCCTTCGATGGCCTGAAGGCATTTTTGTCTTCTCCTCCGCTCCTATCCAAACCAAGGGACGGGGAGAGTCTCTTCCTCTACCTAGCTGCTTCTTCGGAGGCCGTTAGCTCAGTCTTGGTGCATCTCGATGCTGATGGAACCCAGAAGCCCATTTATTACATGAGTAAGGTGCTCTACGACGCAGAAGTCAGGTACTCCAAGATAAAAAAATCATCTTCACTCTGATCGTCTCCGCTCGGCATCTCTGCCCTTATTTTCAAGCTCATCCCATTGTGGTGCTCATGGACCAGTTCCTCCAAGGCATCCTGGCTCGTCCAGACACCTCAGGCTGACTCGCCAAGTGGACCATCAAGCTAGGAGAGTTTGACCTCTCCTTCCAGGCATGGCCAGCCTTGAAGTCTCAAGTCCTGGCCGATTTCCTAGTCGAGTGCACTAGGGCAGATGAGGAGACCGGGGAGATTTCCATGGAGCAGCACGAGCCTGAGCCGAGCGACGATGGAGAAACCTGGATCCTCCATGTAGATGGCGCGTCAAACTCTCAGGAAAGCGGTGCCGGTCTCATTCTCACCGGACTGGATGGAGAGAAAGTAGAATGTGCCCTGCGGTTTCTATTCAAAGCCACCAATAACCAAGCTGAGTACGAGGCCCTGCTGGCAGGATTAAGGCTGGCCTAAGAATTTGGAATAAGGCATCTCAGAGCTTTCACCGACTCGCAACTCATCTCCGGACAAATCAACGGAGAGTACGAGGCGTGTGACCCTGCTATGACTCAATACCTGGGCAAGGTTCAGCTCTTGGTCTCTCTGTTAGCTTATTTCAGCATCAGTTACATTCCCCAGAGTGAGAATGCCAAGGCCGACATTCTTTCCCACCTGACTACCACCGCCAATGGCATCGCAAGAGATGCCTACATTGAGTACTTAGAAAGGTCCAGCAAAGAAGATGGCGAGGAAGTCCTCCCACTCACCCAAGAGCCTACATGGATGGATGCCTATGTCCGCTATCTCACTGACGGCACCCTCCCCGATGACCGCAATGAAGCCAAGCTGCTCAAGTGGAGGGCTTTCAAATTCGTCCTCCTAGATGGATGTCTATACAGGAGGTCATTCTCCTACCTCCTGCTCAGATGTGTAGGACATGCCGATGCTGACTACATCCTTAGAGAAATCCATGAAGGCATCTACGGAAATCACCTGGGGGGCAGGTCCCTGGCCTAGAAGGCCCTTCGGTAGGGATACTTCTGGCTTACCATGAGGGAGGACGCCGTCAAACTAGTTCAGAAGTGCGATGGTTGTCAGCGCCACGCACACATCCAACATCAACCGTCTACCCTGCTCAACCCGCTCTCAGCCCCCTAGCCCTTCGCCCAGTGGGGAATGGACATCCTTGGGCCATTCCCCCCAGCTTCGGGACAGCGGAGATTCTTGCTAGTAGCCATCGACTATTTCACCAAGTGGGTCGAGGTTGAGGCGCTGGCTAAGATCACCGAGAGTAAAGTCAAAGCCTTCTTCTGGAAGTCGATTATATGCCGCTTTGGCTACCACACACCCTCGTCATGGATAACGGTCTGTTGGGTTACGGAATGAAAAATCCCAATCTAATTGGAATAAAATTGCAGCGGAAACAAAATAAATTTATAACCCAGCAAGAATCACATGCGTTTCATAAAAACCGAAAGAAGGATAAACAAAAATATTACCTTTTGTTATTACCTTTTTAAACAGTATGTAATCCTTCTGTTCTTATGTTGGGTTTTCTCGGATCTTCAAAGGTGATGCCTTTCAGAAAGACGATCACCCTCTACAAGTATCCACACACAACGGACACCAAAATGGTTTTGAATGCTAGTTCAACCATTCCATTTTTCATAAAAATGAACCCCTATTTTTAATTCTCTGTTTTTCCATCTTTAAGGCAAAAGATATGACGCTTCAAAAGCCCAATCGATGTGACCTTTCAAAAGCCCCAATCGACGTTACCTTTCAAATGCCCCACAAACTCTAAAACGTATATATCGAACATATATACAAGCCTGCTAGGAATTTTGGTTAACTAAGATTTTAATTGATATTTATTTAAAACTCCTTTTAAATAATAACAATTTAAATCCTTTCCTTACAAAATAAGGAATATATATTTTTAACCAAAAAAAACTTTATGGATTATTTCGTTATCCAATAAGAAAATGCAATAATTTAATTACTTGTCACAATTTAAATTATGAATTTAAATTTTTTTAAAATTAAACTCGAATCTAAATGACAACTAATTATTATTTGTAATTTAAAATAATCTCATCATTTTAAATTATATAGAGAGTAACAAATCGTAACCATTATTATCCGTTCTTAGTGTGCGACCCTATAGGTTCAATTAACGTTGGCAGTAGGCCTAAATCACATTTTGAACCTACAAGTCATAAGCGGCCTCTAGCAAGATATATGACTACCCAAGTTAAATGAAAAGCTCATGTTCCGAGACAACCTTAAAGTAGCTATTAACATAATCCTTTTGTCACATGATATCTTGATAGAATATAGGCATGGATAAAGTCAACCTTATATCTCTCTATCTTTAATTTCTCAAAACCCAATTAGACTGACTAAACAAATGATATTGATCTCCATCAATTCATTTGAGCATGGCCATGCATTTCTCAGTCTCAATCATCGAGGGGCCCAGAGATATCTCTCTTATAATAAGAGGGACAAATTCCATCTTAATCACTCACATCTCACTACATGATTCTTATTATGTTCAATCATAATCTTTATAATCATCCGGTTAAAGACAATGTTTGATTATGTCAAAACATAATATTCCTCATGTTGAGAACTATGGCAATCTCAGGTCTAAGGATTTAATGACACAACTACTAGAGATTAACTTATGACTTCATCCATGTATTAATCTCAAGGCGGGTCTTATCCAATATTTGTTCTCAACAAATACATATAAATTTGATTTGTATCTCATACACATATTCATCCCATGAATATCAATCAAATTTCATACTAATCTTAATTTATTGTTATTCCCACAACAATAACCGATTAGGGACATTTAGAATAATTCATAATATTATTCAAGGACATTATTATATAATAAACATGCAAATTATGATAATAGTAAATGTTCATAAATATTCAAAATACCATGTCCATACAATAGGCCTAGGGCACTATTACTAACAATCTCCCACTTGCACTAGGCCCACTCATCAATGTATCTAATACCTATGAACCTAGCATGACGATCATGCTTTGCTTGTGGTAGAGGCTTAGTCAATGGATCAGCAACATTGTCATCTGTTGGAACTCTGCATATTTTTACGTCACCTCTCTCAATGATTTCTCGAATGAGATAATAACGCCTAAGAATGTGTTTGGATCGCTGATGTGACCTAGGTTCTTTTGCTTGTGCGATAGCACCATTATTGTCACAATAAACATCAACAGGATTTGTGATGCTAGGAACCACTCCAAGGTCAGTAATGAACTTCTTGATCCAAACTGCTTCCTTTGCTGCATCAGATGCTGCTATGTATTCAGCTTCAGTTGTAGAATCAGCAACAGTGCTTTGCTTCAAACTCTTCCAGCTAACAGCACACCATTTAAACAAACACATATCCTGACTGCGATCGGAAATCATCTTTGTCAGATTGAAAGCTTGCATCTGTGTAACCACTTACAACTAGATCATCTTCCAATCCGCCATACACCAAGAACATATCTTTAGATCTTCTCAGATACTTAAGAATGTTCTTGACCGCCGTCCAGTGACTCTCACCGGGATCTGACTGGTATCTACTCGTTATGCTTAAGCATAAGAGACATCTGGTCTAGTGCACAACATAGCATACATGATAGATCCTATTGCTGAAGCATAAGGAATCTTACTCATGCGCTCTCGCTCATCTTTTGTGTTAGGACACTGAGATTTGCTGAGTGTAATACCATGAGACATAGGCAAGTATCCTCTCTTGGAATCTTGCATACTGAACCTTTTCAGTACTTTGTCTATGTAAGTACTTTGACTTAGACCAATCAGCCTCTTAGATCTATCTCTATAGATCTTTATCCCTAGGATATAGGCAGCTTCACCTAAGTCTTTCATTGAGAAACATTTCCCTAACCAAGACTTGACACTCTGCAAGGTAGGGATATCATTCCCAATGAGTAAAATGTCATCAACATATAGGACCAGAAATACAATGGCGCTCCCACTAACTTTCTTGTAAACACAAGGTTCATCTTCATTTTTGATAAATCCAAACTCTTTGACTGATTCATCAAAACGAAGATTCCAACTCCGAGAAGCCTGCTTCAAACCATAAATGGATCTTTGAAGCTTGCATACTTTACTAGAATTCTCAGGTTGTACAAAACCCTCAGGTTGTGTCATGTACACATCCTCAAGTAAGTTTCCATTAAGAAACTTGTTTTAACATCCATTTGCCAAATCTCATAGTCATAATATGCAGCAATGGCAATAAGAATTCTAATAGACTTAGCATGGCTACAGGTGAAAAAGTTTCATCATAGTCTATACCATGAGTTTGTTTGAAACCTTTTGCAACTAGCCTTGCTTTGTAAGTATGCACTTTACCATCCATGTCAGTTTTCTTTTTGAAAACCCATTTGCACCCAATAGTCTTTGTACCTTCAGGTGGCTCAATCAAGGTCCATACCTGATTATCATACATGGATTGGATTTCAGACTTCATGGCCTCTAACCATTTCTCAGAGTCTGGATCTAACATAGCCTCTTGATAGGTAGTAGGTTCATTTTGATCCACTAACAATACATCATGATTATCAGTCACAAGAAATCCATATCTCTCGGGCTCATGACGTATCCTATCAGATCTACGTAACTTTTGTGCTACAGGTGGTGTGTCAACAGTGGTTTGTTGACTTTGAGCATCCACAGGCGGTTCAATGTTATCTTGTGGTTCTCGAATCTCTTCGATTTGTACCTTGTTCCACTGGTTCCTTTAGAAATAAATTCCCTTTCTAGAAAGACACCATTCCGAGCAACAAACACTTTGTTCTCAATGGGATTGTAAAAGTAGTATCCTTTAGTCTCTTTAGGATATCCCACAAAAAAACATTTATCAGACTTGGGTTCCAGCTTATTTGAAACTTGACGTTTTACATAAGCTTCACAACCCCAAATCTTAAGAAAAGACAAACTGGGCTTTTTACCATTCCACATCTCATATGGCGTCTTTTCAACCGCTTTGGTTGGAACTCGATTTAGTGTGAACGCAGCTGTGGCAAGTGCATAACCCCAAAAGGTAAGTGGAAGATCTGTTAGACTCATCATAGATCGAACCATATCTAATAAGGTTCGATTCCTTCTTTCAGACACACCATTCCATTGCGGTGTTCCAGGAGGAGTTAGCTGTGGAATGATTCCACAACTTCTAAGATGGTCATAAAAATCTTGGCTCAAATATTCTCCACCTCGATCAGATCGAAGTGCCTTGATTGTCTTGCCAAGTTGGTTTTGTACTTCATATTGAAAAGATTTAAACATTTCAAATGATTCAGATTTGTGTCTCATCAAGTAGACATAACCATATCTACTGAAGTCATCAGTAAATGTAATGAAGTACTTGTAACCTCCTATGGCTTCTGAACTTAATGGTCCACATACATCTGTATGTATTAGGCCCAATAATTCATTGGCCCTTTCACTGTGTCCAGTAAAGGGATCCTTTGTCATCTTACCCAATAGACAAGATTCACATGTATCATATGATTCAAAATCAAATGAGTTCAAAAGTCCATCTTGATGGAGTTTTGATATGCGTTTCTCATTTATATGGCCAAGGCGACAATGCCAAAGATAGGTTGAATTTAAGTCATTGGACTTAACTTTCTTAGTAGTTATGTTATAGACAGAAGAATTGTTGGATTTTTGAAGATTCAAAACATAAAGACCATCTAGTAATTCGGCATTTGCATAGAATGTCTTTATGATAAATGGAGCAATTATTATTCTCAATAATAAAAGAAAAACCATCATTATCCAAACAAGAAACTGAAATAATATTCCTACACATTGTAGGAACATAACAGCAATTGTTCAAAACTAACAAAAGCCCACTGGGCAAAGAAAGTTCATAACTTCCTACAGCTAAAGCAGCAACTTTTGCTCCATTGCCTACTCGAAGATCAACTTCGCCCTTCTTCAGTTGTCTACTCCTTTTGAGCCCCTGCACATTTGTGCAAATGTGAGATCCACATCCAGTATCTAATACCCAGGAACTAGAAGGAGAGAAATTAATCTCTATAACATAAATACCTGAAGAACCGGTCTCACCAGTCTTCTTCTTCTTCTTTAGATCCTCCAAATACAGCTTGCAGTTTCTCTTCCAATGACCAGGTTCATTGCAAAAGAAACAGACACCCTCCTTTGGGGCTTTAGCCTTGGGTTTAGGATTGGGCTTGGGTTGAGCATTGGACTTTCCAGCCCTTCCCTTACCCTTTCCTTTTCTTTTCTTCATAAGGCCCTTTCCCTTTTGAACCATCAGAATATGGCCAGGCTTGGACTTAATATTCTGTTCAGCAGTTTTAAGCATCGTATGCAGCTCAGAAATTGATTTGTCCATTTCATTCATGTTATAGTTCATGATAAACTGATCATAACTATCAGGAAGTGAATTTAGGATCAAATCTGTTGCCAACTCTTGGCTCATTGGAAATCCAAGCCTATCAAGGTGCTCAATATAGCCTTTCATTTTTAACACATGAGCGCTAACTGAAGCACCCTCAGCCATTTTACAAGAGTGCAATGCCTTGGTAGTATCATACCTTTCTTGCCTTGCTTGTTGCTGGAACATTTCCTTTAGATTGACAATCATATCATAAGTTTCCATGTTTTCCAAATCTTTCTGAAGTTCAGAACTCATGGTAGCTAGCATCAAGCATGCAACATCAATAGAGTCATTATGATGCTTCTCATAAGCATTCTTTTCAGCTCTAGAAGCATTATCGGCTGGTTCTTCAGGGTGAGGTTGATCCAGGACATAAAGCTTCCTTTCTTGTTTGAGAACAATTCTCAAATTTCGAAACCAGTCAAGGAAATTAGTCCCAGTAAGTTTGTCCTTCGCAAGGATTGATCGCAGTGACATAGTAGAATTGTTATCATTGTTGGCCATCTACAATAAATGCAAAGTTCGTTAAGTATTTTGATTATGAAAAACTCCCACTAAATTAACAACCCTCAATGATAAAATCATATTAATTTAGTGAGCTAAGATCCATATTTATACTCAACTTTAAGTCAGCTTTGGCATGACGCTTAAAATTAAGTTTTTTAGGTAGGTAACTCTTACCAATTGCAACTCATGCAACTCTTAGAAATTTATGGGATTATGACATCATATGTCTCGGCATGTTTAAATCCCATCTCATGCCATTAGGCCCAAAACCGTTTTGATAACCTAATTAAGTTAAACCATTTTTAAACATATGGGTAGCACCATTACCCATCTTGCCTCACTAATGTAACCCAATGTACTTCTACTTTGGTAGAACCCACATTAAGGTGATAAAAGCCTTGACAAGTGTTCAAATATGGATGGCATGTCAACTTAAGATTTTATGTGAGGGATCTAGATAGATTAACAGATCTCATCATGCATTTAGTATCACATACTCATTGATATCATACATAGCATCACATACTTATGAAACATCATACATAGCATCTCATACATGTATATAATAAATATGTCATAGTATGACCTTATCAAGATTGATCTTCATAAGCCAATATGAAGATCAATGGTCAATCCTAGGTAATAATGAGCAACACCATAATGTCTACTTGACCATCATCATGTGCATAGACACCTAGCTCCTCTATCACCATGGTTGGATTGCAGGATTTTAAATGGTTTGCTTTGTCTTCTTGCTTTATTACAATAAATAAACAAATACTACTAAAAGTAAAAGAAAAATTATAATGAAACAAAATAGCACGCAGGCCATATATATGATAATTATAACCCTTGTAAAAGAATAATAAAAACCTGCCAATCATATTGGTCACAAGGCCATACCATGCACCATACAAAGCAAAGCAACACACCATGCAAAATATATCATGTTATCATATAGCATATACATATTGCATTAAAGAAAATAGGCGTATTTTTAAAACCAATTAAATTTACAAGCGCTCTGATTAGGTAGTACTGCGGTTCCTAAAATTTGGAGATACAATAAAGTTTCATCTAAAATTTGATTTTATTGATCTCATCAATAAATTTAAGGCTCACATCCGCACCACATAAACAGCAATTGATAAATCCTTATTGATATGTGAATTCAGTTCATGTATTAATCTAATTAAGACATCACCGAAATCATATATCAAGATATTAAACACTTTAATTGCAATATCCCATTCGGATTTTTAATCATATAACGAATCCTTACAGGAAACAGATTCATCAATTAACACCTTAGAAAACCTATTATCTATGTCGTTCGTGCAAACACTAATATCATATATATATACAAGAACGCAAACATGCCAAGATCATATACATCTCATACATACAATCAAACATGGCAGTTTCGATTTTTATAAAAATGCAAGAGGCTCTGATACCACTATTGGGTTACGGAATGAAAAATCCCAATCTAATTGGAATAAAATTGCAGTGGAAACAAAATAAATTTATAACCCACAAGAATCACATGCGTTTCATAAAAACCGAAAGAAGGATAAACAAAAATATTACCTTTTGTTATTACCTTTTGTTATTACCTTTTAAACAGTATGTAATCCTTCTGTTCTTATGTTGGGTTTTCTCGGATCTTCAAAGGTGCTACCTTTCAGAAAGACGATCACCCTCTACAAGTATCCACACACGAACGGACACCAAAATGGTTTTGAATGCTAGTTCAACCATTCCATTTTTAACAAAAATGAACCCCTATTTCAACTCTCTGTTTTTCCATCTTTAAGGCAACAGATATGAAGCTTTAAAAGCCCCAATCGATGTGACCTTTCAAATGCCCCAATCGACGTTACCTTTCAAATGCCCCACAGACTCTAAAACGTATATATCGAACATATATACAAGCATGCTAGGAATTTTGGTTAACTAAGATTTTAATTGATATTTATTTAAAACTTCTTTTAAATAATAACAATTTAAATCCTTTCCTTACAAAATAAGGAATATATATTTTAACCAAAAAAAACTTTATGGATTATTTCGTTATCCAATAAGAAAATGCAACAATTTAATTACTTGTCACAATTTAAATTACGAATTTAAATTTTCTCAAAATTAAACTCAAATCTAAATGACAACTAATTATTATTTGTAATTTAAAATAATCTCATCATTTTAAATTATATAGAGAGTAACAAATCGTAACCATTATTGTCCGTTCTTAGTGTGCGACCCTATAGGTTCAATTAACGTTGGCAGTAGGCCTAAATCACATTTTGAACCTACAAGTCATAAGCAGCCTCTAGCAAGACATTATGACTACCCAAGTTAAATGAAAAGCTCATGTTCCGAGACAACCTTAAAGTAGCTATTAACATAATCCTTTTGTCACATGATATCTTGATAGAATATAAGGCATGGATAAAGTCAACCTTATATCTCTCTATCTTTAATTTCTTGAAACCCAATTAGACTGACTAAACAAATGATCGAGGGGCCCAGAGATATCTCTCTTATAATAAGAGGGACAAATTCCATCTTAATCACTCACATCTCACTACATGATTCTTATTATGTTCAATCATAATCTTTATAATCATTCGGTTAAAGACAACGTTTGATTATGTCAAAACATAATATTCCTCATGTTGAGAACTATGGCAATCTCAGGTCTAAGGATTTAATGACACAACTACTAGAGATTAACTTATGACTTTGATCCATGTATTAATCTCAAGGCGGGTCTTATCCAATATTTGTTCTCAACAAATACATATAAATTTGATTTGTATCTCATACACATATTCATCCCATGAATATCAATCAAATTTCATACTAATCTTAATTTATTGTTATTCCCACAACAATAACCGATTAGGAACATTTAGAATAATTCATAATGTTATTCAAGGACATTATTATATAATAAACATGCAAATTATGATAATAGTAAATGTTCATAAATATTCAAAATACCATGTCCATACAATAGGCCTAGGGCACTATTACTAACACGGTCGCCAGTTCAACAATGAAGCATTCAAGACTTTCTGTGGCGAGCTAGGCATTCACCATCGATTCACCTCTATCGGCCACCTCCAGACCAACGGGGAGGCCGAGGTCATGAACCGCACCATTCTCAGAGGGTCAGGACTCGGCTAGATGGATCAAAGGGTCGATGGGTGGAGGAGCTCCCTAGCGTGATATGGGCTTACCACATGACCCTCAGAGCCCTGACGGGCGAGACTCCCTTCAGTCTCATCTTCGGATCCGAAGCCGTCATCCCTGTTGAGATCGGACTGCCTAGTCCGCGCGTGGAGTCCTTTAACGAGGAAGACAATTCCACATTGATACGAGCCAACCTGGACTTTATCGATGAAGCACATGACCAGTCAAGGCTGCGTATGGTAACTTTCCGTCAGCAGGTAGCCAAGTACTACAACGCCCGAGTTCGTACCAAGGTCTTTCGCCACGGAGATCTGGTTTTAAGAAAGGCTGAGGTATCTAAGCCTACGGAGGGGGGCAAACTGTCCCCCAACTGGGAGGGTCCCTACCGTATCACCGAGACACTCCACCGGGGGGCATACAGACTAGAAGAGCTCAACGGACAACTCATTCCGCGTACCTGGAATGCGGATAATCTCCGCCAATATTATAAATGATGTATCCCCCAGAATACGAGTAATAAAAGGGTCCCTTCCAACACCACAGCCCGCTCTCCCTTGCATTCAAGGACCAGATCTCGCAAAAGGAGCTCATCGGCATCGCGGCTAACAGGACACCACTTGGTCCGGCTAGAAGATGCCCCCGAGTCAGTTCAAGTCCCTAACAGCTCCGTACCCGATCGAGTTGCCCCTTAGGCAGCACACAAACCCCTGAGGTGGCTCAAAAGGAGCTCACCGGTATCATGGCTAACGAGACACACTCGATCCGGCTAGGAGACACCCCCGAGTTGGTTCAAGTCCCTAACAGCTCCGTACCCGGTCGAGTCATCCCTCGGACGGTACACAAACCCCCGAGATGGTTCAAAAAGAGCTCATCGGCATTGTGGCTAATGGGATACCACTCGGTCCGACTAGGAGACGCCTTCGAGTCGGTTCAAGTCCCTAACAGCTCTGTACCCGGTCGAGTCACCCCTCGGGCAGCACATAAACCCTCGAGGTGGTTCAAAAGGAGCTCACCAGCATTGCGGCTAATGGGACACCACTCGGTCCGACTAGGAGATGCCTCCGAGTCAGTTCAAGTCCCTAACAGCTCCGTACCTAGTCGAGTCATCCCTCGAGCGGCACACAAACCCTCGAGGTGATTCAAAAGGAGCTCACCGGCATCGCGGCTAATGGGACACCACTCGGTCCGGCTAGGAGATACCCCCGAGATGGTTCAAGTCCCTAACAGCTCCGTACCCAGTCAAGTCACCCCTCAGGTGGCACACAAACCCCCGAGGTGGTTCAAAAGGAGCTCATCGGCATCGCGGTTAATGGGACACCACTCGGTTCGGCTAGAAGACCCTCCCGAGTTGGTTCAAGTCCCTAACAGCTTCGTACCCGATCGAGTTGCCCCTCGGGCAGCATACAAACCCCCGAGGTAGTTCAAAAGGAGCTCACCGGCATCACGGCTAATGGGACACCACTCGGTCCAGCTAGGAGACGCCCCCGAGTCGGTTCAAGTCCCTAACAGCTTCGTACCCGATCGAGTCGCCCCTCGGATGGCACACAAACCCCTGAGGTGGTTCCAAAGGAGATCGCCGGCATCGCAGCCTATGGGACACCACTCGGCCCTGGCACGGAGGTGCTCTCGAGGCGGTTAAGACCCTAAAGGCTTTGTACCCGCTGAGTCACCCATTGGGCGGCACACCTACCCCCGAGGTGGTTCTAAAAGAGCTCACCGACCCACGGTCTTTAAGTCTGTCGAGTCGACCCCGACCGCCCCTGGTCAGCCCCACTCGGCCTCGACATCTCCAAGGTCAGGCCGAATCGGCCCAGACCTTCCCCAGTCAAGCCCCACACGGCCCTCGGCATTTTCAAGCCGATCTCGGTGCTAAGTTGCCCTCGGGTCGTTCTAAGTCCTTAGAATATTCGAACGCAGATGAATCTCCCTTCAAACGGCCTACGACAGCTCAGGACATCTTAAGTAACCTCCTACGCAGCCGGCTTACACCTCGAAGACGCATCTCAACATTGGCCAACCTAACACAATGGTTCGGTCACGGCATTATCAACATGTGCAACACTCATAGTTGGGGAACATCCTAAAAGAAAGGTCCCCTCTCACCAACGGGTACGGGGTACATCTTATTGTTAGTCACACAATAAAGTATTCTTCTGTTGGCCCAGATGGTAACCCAAGAGGGGGGGTGAATTGGGTTCTTAAAAATTTAACCTTTTAAAACGATTGGCTTTGGAATACACAAGATTAAGTGTAAGATAAATATTAACCACAAACAAAGAGATAGAGAGCGAGAATCAAAACACGGAAAACACAAGGATTTTATAATGGTTCGGTGTATCCAACACCTACGTCCACTCCCAAGTACCACTTGGGTCCACACTATAATCTACTAGATTACAACCGAGTTATTTTACAAGCTCACAACTCAAAACTTGTTGTTTCCCACGAGATCACAACAAACCCAGCTGGTTTTCCGGGCTCACCAGCACAAAACCCAAACCCAAGCTAATCTAACTTGACCCGAGGTATACTACCTCCACTAATTCAATCCCCCTGATTGAACTAGCAAAAACAAATGAGAATAGAGTTTACAATAACAAACAGCTCCTCAAATGAGCAAATATTCAATATAAATAAACAAGGTTAGAAAAGCCTGTTTGAAGCAGAGTTGATTTGAGCTTTTCTTCTTTTCTTCTTTTCCTCTTCTCCTTTGAGATATTGAATTAGGCCTCAGCTCGGATTCTTCACAAAGATTGCAGATGAGAAGTTGGAAAAAAACATGGCTTTTGGCTCTCTTTTTCTTCTTTTGAAAATCCTCCGATTTTGAACTTGAATGCCTTGGATTTCTCTTTGAGCTTTCTAAAGTTGATGGATTTGAACTTTAACTTTTTCTCTTGATTTCTTGCTCAAGACATCTCGGATTTTTCAATTTGTTTTCTCTCTATTTTTCGTCATATATATTTTTTCAAATGGTCGAACTCCCCTTTTATAGATTCTTCAAGATTAGGTGAAAAACTAGCCGTTATTTCTGTCCTTGGATTCCTCCTACAGACAAGAAAAGTATTCGTTATAGATTAGGTGAGAAAATATTACCATTGGAGGCCATTCTGACACTTTGAAAATCCGTTCCTAACAGGTTGGAGTCGGCTCCAACTTTTTAGGTGTCGGCTCCAAGTCGAGTATCCAAAAATAGAAAGTACAAGTTCGTTGAGGAGTCGGCTCCAAAAAGGTAAGTGTCGGCTCGTCGCATTCGGGAGTCGGCTCTGGAAAACTATAAGTGTCGGCTCCAGAGTAGTCCAAAAACATGCTTTCTGTTCTCGTATTGGAGTCGGCTCCAGAGACTGTAAGTGTCGGCTCCTGAAATCTAGGTGTCGGCTCCGAAACTCTGAGTGTTGACTCCTGACCGTGTCAAAAATCAGGAAAGCATCTGATCCACCATGGGGTCGGCTCCAGACCTTCTAGGTGTCGACTCCAAGCTATGAATTTTGAAACATACTTCTGGCAATTGATTCAAAAACGTATTTCTTTATCCTTTTTGATTGATCAAATCTTTTTAAGCCCTGAAACACTTGTTAAATCTATTAGTAATAAAATGAATATAATCATATATTTTTATTAATCATCAAAATCAATAATTGGGTCAACAATCTCCCCCTTTTTGATGATTATAAAACATTGAGTATATGCATGAGTAAACAATAGGATAATCACTCCAATTTTCTCAAATGTTTGTCCCTCACAGGTAAGCTCCCCCTGAATGAGGTAGCTCCCCCTATGATGTTCAATTTAACAATTGTTCTTCCTTTTAACAGAAAATTTTAATGTTTGATACCAATTTTAATTGCCTCTCCTTATGTGCAGTTAATTAGATACCAATAAATTAAACTTAATTGAGCTTACTTGATCCAATGCATATACAAAATCTAAATATTTCTCCCTTCTTTTTTTGCTTTACATTCAATTCATATATGATTAGGAAATGCTTACATAACTCTCCCCCTTTTTTGTAATCAACAAAAATATCAAGAAGGTTAAGTAAAATGACAAAATTGATAGATTTTTCAAGGATCAAAAGATATTCATTAAGTATAAGATAAGTTCATTACATCAAAAGTCAAAGATTACAACATGAAACTCTACCATATCAAACATCAAGCTATACATCATTACATTAAAGCTTCAAGCTATACATCATTACAAACTAGACTAATTATCAAAGATACTTCATTACAAGATAATTACAAATTATTTCTAATACATCAGTTCTTCTACAATCCTTGCCATCCCTTCACTCTGAATCCTTACTGTTGACCCAATTGATGATTTTGATGATTAACAAAACTATTTGAGTATAACAATTGAAGGCTCTAATGATTTTGATTAAGTTTTTTAGATTATAAGTCGATTGAATGATCAAAATCAGGAGTTAAATCTTGTTCTGGATCGAATCTAATGTTTAGGTAAGATTGCAGATATTAGAGTCGACTCCGAAAATCACAGAGCCGACTCCAGTATCTGGCACGGAAGTTAGAGTCGACTCCGAGACTGTTAGAGCCGACTCCAACAGAAAAGACAGAACGTTGATTTTTCTGGCCCGACTTAGAGTCGACTCCGGGTCTGTTAGAGTCGACTCCAGAAAAGTTTCTTGTCGACCCCAGAAAAGTCAGAGACGACTCCAGAATTAACGGATTAAAGTGTTTCGAGTTAGAGCCGACTCCAGAAAAGTTAGAGTCGACTCCAACCCACCTGGAACGAAAAATCAAATTGCCAGATCAGCTCTAATGGTAATATTTCTATTTTACTTTATTTCTAACGGATATATTTTGTTGTAAGGTACACTCCAACGGATAGTTTTCTTCCAAAAATGGTTTGAAAGAAATCTATAAAAAGGGAAGACTATCATTCAAAAATAAGAACGGAAAATAAAGAAGAAAAACGAAAATAGAGAAATCCCAATTCAAAAATTCGAAAAAGAGAGAGCCTGAATCTCAAGAGAAAAACTTTCTAGCTCAAATCCACTCCACTCCAAAAAGCTCAAGAGGAATCCAAGGCATTCAAATCAAAGTTTTGGTGGATTTCCCAAATTGGAGAAAGAGGATCAGTTTCTTGCTTTTCAATCCTTCTCAACTGCTTCAACTGTGAAGAATCGGAGCTGAGGCTTGATTCAATCTAGCAAGGAGAAGAAGAAAAGAAGAAAAGAAGAAAAGCTCAAAAGCCAACCAACTACAAATCAGGCTTTTCTAAACCTTGTTCATTTACTTGATTATTTGCTCATTGAGGAGCTGTGTACTTGAAAAACAATATTTCTTTTGTTTGTGTCTAGTTCAATCTGGGGGATTGAACTAGTGGAGGTAGTCTTACCTCGGTACAAGCTTGGTATAGCTTGTGTTAGGGTTTTTGTGCTGGTGAGCCCGGAAAATCGGCTGGGTTCGTTGTGATCCCGGGAAAACAACAAGTTTGAGTTGTGAGCTTGTAAAACAACTCGGCTGTAATCAAGGAAGATTATAGTGTGGACCCAAGTGAATCTTGGGAGTGGACGTAGGTGTTGGATACACCGAACCACTATAAATCTTTGTGTTTGCCGTGTCTCCTTTATCTCTATCTCTATCTTATTGATTGTATTTTGTTTTTGCATCTGCATTCACTTTCACTCACACTAAGCAAACAAATATTTCAAAAGGTTTAAATTTTTTTTTAAAGAACCCAATTCACCCCCCCTCTTGGGTTGTCATCTGGGCCAACAATTGGTATCAGAGCTAGTGCTCATTAGATTTTGATCACACGATCAAGAGCTAAAGATCCAAATGGCAGCTCAAGTTGGATCATTTGCTGAAGGTCATTCTACGAATAGACCTCCACTGTTTAATGGTTCAAATTATTCATATTGAAAAGCTAGAATGAGGATATTCATTCAAGCTTCTGACTATGAACTATGGGGTGTTATAATTAATGGACCTAGTACACCCACACATGTTATTGATGGCACTATTGTTCCTAAGCCCGAAAGGGACTGGAATGATAATGATAGGAAGATGGCACAGCTTAACGCTAAAGCCATGAATGTTTTATATTGCTCTTTAGATGCAAATGAATTTAATAGAATCTCCACATGTAATTCCACAAAGGAGATTTGGGATAGATTAGAGGTTACCCATGAGGGTACCAACCAAGTAAAAGAATCTAAAATTAATATTCTTGTTCATAAATATGAGTTGTTTAGCATGGAACAATCTGAAACCATTGCATGCATGTATACTAGATTTACAGATATTGTAAATGGTTTAAAAAGTCTTGGTAAGACATATACTAACTCAGAACTTGTTCGAAAAATTCTTAGGTCACTACCAAGATCATGGGAAGCCAAAATGACAGCAATCCAAGAAGCAAAGGACCTCAACACTCTGCCCTTAGAGGAGCTTCTAGGATCACTTATGACCCATGAGTTGACAATGAAGCAGCACTAGAGGAGGACACAAAGAAGAAGAAAGTGATTGCCCTCAAAGCTGCAAAAGAAGAAGAGAGCAGCAGCGATGATGATGATGATGATGATGAAGAGACTGCTCTCTTAGCTAAAAAGTTTAAAAGATTCATGAGGAGAAAGAAACCCTTCCACAAGAAGAAATTTGGAGCAAAGTGGGAAGGAGAAAAGGATAAGAACAAGGACAAGGACAAAGAAAAAGAGAAAGACCCCTTGACTTGCTATGAGTGTAATAAACCGGGGCACTTTAGGAATGAATGTCCTAAATTAAAGAAAGCCTACAAAAAGAAAAAGAAGGCTTATGTGGCGACTTGGAGTGATAGCGAAGAATCTTCTTCCGAAGAAGAAGAACAAAAGGAAGTCGCAAATGTATGTTTTATGGCGGACGACAACGATGAGGTAAGTTCCGATAACCCTTGCGATGAGTTTGCATTTGATGAATTATTTGATGCTTTTAATGAACTTGTTGGCGATTTCAAGGTTTTGAAAAAGAAATACAAGCTTTTGAAAAATGAAAATTCAACTTTCATTAAAGAAAAGGAAGATCTTAATAATGAAGTTAAGAAACTTAAATCTGAAAATAAAATTTTGGTAAAAGAAAAAGAATTAATTTCAATGAAAATGATAAACTAAGGAAAGAGGTTGAAAAATAAAGAACATAGTTGATAAGTTTACCTTAAGCTCAACTAAATTGAACATGTTATTAAATAGTCAAAAAGTAGTTTTTGACAAAGCCGGATTAGGGTATAACACTTTTAGAAAACAAAAATCACTGAAAAATATTTTTGTGCGTGCTGGCCAAAGTAATTTTACATGCTTTAAATGTAATCAAAAAGGACATAAATCTTATGAATGTAAAATTCTAAAACCTAATAAAAACTTAAATATTAAAGGAAAGAAAATATGGGTTCCAAAAGGAACAGTTTTTATTGCTACTAACCATGAAGGACCCAAGAAAGCTTGGGTACCTAAACATAAGACTTGATCATCTTTGCAGGAGTGTCTTGCGGCCAAAAGATCAAAGCAAAGTGGTATCTTGATAGCGGCTGCTCAAGGCACATGACGGGTGACAAAGATCAATTCATCACCCTCGAAAGCAAAAGAGGAGGAGTAGTTACATTTGGGGATAATGGCAAAGGCCAAATCTTGGGGCTTGGTAACATTCAAATAACTCCCTCCACATATATTGAAAATGTCTTATATGTTGATGGTTTGAAACATAATTTAATTAGCATTAGTCAATTATGTGACAAAGGTTTTAAAGTATCATTTGAATCTTCTATATGCACAGTTGCTAATCCCATTGATAATAGCATTGTTTTTATTGGAAATAGAAATGGCAATGTATACTTGATTGACTTAGACAATTTGTCTACTAATAATCATTGCTTAGTTGCTAATAATGCTAATATGAATGAGATTGGTTGGTTGTGGCATCGAAGATTAGGTCACGCAAGCACACACCTGATTTCAAAACTAATTAGAATGGATTTAGTAAAAGGACTACCTAAAATAGATTTTGAAAATAACAAAATATGTGATGCATGTCAGTTTGGAAAACAAACGAGAAGTTCTTTTAAATCTAAAAATGTTGTTTCAACTTCTAGGCCATTAGAGCTACTTCACATGGACCTTTTTGGACCAACTAGAACCACAAGTCTAGGAGGAAAGAAATATGGTCTTGTGATAGTAGATGATTACTCTAGATTCACTTGGGTAATGTTTTTAGCTCACAAAGATGAGACTTTCTCGATATTCCTGAAATTCTTCAAGAAAGTAACAAATGAGAAAAACACTACCATAGTGTCTCTAAGAAGTGATCATGGAACTGAATTTGAAAATCACTTATTTGAAAGTTTTTGCAATGAAAATGGTATTAATCATAATTTTTCTGCACCAAGAACCCCTCAACAAAATGGAGTAGTTGAAAGGAAAAATAGAACTCTAGAAGACATGGCCCGTACCATGCTATGTGAAAGTAAACTCCCGAAATACTTTTGGGCGGAAGCTATTAACACAGCATGTTACATCCTAAATAGAGCATTAATAAGACCTATTTTAAAGAAAACACCTTATGAATTATGGCATGATAGAAAACCCAACATTAAATATTTTCATGCATTTGGTTGTAAATGTTTTATTCATAATAATGGTAAAAATAACTTAGGTAAATTTGATGCAAAATCTGATGAAGGAATATTCTTAGGTTATTCAACAACTAGTAAAGCATATAGAGTGTTCAATAAAGGAAGTTTAATTGTTGAAGAATCTATTCATGTAGTTTTTGATGAATCTTTAGCATCAAGTTCCAAAAGGATTGATGATGAGGAAGATACAAACATTCTCGAAAACAATCTTGAAAAACTTAATATTGATGTATCTTCAGATCATGAACAAGAAGCTAAAGATAATGATTCGCCTAATGCTGATGTTATTAATACTAATCATAATGATGTAGATCTACCAAGAGATTGGAGATACGCTTATAGTCATCCCAAGGAATTGATTATAGGTGATCCATCTCAAGGAATAAGAACTAGATCATCTATGAGAAATATTAGTAATCACCTTGCATTTGTTTCTCAAATTGAACCTAAAACCATTGAAGAAGCTGAAAAAGATAATAATTGGATGTTAGCTATGCAAGAAGAATTAAACCAATTCACTAGAAATAATGTATGGACATTAGTGGAAAGACCTAAAGATCATTCTGTTATAGGATCAAAATGGGTTTTTAGAAATAAACTAGATGAAAATGGCATAGTAATTAGAAACAAAGCTAGATTAGTTGCAAAAGGATATAATCAAGAAGAAGGTATTGATTTTGATGAAACCTTTGCACCTGTAGCTAGATTAGAAGCCATTAGGCTATTACTTGCATTTGCATGTCACATGAACTTTAATTTATTTCAAATGGATGTCAAAAGTGCATTTTTAAATGGATTAATAAATGAAGAAGTATTTGTTGAACAACCACCGGGATTTGAAGATCATGAATTTCCAAATCACGTTTTTAAATTGCACAAAGCTTTATATGGTTTGAAACAAGCACCTAGAGCTTGGTATGATAGACTAAGTAAATTTTTGATTGAAAATGATTTTACAAGAGGAAATGTTGATAAAACATTGTTTTTGAAAAGAAAAGATAAAGATTTACTTGTAGTTCAAATTTATGTTGATGACATTGTATTTGGTGCTACTAACAATCTTCTATGTCAAGAGTTTGCTAAGTTAATGCAGGGAGAATTTGAAATGAGCATGATGGGAGAACTCAATTTCTTCCTTGGACTCCAAATCAAACAAAGCAAAGAGGGAATCTTTATCAACCAAACAAAGTACACAAGAGAAATTCTAAAGAAGTTGGTATGGAATCAATCAAACCCCTCGGAACACCAATGAGTCCTTCATGCAAGCTGGACAAAGATGAAGAAGGTAAGAAGGTTGATCAAAAATATTATCGAGGTATAATCGGATCCCTACTTTACTTAACTGCAAGTAGACCAGACATAATGTTTGCTGTTTGCTTATGTGCTAGATTTCAGTCTGAACCTAAAGAATCACATTTAATTGCTGTTAAAAGAATTCTTAGATACCTTAGTGGAACAAAAAATGTAGGTTTATGGTATTCTAGAGACTCAACATTAAATCTGATTGCTTATTCTGATTCTGATTATGCTGGATGTAAGTTAGATAGAAAAAGCACAAGTGGTGCATGCCAATTTTTAGGAAGTAACTTAATCTCATGGTTTAGCAAAAAGCAAAATTCGGTTGCATTATCTACTGCTGAAGCAGAATATGTTGCAGCTGGAAGTTGCTGTGCTCAAATCCTATGGATTAAGAGACAACTTGAAGACTATGGTATCACACTTGATAAGACACCTATAAGATGTGATAATACAAGTGCAATCAATCTAACTAAAAATCCAATTCAACACTCAAGAACAAAGCATATTGAAATTAGATATCACTTTATAAGAGAACATGTTGCCAATAATGAAATTTGTCTTGATTATGTGAATACTGAAGAACAACTGGCAGATATATTTACAAAACCCTTAAGTGAAGAGAGATTTTGTTATCTTAGAGGAGAATTAGGAGTTTGTGATCCTTTGGAATAATTTTCTGAAACTCTTAAGAACAACTATCTAGATTTCATCAATTTCTTGAAAAATCTCGATATTCAATAAGGAAATCTATCTAGATCTGATTCATTGTTTCCCCAATTGCTAAGGAACATTTATCTAGAGTTTGATGATTAATTTGAATAGTTTCAGATCCTTGAAACTTGATTTTTTATCTCTGAAACTGTTAGAGTCGACTCTAACAGTTTGTGGAGTCGACACCTTAGTTTTTGATGTTCTGTCTAAGCAATTAGAGCCGACTCCGGCTTCTGTAGAGCCGACTCTAATTCGAGCGCTGACAGACTTTCTGGTTCGGAGCCGACACCCAGTTTTCGGGAGTCGACTCTAGGTCGAACTAGGTCAAAAATAAAAAGGCGGAGTCGACCCCAAATCATTTTATCCGTCTCCCAAAACCCCTCCAAGGAGTTCCAAAGCCTTTCCAACCTCCCCAATCTTCTCAAAACCTTTGATTACACATTCCAATCAACTCAATGGCACCCAAGAGGCGCGGTTTCATCGAAGAAGCGTCCGTTCCCATGAGGCGACGCACGATTCGGAGGCAACCCTCGCCATCCTCTCTTCGGCCACTCAAGAAGATTCCCTCCTTCACCCTCTTCACCCAAAGTAGATCAACTAGCCGGTAAGACTATCACAACTGGAAGGAAGGTCAACTTTGATTTCTTTGAGTCGGAGGGCTTCTCAATAGGAAGATGTTTAAAAGAAATGGGGTGGGAAAATATTTGTTCATTAGATATCCCACTTATCCTGCCCTAGTGAGAGAATTTTACAATGATTTGAGTAGAGAGAAGGCGGTTTAGTCAGTATTGTAAGAGGAACTAGAGTTGTAATAACTGCTGAAATCCTTGGAAATCTGTTGGAAATGCCCANCAGTATTGTAAGAGGAACTAGAGTTGTAATAACTGCTGAAATCCTTGGAAATCTATTGGAAATGCCCACAATTGGTATTATGGAATATCAGCATGATGATAGAAGTGGTGCATTGTCAAGAATGTTAGGGAGGGATGTAACCGAGTTTGAGGAAATTCTTGCTAATCAATTAAATCTGGAGCTCAGGTTACTACACAACATATGTGGAAGAATTTTATTCCCCAAAATTGGTAGATTTGAGTACGTCTCGGAGCGAGACATTCTTTTGATGGATTGTATTATAACTGGAAGGCCAGTCAACCTAGCTGGCATGATGATTGGTTATATGGCAGAGGCTGCTACAAAGAAAAGATCTACACTGCCATATGGTATGGTTCTGACATTGATCTTTAGAAGCCAAGGTGTGCTAATTATGGATAATGAACCCCTAAGGAAATTAAGGCACACTGACTATTATAGTATTTCTACTATTCATCGGATGGGCTTCAAGAAGTTAAATGGTATCTGGATGAAAGGAGGACGAGAAGAAAGAGCTGAGAGAGATAGAACTGAAGAGGCCAGAGTAGAAGATATCCCTGGACCATCCACTGCGGGACCATCAGTCCCTGATCCATTTATTGCGGGACCATCTACAGCTGGACCTTCAGAAGCTGGACCGAGCACAGTTCCTCTCCTCCACATCTGTCTGTTACTGCTTCTGGGAGATTCTCTGATGAGCAGATTGGTCAGTTGAGAGCCTTGCTTGCTGAATATGACAGTCAGAGATCTCATGAGATTAATCAATTAAAAGAAGACTTCAATCAGCTAAAAGAAGAACTTAACTCGAGACTTGACATGATTTCCTTTTCCATAAGCAATTCTGTTGAATCCTTTGGTGCTGAACTTCACAAAATCTTTGAAAGGATGGAAGGCATTGCTGATGGCTCGGGATCTTATGTTCATGCAACTGGTCAACTGAAGAAGGACATTGACCTTGCAGTCTCACAGATTGAAGCTTGTCTTGAAAATTTTAAGAAATCTCAAAAGATGATGTAATGGAAATCATAGGTCACTTGAAGAAAATTGTATTCAAACATATCTGACTTTGATTTTGATTTTGATACTCTTTTGTATCTTAGGTTCTCCAGGTTTACTTTATCTTGATAGTTTGTATTTAGGAATTTTGAGTATCTAATGTATCTCACTTTGGAATGTACTTGAATCAACTTATGTAATGTTTCTTACTTATGTAATGCAATTACACATTTTCAAATCTGTCTATGATTGACTGCTTGAATCCTATGTCTTATTGAACCAACAATTTTTCTCTAATAACTTTCTTTATCTAATACTCTCCTTATTGTTGATAACATAAAAAGAAAGGAGAGAGATGGTTGAATATGCAAAAAGAAAAAAAAAAAGACTTGAAATTTTAATGAGAGTTGATTGATGCAAAAGAAAGAAGAAGGGGGAGAAATGATTGTTTATGCAAAAAGAAAGAGACTTGAAATTTTAATCAGTTCAATTAAAATTGATTTTTATATATAGGGGGAGCTATTCAATGCAGGGGGAGCTTAACAACAAGCTTAATTGCAATTTTCTGTACATTTAGTTTAATATTCATAATTGATGGCTTATAGAACTCATGCATAATTTTAAAAGTTCACTTTGAATATTGGCATCAAATCCTTCATTAAAAATGTTTTAAGCTTTAAAATGACTATAATCTTTAGTTCGAATGAATTTTTGAATGCATATACTCAAAGTTTTTGTTATCATCAAAAAGGGGGAGATTGTTGACCCAATTGATGATTTTGATGATTAACAAAACTATTTGAGTATAACAATTGAAGGCTCTAATGATTTTGATTAAGTTTTTCAGATTATAAGTCGATTGAATGATCAAAATCAGGAGTTAAATCTTGTTCTGGATCGAATCTAATGTCTAGGTAAGATTGCAGACATTAGAGTCGACTCCGAGAATCACAGAGCCGACTCCAGTATCTGGCACGGAAGTTAGAGTCGACTCGAGACTGTTAGAGTCGACTCTCACAGAAGAAGCAGAAAGTCGATTTTTCTGGCCCTGACCTAGAGTCGACTCCGGGTAAGTTAGAGTCGACTCCGGAAAAGTTTCTTGTCGACCCCAGAAAAGTCAAAGACGACTCCAAAATATCGTTTTGAGATGCCTCGAGCTAGAGCCGACTCCGGAAAAGTTAGAGTCGACTCCAACCCACCTGGAACAAAAAATCAAATTGCCAGATCAGCTTTAACGGTAATATTTCTATTTTACCTTATTTCTAACGGATATATTTTGCTATAAGGTACACCCAATGGATAGTTTTCTTCCAAAATGGCTTGAAAGAAATCTATAAAAAGGGAAGACTCTCATTCAAAATAAGGAGGACGAAAAAGAGAAAAATCTGAAAAACAAAGAGGAAAATCGGAAAGAGAGAAATCCCATTTCAAAAATCCGAGAGCTTGAATCTCAAGAGGAAAACCTTCTAGCTCAAATCCACTCCACTCCAAAAAGCTCAAGAGGAATCCAAAGCGTTCAAATCAAAGTTTGGTGGATTTCCCAACTTGGAGAAAGGAGATTCGTTTCTTGCTTTTCAATCCTTCTCAACTGCTTCAACTGTGAAGAATCGGAGCTGAGGCTTGATTCAACCTAGCAAGGAGAAGAAGAAAAGAAGAAAGAAGAAAAGCTCAAAAGCCAACCATCTATAAATCAGGCTTTTCTAAACTTGTTTATTATTTGTTTATCTGCTCATTAAGGAGCTTTGTATTTGAAAAACATATTTCATTTGTTTGTATCTAGTTCAATCTGGGGGATTGAACTAGTGGAGGTAGTCTTACCTCGGTTCAAGCTTGATTAAGCTTGGGTTAGGGTTTTTGTGCTGGTGAGCCCTTGAAAACCAGCTGGGTTCGTTGTGCGCCCGGGAAAAACAACAAGTTTGAGTTGTCAGCTTGTAAAACAACTCTGCTGTAATCTAGGTGATTATAGTATGGACCCAAGTGAATCTTGGGAGTGGACGTAGGGTTGGATACACCGAACACTATAAAATCTTTTGTGTTTGCCGTGTCTCTATGTCTCTTTCTTTATCTCTATTTTATTCACTGCACTTTATAGTTACTTTGCATTTGCCTTCATTAATCTCAGGCAAACTATTTTCAAAATGGCTAATTTTTTAAGAACCCAATTCACCCCCCCCCCCCCTCTTGGGTTGTCATCTGGGCCAACATAGTTTGTTTTCCAAATTGACATGCATCACAAATTTTGTTATTTTCAAAATCTAGTTGGGGAAGACCTTTTACTAAATCCATTCTAATTAATTTTGAAATTAGATGCGTGCTTGCATGACCTAATCTACGATGCCACAGCCATCCAATCTCATTCATATTAGCATTATTAACAACTAAGCATGATTACTAGTAGACAATTGTCTAAATCAGTCAGTATACTTGCCATTTCTATTTCCAGTAAATACAATGCTATTATCAATGGGATTAGAAACAGTGCAAATAGAAGCTTCAATGATACTTGAAACCTTTATCACACAATTAGCTAATACTTATTAGATTCTGCTTTAAACTATTAACATATAATACATTTTCAATAAATGTGGAGGGAGTTATTTGAATTTTACCAAACCCCCATGATCTGGCCTTTGCCATTGTCACCAAACGTACAAACTCCTCTCTTTTGCTTTCAAGGGTGATGAATTGATCCTTGTCACCCGTTATGTGTCTTGAGCAGCCACTATTGAGATACCACTTTCCGCTTGATCTTTTGGCCGCAACATACTCCTGCAAAAAATGATCAAGTCTTATATTAGGTACCCAAGCCTTCTTGGGTCCTTCATGGTTAGTAGCAAAAAAGATTGTTCTTTTTGAAACCCATATTTTCCTTCCTTTAACAATTAATTTCTTGTTACTATTTCTTGCATTACATTCATAGGATTTATGGCCTTTCTTTTTGCAATAATGACATAAAACTTCATTTTATCCTGTTTTTCTAAAGAAGTTTTTTGACATACTTTTGTTTTTGTTAGGCGTATAACCTAATCCTACCTTATCAAATATAGTTCTTTGATTGCTCAATAATAAATTAAGTTTTTAGAACTATATATAAATTTATCAACTATATTTTATATTTATCAACTTCCTTCTTTAATCTATCATTTCATTGGAGATTGATCCTTTTTCTTCATCAAAACTTCATTTTCTGATTTCAATTTTTCAACCTCATAAGTAAGATTATCTTTTAAATCCTTAACTTTAAGTGTTAAATCATTTTCTCTTTACATAGATTTAAGTTTTTATTTTCAAAATTTTATTTTTCTTTTTCAGAATTTTAAAATCATTGACTAATTCATTGAAAGCCTCATATAATTCATCAAATGTAAATTCATCATTGAGGGTTTCGGTACTACTTCGTCGTCATTGTTTGCCATAAAGCAAATATTGGCAACTTCCTTTTGTTCCTCCTCGGAAGAGGATTCTTCACTATCACTCCAGCTTTCCTCACTCTCTTCAGCCTTGAGAGCAATTGTTTTCTTCTTCTTGACTTCCTCCTCTTGATGTTGCTTCATAGTCAGCTCATGAGTCATCGAGGATCCAAGTAGTTTCTCCAAAGGTAAAACATTTAAGTCCTTAGCTTCTTGGATTGCAGTCACCTTTGCTTCCCATGATCTTGGAAGTGACCTAGAATTTTACGCACAGTTCAGAATTAGTATAAATCTTACCAACAAGCCATTAACAATATCAGTGAATCTTGTGTACATGCATGTAATTATTTCAGTTTGTTCCATGCTAAATAGTTCATATTTATGCACCAAAATATTAATTTTTGATTCTTTAACTTGATTTGTACCCTTATGGGTAACCTCTAATCTATCCAAAATTTCTTTTGTGGAATTACATGTAGAAATTCAATTAAATTCATTTGCATCTAATGAACAATATAAAACATTCATGGCTTTAGCATTGAGCTGAGCCAACTTCTTATCATGTTCAACCCATTTCGTTTCTGGTTTAGGAATCTCCATGCCATTAATTCTAGCAGTGGATCGTGTGGTCCATTGACTATAATGCTCCAGATCATAGTCAAGTGCTTGAAAAAATTTTTATCCTAGCTTTCCAATAACCATAATTAGTTCCATTAAACAAAGGAGGTCGATTAGTGGATTGACCTTCTAAATAAGATGAACTAGCTTGAGCTGCCATTTGGATCTTTAGCTCTTGATCGTTAGACCAAATCAAATGAGCACTTGCTATGATACCAATTGTTGGCCCAAATGGCAACCCAAGAGGGGGGGGTGAATTGGGTTCTTAAAAAATTTTAACCTTTTAAAAACGATTGGCTTGGAATCAATAAGATTAAGTGCAGGATAAATAACAGCCACAAACAAAGAAATAGAGTGAGACAATCGAAGCATGGAAAACACAAGGATTTTATAGTAGTTCGGTGTATCCAACACCTACGTCCACTCCCAAGTTTCACTTGGGTCCACACTATAATCTACTAGATTACAGTCGAGTTGTTTTACAAGCTCACAACTCAAAACTTGTTATTTTCCTGGGATCACAACAAACCCAGCTGGTTTTTTGGGCTCACCAGCACAAAACCCAAACCCAAGCTAATCTAGCTTGTCCTGAGGTATACTACCTCCACTAATTCAATCCCCCTGATTGAATTAGCAAAAACAAATAACAATAGAGTTTACAATAACAAACAGCACCTTAAATGAGCAAATATTCAATGTAAATAAACAAGGTTAGAAAAGCCTATTTGAAGCAGATTGGATTTGAACTTTTCTTCTTTTCTTCTTTTTCTCTTCTCCTTTGAGATGTTGAATCAGGCCTCAGCTCGGATTCTTTACAAATATTGCAGATGAGAAGTTGGAAAATCACAGAACAGAGCTTTTGGCTCATTTTCTTCTTTTTGGGAAATCCTCCGATTTTGACTTTGAATGCCTTGGATTTCTCTTTGAGCTTTCTTGAGTTGATGGATATGAACTTTGACTCTTTCCTCTTTGATTTCAGGCTCAAGACTTCTTAGATTTTTTATTTGTTTTTCACTCGCTTTTTTCGTCCCTTTTTTTTTAAACGGGTGAATCCCCCTTTTTATAGATCCATAGGTGAAATATAGCCGTTGGAATGTACCTGGATAGATTGTCTATACAGAAATATAGCCGTTAGAAGTTAGGTAAATAAATATTACCGTTTGAGCTGATCTGGCATTTTGAAAATCCGTTCCTAACAGGTTGGAGTTGGCTCCAACTTTTAGGTGTTGGCTCCAAGTCGGGTAACCAAAATAGAAAGTACAAAGTTCGTTGAGGAGTCGGCTCCGAAAAAGTTGAGTGTCGGCTCGTCACATTCGGGAGTCTACTCCGAAAAATTGTAAGTGTCGGCTCCAGAGAAGTCCAAAAACATGCGTTCTGTTCTTGCATTAGAGTCCGCTCCAGACACTGTAAGTGTCGACTCCGAAACTCTAGGTGTCGGCTCCGAAACTCTAGGTGTCGACTCCAGACCATGCCAAAAATCAGAAAGACATTTGATGGCCATGGGGTCGGCTCCAGACCTTCTGGGTGTCGACTCCAGGCTCTGAATTTGAAACTTACTTTAGGCATTTGATTCAAACACGTTTCTTTATGCCTTTTGATTGATCAAGATTTTTTAAGCCCTGAAACACTTGTTAAATTTATTAGTAAACAAATGAATATACTCATGTCTTTTATTAATCATCAAAATCAATAATTGGGTCAACAATCTCCCCCTTTTTGATGATTATAAAAACATTGAGTATATGCATAGAATTCTCAAATCAAAATTTTTAAATTTGTGATCCTCACAGGTAAGCTCCCCCTGAATAAGGTAGCTCCCCCTATGAAGTTCAATTTAACAATTGTTCTTCTTTCTAACAGAAAATTTTAGTGTTAAATACCATAAAGGTAGATATATCAATTTTAACTAAGCTTATTTAAACCAATGCATATACAAAAGCTAAATATTTCTCCACTCTTTATTTGTCTCCCCCTTGTTTTTGTTTTACAGTCAATGCATATACGATTTTACATAACTTTCCCCCTTTTTTGTAATCAACAAAAAGATCAAGAAGGGTTAAGTAAAATGACAAAATTGATAGATTTTTCACAAAAGCTAAATATTTCTCCCCTCTTTATTTGTCTCCCCCTTGTTTTTGTTTTACAATCAATGCTATACGATTTTACATAACTCTCCCCCTTTTTTGTAATCAACAAAAAGATCAAGAAGGGTTAAGTAAAATGACAAAATTGATAGATTTTCAAGGTCCAAAAGATATTCATTGAGTATAAGATAAGTTCATTACAACAAAAGTCAAATGTTACAAAGACACTTCATTGTATCAAACATTAAACTATACTCCATTACATTGAAACTTCAAGATAAATAAAACTAGACTAATTATCAAAGACACTTCATTACAAGATAATCAAAAATGAGCTCTAAGAAGTCTTTGCAATTCTTCTACAATCTTTCCCATCCCTTCACTTTGAGTTCTAACAAATTCTTTTAATCTTTTGTCAACAAATGCACATGTAGTCATAATCTTGTCTTGAAGCTCAGCATTGCATTTGGAATATGTCTCTGAGTCTCCACCAATATCCTTAAGTTCTTCAAAAATGTTCTTGAGATCATTCCTTAAGGATTCAGCAGAGGAACCAAGAGTGGACTCAATCTTACCAATGCGATCATCCAAAGAGTAAAGGGTTTCTTTCAAATTCATAAACTGACTATCAAACTCTGTCTTTATTTTCTTCTTTTTGAGCAGCAAATAAGCTTTTGAGTTGCTCTAACTGAATATCAGAAAATCTGACAGATGACACAGATGGCGGTACAGGAACTGGAGCAGGAGCAGGAGCAGGAGGTGGTGAAGATATGCTAGGCTTTGGTGAAGGATGCCTCCCTCCCCACCTCAGACGTGATGCTTGAGGGTGACGAGGGGGACTTCGGCTACTTATCAGTCCAAGTGCATTTGATCAGGAAGTTCACTAAGACATAGGACTTCATGGCCAATCTCGGTTGTAATGATAGGTTAAACTCTTTCAGCTGATGGCCCACTTTACCAGCCGGCCAGAGGTATCAGGATGGGACAGGATCACTCTGAGTGGTTGGTTCATGATCGGGTGAGCTTGGAAGTAAGGTCTGAGATGCTGAGTAGAGATGGTTAGCGCAAAAATTATTTTTTTTGATTTTGAAATACCTTATCTCCGCATTATGAAGCACCTTGCCGGGGTAATAGATAGGACTCTGTATCCTATCGGCATCAATGCGAATGAGCACGGAGCTGATCGCTTTGGAAAAAGTCGCAAGGTAAAGGAATAGTTCCTCTCCTCTCTCGGCTTGGACAGCAACGATAGAGTAGATAGAAACTCCTTTAGCTCCTCGAAGGATTTCTGGCACTCCCTTGTCCGCTCAAAGCCGTTAACCTTCGTAGGGCCCTAAAGAAGGGCAGGCACCTTTTCGCTGACTTGGACAGGAAATGGCTCATGGCTGCCACTCTTTCGTCAGGCACTGCACTTCCTTCTTATTGGCTGAGATCTCATGTCGAGGATGGCACGGATCTTATCGGGGTTTGCCTCGATCTCTCGCTAGGTCACAAAGAATCCTAGGAACTTGCGTGTCATAACCCCAAAAGCACACTTGCAGGGGTTCAGCCTTATCTGGAATCGGCGGAGGTTGTCGAAGGTCTCCGCTAGATCAGTAACATGATCGTCGATGCGGATACATTTAGTCAGCATGTCATCCATGTACACCTACATCTTACGTCTAATTTGGTCCTCAAAGACCTTGTTCATCAGTCTTTGGTATGTGGCCCCTGCATTTTTTAGTCCGAAGGGCATTACCTTGTAGCAGTAGATACCCTTCTTAGTCACAAATGAAGTAGCCTCCTCATCCGTCAGGTTCATCCTGATCTGGTTGTACCCAGGGAAGGCATCCATGAAGCTGAGTATCTCATGGCCGGACGTGGCATCCACCAATTGATCGATCCTAGGCAGTGAGAAGCTATTTTTGGGGCACGCTTTGTTGAGGTTGGTGATGTTGACGCACATTCTCCAGCTCCAACTGGCCTTGCGGACCATCACTACATTGGCCAGCCAGTCTGGATAATGCATCTTCCAGATGTGGCCGACAACAATTAGCTTGTGGACCTCCTCGTCAATGGCCTTCTATCGTTCGAGGGCAAAGCTCCTCTTCTTTTGTCGGACTGGATGACACCCCGGGTTGATGTTGAGTTGGTGGGCGATTACCTCTGTTGGTATGCCCAGCATGTCAAACACTGACCGAGCAAAGATGTCCAAATTGGTCCGTAGGAAGGCGAGAGGTTGGTCTCACGCATCCTCGGGAAGAAGAGCCTCGACTTGGACCATCCTCACCGGATCCTCCCCCAGCGGGAAGGTCAACAAATGCTTGGCTGGCTCCCTCCTCTTCTCCGAATCTCAGGCACCTGCAGAGCAATCACCCCTAGGGGCTGGGAGCTGCATGATAACATAGCGGCACTGGGTTCCTGTCCCCACGCATCTCTCTGATTTCCTGCTGGTGGGAATCTTACAAGTAGCCTCTTAGTGGAGATGAAAGCATCTAGGAGATTCAAACCAAGTCTTCTAAGGATGGTATTATAGGCCAAGGGAACTCAAACGACTAGGAACTTAATGAAGACCATGCTCTGGCACGGCAGCATCTCGGCCATGATCGGAAGGGTGATCTCCCCCTTCACTCTCACAGAGCCCATTAGGGGCGTAGTCACAGGCTGAAGGAAGCCGAGGGATAAGTTCATCTGAACAAATCGTCGTAACTGAGAATGTCGATCGAACTTCCACTGTCAACCAAAATTCTCTTTACAGGATGTTTTGCGATCATTATGGATACAACAACGCTATCATCATTATTATTAACTACCCTTCTAGGTTTCCTTTAAAAAAGAGAATTACATAATCTATCACTTCATCTCCCCATGGCCTTTTGGAAGTATCGCCTGCCCCCTAGGAAATCATGGCCATGGTTTTCTCGGTTGGGGCATTGTCGACACTGACCTGGGAAGGCGGAAGTGTCGATGGGCCTGGTGAAATCGAGTTTCCCCTCTAGATGAACTTCCCTAGGTGGCCGCACTGCATGAGGTCCTCGATCACCTTCTTCAGTTGGCGGCAGTCTTCTGTATCATGGCCATGGTCCCAGTGGAAGCGGCAGTAAAGGTTTTTATTACGGGGGTTCCTAGCTTCAAGGGAGGAGGGCACTGAAGATACGATTCGCCCTTGATTTTCATTAGGATGTTGGATATCGGGGCGAGCAGGGGGGTAAAGGGCCCCTTTCTGGGGGTGAGAGTCCATGGTCAGTTGTCTGGCTGGCGAGGAGGCTTAGGCCTCCTAGGTTGAGCCTCAATGGGCTCGGATGGGCCTGCTTCTTGCTAGACCCTCCATCAGCCTCCCTTCGGAAAGAATCTACCTCGTCAGCATGGATGTACTTTTACGCAGGGCTCAGCAACTTGGCATTGGAACCAGGAGGCTTCTTGTCGAGGGGTAGTTGAAGCGGGAAGGGCGGAGTCCTTGCTTCAAGGCCAAGGTGGCCATAGAGTCTTTAAGATTGTAAACTTCGAGCGCAGCCTCCTTGAACCGCACCCAAAGTCCCTCAGGGACTGCCACTCCTCTGTTGAACGATGAATAGGCTGTCGGCCACCCGAAGGATCCTCCGGCATGCATTGAAGTATGCCAGGAAGGCTCTCTCCAGCTGTCGAAAGGAGTTGATACTGCGCGGCGATAGGCGGGAGTATTAAGCACGTATAGTCTTCCGAAGGGTGATTGGGAAGGCGATGCAGAGGAGAGAGTCAGTCGCCCCCTGAACCTGCATGAGGACTGTTGACCCAATTATTGATTTTGATGATTAATAAAAGACATAAGTATATTCACTATGTTTCTAATAGATTTAACAAGTGTTACAGGGATTAAAATGTTTATTCAGTCAAAAGGAATAATGAAATAAGTTTTTAATCAAAATGTCAAAAGTATTTTTTAAAGTTCAGAGCTTGGAGTCGATACCCAAATAGTCTGGAAGTTTTTCTAGAATTTTGGCACGGTCTAGAGTCGACACCCAGAGTTTTAGAGCCGATTCCAACCTGAGATATAGAGAAGTGTATTCTGTCTCAGTTTTTCGGAGCTGACACCTAGAATTCGGGAGCCGACACCTGAGTTTCTGAAGCCGACTCTAACCTGAGAACAAAGAGCGTGTTTTATGAGCATTTCTGGAGCCGACACTTTTGGTTTTCGAAGCCGACTCCCGAAAGCGATGAGCCGACACTTAACTTTATTAGAGCCGACCCCTCAACAACTTTTTATTTGCTATTTTTGGATACCCAATTTGGAACCGACACCTGAAAAGTTGGAGCCATTTCCAACATGTCAGGAATGGATTTTTTATTTGTCAGAACGGACTCCAATAGTAAGATTTCTTTTTACCTAACCTCTAACGACTATTTTCTTTGTGTGTAGAAAGATCCAAGCATCTCACAATGGCTATATTTCCCACTTAATCTTGGATTAAGAGATATATATATAAAGGGGGAAACCGTTCGTTTGAAAAAGGAGAAAAAGAGGAGAAAAATTAAAAAAAAAATACCTAGTGAAAAAAAGAGAGAAATCAAGAGGAAAGACTCAGAGCTCGAATCCATCAACCTCAGAAAGTTTAAAGAGAAATCCATAAGCTTCTCAAGTTCAAATCAAGGATATTTCCATCAATAGAAGAAAGAAAGCAAAAGCCCCAAATCCTCAACTTCTCAACAGAAAATTTCTGTGAAGAATCTGAGCTAAGGCCCTGATTCAATATTTCAAAGGAGAAGAGGAAAAGAAGAAAACGCATTCAAAGATCTTCAAACATGCTTTTCTTATCCTTGTTTATTTTATTGTTTATTTGCTCATTTAAGGAGCTGCTGTGTATTTAAAACTTTATTCTCTATTTGTGTTTGCTAATTCAATCGGAGGATTGAATTAGTGGAGGTAGAATACCTCGGTACAAGCTAAGGATAGCTTGTGGTTAGGTTGTGTGCTAGTGAGCCCGGAAAACCAGCTGGGTTCATTGTGATCCCGAGGAAAATAAAAGTTTTGAGTTGTGAGCTTGTAAAACAACTCGACTGTAATCAAGTGGATTATAGTGTGGACCCAAGTGAAGCTTGGGAGTGGACGTAGGTGTTGGATACACCGAACCACTATAAAATCTTTGTGTTTGTCGTGCTTTGTCTCTTTGTCTCTCTCTATCTCATTAGTTGTGATTAGCATTCATGTATACTTTACTCTCAAGCTCTTTCATATCAAAGCAAATATTTTTAAAAGTGTTAAATTTTTTAAGAACCCATTCACTCCCCCTCTTGGGTTGCCATCTGGACCAACAATTGGTATCAGAGCTTGTGCTCATTTCTTGTTTGATCCAACGATCAAGAGTTAAAGATCCAAATGGCAGCTCAAGCTGGATCTTCATTTGCTAAAGGTCATTCTATTAATAGACCTCCTTTATTTAATGGTTCTAATTATTCTTATTGGAAAGCTAGAATGAAAATTTTTATTCAAGCTTTAGATTATGATCTTTGGAGTGTAATCACTAATGGACCTAGCACACCCACACACTTAGTAGATGGTTCAATAGTTCCTAAACCGAAAGGGGTTGGAATGAGAACGATAGAAAAATGGCTCAGCTCAATGCTAAGGCCATGAATGTTTTTATTGTGCTTTAGATGCTAATGAGTTTAATAGAATTTCTACATGTATTTCCGCAAAAGAAATTTGGGATAGACTAGAAGTTACCCATGAGGGTACTAATCAAGTTAAAGAATCTAAAATTAATATCTTAGTGCACAAATATGAATTGTTTAGCATGGAACAAAATGAAACTATCACATGCATGTACACTAGATTACTGATATTGTAAATGGTTTAAAAGTCTTAGCAAGACCTATACTAACTCTGAATTGGTGCGTAAAATTTTTAGGTCTCTTCCAAGATCATGGGAAGCGAAAGTAACTGCTATCCAAGAAGCCAAAGATTTAAACACATTACCTTTAGAAGAGCTACTTGGATCATTGATGACCCATAAACTGACCATGAAGCAACATCAAGGGGAAGAAGTCAAAAAAGAAGAAATGATTGCCCTTAAAGCTGCAGAAAAGGAAACAAGCAGCAGTGAGGAAGAAGATGAAGATGATGAGACAGCCCTCTTGCAAAGAAGTTCAGAAATTTATGCAAAGAAGGAGACCCTTCCACAAGAAAAAATTGGAACAAAGGTGGAGGTGAAAAAAAAAGAAAAGGACAAGGAAAGAGAAAGACCCCCTCATATGCTATGAATGTAAGAAACCGGGGCACTTTAGATATGATTGTCCTCAATTGAAAAAGGGATACAAGAAAAAGAAAAAGGCATACGTTGCAACATGGAGCGACAGTGAAGAATCCTCATCCGAGGAAGAACAAAAGGAAGTTGCAAACATTTGCTTTATGGCAAAGAAGACAATGAGGTAGTACCGAAACTCATGACTTTACCTTTGATGAATTGTTTGATGCATTTAATGAATTAGTTAGTAATTTTAAAATTCTGAAAAAGAAAAGAAAAGTTTTAAAAATGATAATTCAAATCTTGTCAAGGAAAAGGATAAACTAACACATGAAGTTGAAGAATTGAAATCTAAAATAAGAATTTGTTAAAAGATAAAGAGTCAATTTCTAATGAAAATGTTAGCTTAAAGAAAGAAGTTGATAAATATAAAAATATAGTTGATAAATTTACATATAGCTCTGAAAAACTGAATTTGTTATTGAGTAATCAAAGAGCTGTATTTGATAAAGCTGGATTAGGTTATAGGCCTAACAAGAAACAAAAGTATATTAAAAATTTCTTTAGAAAAGAACAAATAAAATGATTTTCATGTTATTGTTGTAACAAGAAAGGACACAAAGCCTATGAATGTAATTTTAGAAAAATTAACAAGGATTTAAATATTAAAGGAAAGAAAATATGGGTTCCGAAAGGAACAATCTTTGTTGCTACTAACCATGAAGGACCCAAGAAAGCTTGGGTACCTAAACAGAAGTTTGATTACTTTGCAGGAGTGTCTTGCGGCCAAAAGATCAAAACAAAAGTGGTATCTTGATAGCGGCTGCTCAAGGCACATGACGGGTGACAAGGAGCAATTCATCACCCTTGAGGATAAAAGAGGAGTTGTCATATTTGGAGACAATGGTAAAGGCCAGATTATGGGATTTGGTAAAATTCAGATAACTCCCTCCACTTTATTGAAAATGTTCTTTATGTAGATGGTTTAAAGCATAACTTAATTAGTATTAGCCAATTGTGCGATAAAGGTTTCAAAGTTTCATTTGAAGCTTCTATCTGCACTGTTTCTAATCCCATTGACAATAGCATTATATTTGTTGGTAATAGAAATGCAATGTATACTTAATTGATTTAGACAATTTGTCTACTAGTAATCATTGCTTAGTTGCTAATAATGCTAATGTAAATGAGATTGGATGGCTATGGCATCGTAGATTAGGTCATGCAAGCACACACCTTGATTTCAAAATTAATTAGAATGGACTTAGTTAAAGGACTTCCAAAGTTAGATTTTGAAAATAACAAATTTGTGATGCATGTCAATTTGGAAAACAAACTAGAAACTCTTTCAAATCTAAAAATGTAGTTTCCACTTCTAGGCCACTAGAGCTACTTCACATGGACCTTTTTGGACCTACTAGAACCACTAGTCTAGGAGGAAAGAAATATGGCCTTGTGATAGTAGATGATTATTCTAGATTCACTTGGGTATTGTTTTTAGCTCACAAGGATGAGACTTTCTCAATATTTCTGAAATTTTTCAAGAAAGTCACTAATGAGAAAAACAACACCATAGTGTCTCTTAGAAGTGATCATGGCACAGAATTTGAAAATCATTTATTTGAAAATTTCTGCATTGAACATGGCATTCATCATAATTTTTCTGCACCTAGAACACCACAACAAAATGGAGTTGTAGAAAGAAAAAATAGGACTTTAGAAGACATGGCCCGTACCATGCTATGTGAAAGCAACCTACCAAAATACTTTTGGGCGGAAGCTATAACACGGCATGTTACATCCTTAATAGAGCCCTAATTAGGCCAATTCTTAAGAAAACTCCCTATGAATTATGGAATAATAGAAAACCAAACATTAGTTATTTTCATGCATTTGGCTGTAAATGTTTTATTCATAATAATGGAAAAGATAATCTTGGAAAATTTGATGCAAAATCTGATGAAGGCATATTCTTAGGATATTCAACAACTAGTAAAGCTATAGAGTATTTAACAAAAATCCTTAATTGTAGAAGAATCTATTCATGTAATTTTTGATGAGTCTTTAGCATCAAGTTCAGAAAAGATTGATGATGAGGAAGATACAAATATACTAGAAAGAGATATTGAAAAATTAAATATAGATGTATCTTCAGATCATGAACAAGAAGCTAAAGATGATGATTCACCTAAGGTTGATGATTGATACTAATCATAATGAGGTAGATCTTCCTAGAGATTGGAGATATGCCTATGGTCATCCGAAGGAATTGATTATAGGTGATCCATCTCAAGGAGTAAGAACTAGATCATCTATGAGGAATATCAATAATCATCTTGCATTTGTATCTCAAATTGAACCTAAAACTATTGAAGAAGCTGAAAAAGATAGTAATTGGATGCTAGCTATGCAAGAAGAATTAAATCAATTTACTAGGAATAATGTATGGTCCTTAGTTGATAGACCTAAAGGTCATTCAGTTATAGGATCTAAATGGGTATTTAGGAATAAATTGGATGAAAATGGCATAGTAATAGAAATAAAGCTAGATTAGTTGCAAAAGGATATAATCAAGAAGAAGGAATTGATTTTGATGAAACTTTTGCACCTGTAGCTAGATTAGAAGCAATTAGATTACTACTTGCATTTGCATGTCATATGAACATCAATTATTTCAAATGGATGTTAAAAGTGCATTTTTAAATGGTTTTATAAATGAGAAGTTTTTGTGGAACAACCACCTGGTTTTGAAGATCATGAATTTTCAAATCATGTTTTTAAATTACACAAAGCACTATATGGTTTAAAACAAGCACCTAGAGCTTGGTATGATAGGTTAAGCAAATTTCTAATTGAAAATGATTTTTCTAGAGGAAATGTAGACAAAACCTATTTTTGAAAAGAAAAGACAAAGACTTATTAGTAGTACAAATATATGTAGATGATATTGTATTCGGTGCTACTAACAATCTTTTGTGTCAAGAATTTGCTAAGTTAATGCAGGGTGAATTCGAGATGAGCATGATGGGAGAACTCAACTTCTTCCTAGGACTTCAAATCAAGCAAAGCAAAGAAGGGATTTTCATCAACCAAACAAAGTACACAAAGGAAATTCTCAAGAAGTTTGGAATGGAATCAATCAAACCCCTTGGAACACCTATGAGTCCTTCATGCAAATTGGACAAAGATGAAGACGGTAAGAAAGTTGATCAAAAACACTATAGAGGTATGATCGGATCTCTACTCTACTTAACTGCAAGTAGACCTGATATCATGTTTGCTGTTTGTTTATGTGCTAGATTTCAATCAGAACCTAAAGAATCTCACTTAATTGCTGTAAAAAGAATACTAAGATATCTAAGTGGAACCAAAAATGTAGGATTATGGTATTCTAGAGACTCAACACTGAATTTGATTGCTTATTCTGATTCTGATTATGCTGGATGTAAACTAGATAGAAAAAGTACAAGTGGTGCATGTCAATTTTAGGAAGTAACTTAATCTCTTGGTTTAGCAAAAAGCAAAATTCGGTTGCATTATCTACTGCTGAAGCAGAATATGTTGCAGCTGGAAGTTGCTGTGCTCAAATCCTTTGGATTAAGCGACAACTTGAAGATTATGGCATAACACTTGATAAAACTCCTATTAGATGTGATAATACAAGTGCAATCAATCTAACTAAGAATCCAATCAACATTCAAGAACTAACACATTGAAATTAGATATCATTTATAAGAGAACATGTAGCTAACAATGAAATTTGCCTTGAATACTGAAGAACAATTAGCTGATATATTTACAAAACCTTTGAGTGAAGAGAGATTTTGTTATCTTAGAGGAGAATTAGGGATTTGTGATCCTTTGGAATGATTTTAAAATCCCTAAGGAATGATTATCTAGAATTCAATCAATTTCTTGATATTTCTCTCATGTTTTAAGGACAATTTATCTAGACATTTGAGCAAATTGATTCTCCAAATTCCAAAGTTTTTTTTCAAAAATTTATTGATTTATTTTGACAAGTTTCGGTTGTTTGAAACTCACTTATTTTTCTCTGAAACTGTCAGTGGAGTCGACACCTTAATTTATGGAGTCGACACCTTGTCTGTGTCGCTCTCGGTCTCTGACCTTGGAGCCGACACCCGCTTAAGCGGAGCCGACTCCAGCTCGGGCGCTAACAGTGTTAGCGACTTGGAGTCGACACCCGACTTTGCGGGAGTCGACACCTGGTGGACCCAAACTGATTATATTAGGGCAGAGTCGACACCTTCTCATTTCGTATCTTCTCCAAACCCTCTCAAAAACCTCTCCAAACCTCCCAAAGCCAAATACTCCTCAAATCAACCATTCCCTAAGATTCCAATGGCACCTAAGCGTAGGGGATCAGTCTTTGATGCTCCCGTGGCTACAAGGAAGCGTACGGCTAGGCGTCCCGTCCGTGAACCTACTCCAAGCAATGATTCCTCTTCAACTCACTCAGATAATCCTAGCCCCTCCTCTCCTCAAGTAGATATCCTTGCTAGGCGAGTCATAACCATGGGAAGGAAGGTGGATTTCGATTTCTTTGAAGCCGAGGGTTTTGCAATCGGTAGACAAATTAAAGAGCTCGGTTGGGATAAGGCATGCTTTGGATGTTCCCACTTATCCGGCCCTAGTTAAGGAATTTTACCTCAATTTATCAAGGGGAGATGGTGGAATAGTTAGTTCTATAAGAGGGAAAAGAATTCATCTCACATATCAAATTTTAGGAAATCTTTTAGGCATCCCTGTCACTGGGCTTGCGGCAGACATTCAGTGAGAGATCAGATGCTTTATCAAGGATGTTGGGAAGGAAAGTAACTGAGTTTGAGGAAGTTAGGGCAAATCAATTGCCACTTGAGCTTAGATTACTGCATAACATTTGTGGTAGGATCCTATTTCCCAAGACTGGATCGTTTTGAGTATGTCTCAGAGCGAGACATAGTGATTATGGATAGTGTTTTGACGGGTCAGCCAATCAATCTTGCTAGAATGATGATATGGTATATGGCTGAGGCCGGGGGCAAGAGGAGATCTTCATTGCCTTATGGGATGATCCTGACCATGGCTTTTAGAAGTCAAGGAGTTATTATTTCTGACAATGAGCCATCGAAGAACCTTAGACACACTGACTATTACAGCTTGGCTACTGTGCACAAAATGGGGTTCGTAAAAGTGGATGGTAGATGGGAAAGGAAAGGTCATGTAGATGAGAGAGCAGCTGACATTAGGGCCACTGCACCATCTGAGGCAGGACCATCACTACAAGAAAAATGGTCATTTGCGAGAGATTTTGCAAGGGAAAAAGAAAAAATTCGTCGGAAATTATATTTTCGACGGATTTCCGACGGATAAATGGTCGTCGGAAAAACCCTCCTCGAAAAAATTTTCCGAGGACTTTTTCCAAGGGATTTTTCGATAAAATTTATCCCTTGAAATTTTCCGATGGATTTTCCGAGGGAACTATTTCAAGGGATTTTCCAGGGATATTCCGAGGGATTTTTCGAGGGAAATGTTTCGAGGGATTTTCCGAGGGAACTTTTCCGAGGGATTTTCCTAAGGAAACATTCCGAAGGCTTTTCTGAAGGATACTTTCCGATGGATTTTCCGAGGGAAAATTTCCAAGGGGTTTTTCGAGGGAGTTTCCGAGGAAAAAATTTTGAGAGAATTTTGGCAATTTACCGAGGGATTTTTCGAAGGAATTTCTGAGGGATTTTTCGAAGAATATTTTGAATTTTTTAAATAGCTTTCTTTATTTTCGAGAAAATTATTCCTCGCTAAATAATATTCAAGGGAACAATCCCTCGCAAATGGCCTTTTTTTTAAATATACATGATTATATATACAAATTATCAACAAGTTTCATCATATCCAAAGTTTCATCATATACCTGATTATATATGGTTCATAACAAACTCATAACAAGCTTAAAAAAATTTATAACAAGTTCATCATATCCAAGTTCATAACAAGTTCATAACAAACATGTTCAAAAAGTTGTACAAGTGTCATTACATCCAAAGTTTCATAACAAAAGAAAAAAGTATCACAAACAAGTATCATTCCAATTATAGAAAAAGAGAAATTATAAATCATCCTCCTCATGATCATCATCATCATCATCGACATCGCAATCATCATCATTTGCAGAGATAGCAGCTAGAGATGGTGCTGAAACTATAGATAGATTAACCTGCATCTTTTTCATCATAAGATGTATAAACTCCTCGGTACAAAAATCCGAGCAGATAGCTCATTGTTTTGAGATGCTAATTGACTGTTCTGATTTGCTAACTCCTCATTTCGAACAGCTAACTCCTCATTGCGGGCAGAAACAGTCTCAAACATATTATAAATCCTTTCTCGCTCCTAAATCCACTCCTCAGGAACTCGTGAAGATGTGCGGCTAGAAGATGAGCTTGTCAGCAAGCTAGCCTGGGATCCAAGTTCATAAATTCGTCCCTTATTTACCCCAACTGTCTCTTTCCATATATGCATCATGGAGGGCTGAGGTTGCTGCTGTGATGATTCCGCACCATCCTCTCCAGTTGAGCTTTGACTTGATTCCACCTCTTGCCATTTTTGTATAAAATTAGTCTGTAAAAGATATTAGACACAATTAGTTAAACATACAAATATAAATATATGAATTAAAGTAGAGTTTTTTAAATACTTACATTTGATGCCTCTGCCTTTTTATTAACCCACTGATTGCCATCCTTTTTCTTTTGATGGGTGTGTCTGAAGAGCTCATCTAATATAGGTGGGCGGTTCAACTTCTGTGTTGAATTTCATAATATGTAAAGAAAAAGATATTACCAAATTAGAATTTAATAACATAAATAACTAACATAAATAAAGAAAAAGATATGAACCTAATAAATGCATATGTTTAAAGGCACTCACATAAGCCAATTGAACATGGAAACATCTTTAAGATAGATCTAACAAAAAACAAAAGTAAGGTAGGTAATAAGAAGTCAACAGGGAAGAAATATGCAGGAGAACTGGACTTGACTGGTAGAGGCTGCAAAAGTAGTGAATTGGTTACTACTTTCTTGGTGGGTACTATTTATTTATTTCATAATCCTGCAACAAGCTCTCTGCATGCTAAAACATCATATCGTGAGGAAAATCTCACACTTCTTTGGCCTAAGACTTGGATGAAATAATAACATGGTTTTGAATATTCAATGCTGTTAGCCTTTTCTTGTACATTCTGTTTCTATTTTTACTATGATGAGTTGCAGTAACTGAGGGATAATTTATTGCAAAGCTGAACTTATTACAATCATTTAGTAATTTTTGTTTAAATGATGTACCTCAATTCTCCCATTCTTTGCAGTCATCGCAGCAGCAGCAGCCACAGCTTTAGGGGGAAGCTTTAAAGCATTTTAAAAAAGACAACAGTACCATAGAAGCCACAATCAGCTGGTGGTGAATGGTCACAGTTTTATATTCACAAATCAATAGGCCAGGGAAGAGTTCAAGAACTAAAAGAAGAGAGAAACTGTAAAAAGAAATGGTGACACCTACATTAACATCAACAGCCAAATTTTGGAATAATAAACCAATATATGAATCTACACAAGTTCCTGAAATACTCATAAATAGTTTGCATGATTCATGAACCAGATTAACTCAGGGAGTCATTCAATAAAAGGATTTTTAAGTACTCCATAAACCACCCAGCCAATCCCCTTGTGAACTGTAAACTCAAAGCTTCTGGACTGAACCTACAAGAGACTCAAGTATGATCAGTAACTGTTATTGCTGAAGATGTAAGGTGAGGCCAGAATACACAACTACTTTCCCATAAGACCAAATGAGAAGCCTGCGAGAATAATGTAGGTGCCAAAGGCCATGAAAGGAATGTATAGATCAGGGGCATTTATATCATAAACTGGAGTTTGTATGAAAGCCTACCTCCAACTGGCCCGGTTATCCTGGTCCAGTGACCCTGGATAAAACAGAATATAGCAAAACATAAATTAGTTCCATAAGCTTATTAATAATAAAGAGAAGCGATCAATTAGGAAAGTCAAGCTAAAAAATAAAGCAGTAAATTTACCGTGCAGGAATGGAAATAGGACCACTTTCAACTTATTCCTCACATACTGCTGATTGACTTGAAAATATTACTGAGGATTGGAGAAATACTTGCTAATCTGTTACATTTGAGGCCAAAAGTTAGAAAATATAATGGCATGTTTATTATTATTTATAATGCATGCAAATAATTCAGTGCAAAAGGGAGGCTATTGACTAATATTCTACAATGCATGTACTAACATTCATTCTCTGTTTACAGATTCTATACATTGCTTTGCATAAATTTAGAACTTGAACCCAAGAATTTCTCTCCATATGCCCCCAGGCCACCTCTGATAAGCCGAGATCCAGCTCCATAGAATGCATTGCCAAATGGGTTTGGTTGAGGATTTATTGGAGGTCTCTGCACCCCAGCTTGATTGCCCAGATTATCATACATGGCTGCAGGTGACAGTGGAAGTAGTTGTCCATCAGATTTTAAAAAAATTATAACCAAACAACACATCTTACAGAAAAAAGGACAAAAATTATAACCCGACAAGCTTGTTACCTTCTTTCTTGATCAATTATAACCAGACAAAATTATAACCATTCAAGTCTGGTGGAGTTTTGGATTTTTTTCAGTAGCTTGTTACCTTCTTTCTTGATCAATCAGGATGAAAAGACCTTAGGCACAAAAAAAATTGGCAGATGAATCAAAGATGTTGGCTAAAGAAAATGAGATGTTGTTACAAGGCAGCTACTTCGAAGCAGATATGCTTGATGGAAAACTTGTCTCTATAGGGGAAGATGCAGAGAAATCAACGAAGCAACTAAATGAACTGAGGCATTTAGAAGATGAAAATGATTCAATGGTCAGAATTCTCACTTCTGAGGTTGAGATTTTCATAACACAGTATTCAGAAAAAGCTGAAGCTGACAAATGAGATTTTCCACTTAGGGGCCAACCTTCTGAGGAAGAAGAAATGATCACCAGTATTCAGAAAAAGCTGAAGGGAAATGCAAGATTTACAGCCATAGATGGAACTACAAAACCTACCGTAATAAACAAGCAGGACAAATTTGACCCAGCACCTCATGGCTCCCAGGGAGTTGATAATTCACATGACAAAGTCAAACTTCTTCAGGTAAACCTGCAGCTTTTACCATATAACTGTTGGGGAGCGCGGATACCCCCAAAATCACGGCTATAGCGTATATGAGTAATGCAAAAATCTTTTACCGTTCTAATCTATGAGTATAAGATCATACCTTCAGATTTGAACTTTGGAACACTTTGATTCGATTGCTCGACCTCAACCTTTTAGCCTTCCGCCGTATTCCCGAAAATACCTTCTTCTCTCACAAGATGGTGGGATCTCTCTCGGCCGACCTAGGGTTTCTTGTTTTTCTTTTTTCTCAAAAACGTTAACCCTAGCAACCAACTGAGAGGGTATTTATAGGGCTACAACAGGGACCAATAGGCAAATATGAAAAGGACTTCCCACGTAATTAAATCTCCAATCCTATCCCGGGTTAGGATTCAATACGTAAATTACAATTCATTCCACTAAAGAATTATAATTGTACTCCTAATCATATTCGAATTTATATTTTCGAGCCTTAATATTAAATACTTATTATCTCCCCACGTTAAGATTACAGATATCCACCAATTAAATTTAAATTACTGACAATATAATTTAATTGGCTTTTATTATCCTTGAGACTTATCCACTTAACTTATTTGATGTATCGGATTCAAAATCCACTTGCAAGATTTGATACAATCAAAACTTATAAGCTTTCTCAAGGGGATATCATCAATCCAAATTAACAGGACGTGGATTCCTTCAACTATTAATATTCACCATATATATAATGTTATTGCCCAACCCACTGAGTTTATTGACTCATATAGAATCTCACTCTATGTGTAATCAAAGCAATAATCACTACATACACGTGTCTAGAAATAGAATTCGGATTAAGAGCATAAGTAATCATAATATTCATGAGTTTTAAATTATTTTATAAAGTCAGTATAAAATAATTAACTCAACTGGGTCCTGTTCAATACACACAAAGTGTACTAGCACAAATAGTTAGAATAAACCATTCCCCGTAGTCAAGACAGACCTACTAAAAATTTGTGCTACAGTTCTACTGATGGTGTGTC